>JACEEZ010001138.1:45710-78210 GCA_016584305.1 Chionoecetes opilio | reverse complement strand
TCTCTCTCTCTCTCTCTCTCTCTCTCTCTCTCTCTCTCTCTCTCTCTCTCTCTCTCTCTCTCTCTCTCTCTCTCTCTCTCTCTCTCTCTCTCTCTCTCTCTCTCTCTCTTTTTCTCTTTCTCTTTCTCTCTCTCTCTCTCTCACTTACTCTCTCTCTCGTATTCTCCTTGTCTTCCTTGTTATATCGTAACTTTCTACCATTATTCCTACTTTTTTTCCAGTTTTTTTCGTCCTTGTCCTTATTATAACTTAATTTAATGTTATAAATTGTACATGTGATTCTTTTGAATGATTTCTTTCTCTCTTCTCTTTCTCGTTTTTTATTCATATCTTTTTTTCTTCTTTTGGTCCCTTTTTCATAACAAAAACAAAAAGAAGACTGAGCTATATACATAAAGGATGAGGCGCATTTGTTTGTCTGTTTGTCTGTGTTCCATATGCCGGGTGTGAGGTCACCGGGAGGAGGGGGGGAGGGGGAAGGGGGAGGGAGGAGGAGGGAGGAGGAGGAGGAGGAGGAGGAGGGGGAGGAGGGAGGAGGAGGGGGAAAAAAAAAAAAGGGGGGGGGGGAAGTAAAGGGAGAGAGGAGGAAAAGGAGAGGAGGAGGAGGGTTTTATAAAAGGGGAAAAAAAAGTATAAAAGCTGAAGGGGGGAAAAAAAGAGAGGAGGAAAAGAAGAGAAGGAGGAGGAGGAGGATTGTGAGGAGAGAGGAAAAAAAAGGATAGGAGAGAAGGGGGTAGAAAGAGAGAGAGAGAGAGAGAGAGATGAGGAGAGAGAGAGAGAGAGAGAGAGAGAGAGAAAAGAACGAGAGAAGAGAGGAGAGAGGGGAGGAGAGAGAGAGAGAGAGAGAGAGAGAGGGAGAGAGGAAGAGAGAGAGGAGAGAGAGAGAGAGAGAGAGAGAGAGAGAGAGAGAGAGAAAGGGGAGGAGAGAGAGGAGGAGAGGGGGGGAAGAGGGGAAAAGAGAGAGAGAGAGAGAGGAGAGGGGAAAAGAGAGGGAGAGAGGAGAGAGAGAGAGAGGAGAGACGAGAGGAGAGGGGGAGAGGAGAGAAAAGGGGAGAGAGAGAGTGAGAGAGAGAGAGAGAGAGAGAGAGAGAGAGAGGAGGGGGGGGGGGGGAAAAAAATGAGAAAGGGGGAGGGGAAAGAAAAAGGAAGGGAAAGGGAGGAAAATGGGGAAAAAGAGAGGGAAAAAAAAACTCTGGGGGGGTGCAGAGTAAAAGGGAGCCTGGTAGGAGATTGGGGTTTCCCACCGGAACAACTTTGCTGACCCCTCCTTTTTTCTCTGAAAAGTGGGTTTTAAAGGTTGCTTGAGAAATTCGTCTACTTGTACTTGAGCTGTGTTTTTTTCGGTTTATCAATTTTGGTTGTTCTGCTGGAGCTGTGCCCTGTCTTCGGCAGTTTGTTTGTTTGTTGTGGTTACTCCCAGGGAATTTTAAAAAAGGGTAAAAAGAAAAAGCCGGCCCAGTTGCCAACCCCAAAGGGAATAGGGGAATCACGCTACAACCAGGCTTAAATTAATTTTAACACCCGTTAAATTTGCCTTTCAACCAATTTAAAATTTTTAAGCGGTCAACACAACTTTATTCAATAAATTTCACAAGGTTGCTATCACAAAACAAAATTTAAAAAGTTCCACAAGAAAAGACAACCTAACGTGGGGGGAAATTTTCCTTTTTTTAAAAAAGCAGGCACCAACCAAAAAAAAGGTTTTCGCGGGTTTTACTAAACCTTCGTAACCTTTTGGGGGTAGACAAAGGTGCATACCAAAAGGGGTAAATGAGGTCCTAGCTACTTGAACCCATACAGGTTTTACGAGGCGGTGGCCAGGGTGTAGGTGAGGTCCGTAGCTCTCTGTAACCATACAGGTAGACGAGGCGGTGGCCAGGGCCTAGGTGAGGTCTGTAGATCCCTGTAACTCATACAGGAAGACGAGGCGGCTGGCCAGGACGTAGGTGAGGTCCGTAGCTCCCTGTAACCCATACAGGTAGACTGACGAGGAGGATGACCAGGACGTAGTCAGGTCCGTAGCTCCATGAGTGCTGTGTGGAATGTGAGTGCGGTAGCAGGAATCTATTGCTGTCCCGGTCCATCCTTGTTATATAACCTGACGGTACACGTGGACTCCTGTGACGTGGGCACGTGAAGAAGGTGGTGCTCCCTTGTGGGGTGATTCACGAACCGCCTTGCTTCGAAGCTTGGGGCACCACAAGTACTCCCCCCCTCAGGCAAATCCCACGTTGGAATGGCGATCTGATAAAAAAACGGTCATGAGAGGACCTGGTGATGAATGATGCCTACCTCTCTGGTGGGCGAGACAGTCTCCCACTCCTGGTGACTGTTCTTGGTCGCAGACGTTCAGGGGAAGGAATTTCATCATCACTTGTCGTGTTGTGCATTATGATCATCAGGGGGTGTAATAAGTATATAAAATGACCATGAGTCTGTTATAGGAGCAACAGGCGGAGAAAATGCGATGAGCCAGGCCAGGAGGCTGTATCGGAAATGTAAGAGTATCTGGTGGCTCAGTGTGAGGGGAATAGGATGGGGACATCATTTGTATATTAGCCGGCTTTAGACGATCCACAGAGACAATGTCCGGCGGTTTCCCTCGACTTACATTAAAGTACTTATCATGTCTAGATAGCACCTTGAAGAGCCCGTCATACGGGCGATCAAGTGGGCGGCGTCGGGCGTCATGTCGTATCCATACATACTCGGCACGATCCAGATCACGAGGGACGTAAGCAGCATGTCTTGTAGACTGGCGAGGTGCAATAGGAAACAACCTGGAAGTGATCTGACGGAGAGAGTCGAGAAACATGTGCATACCGTCATCCGTGTCAATCCCTGCGGAGAACTCCCCAGGTAGGCGTATGGTCTGGCCGAACGTAAGCTCTGCAGGACTGGCTTTGAGATCTTCCTTAGTTGCAGTGCGAAGGGCGAGCAGTACCAATGGCAAAGAGTCCACCCAGCGCTACGGATGAGGTTGAGCCTTAAGGGCGTCCTTGAGATGGCGATGAAAACGTTCAACCATTCCTTTAGCCTGTGGATGATAAGCAGTTGTGTGATTGTGAGTAGTGTCTAGAAACGCTAGTAACTCTTGCCACAGATGTGATTCAAACTGGGCCCCGCGGTCTGTGATGACTGTAGTAGGTGCACCAAAGTGAGAGACCCATCCCGAGAGGAATGCTAAAGCCGTCCATCCTGCAGAGATGTCCGGCATTGGCACTGCTGTAGTCCATCTAGTGAAACGATCGATACACGTTAAGATATACCTGTACCCTCTGGATGGAGACCAAGGTCCTACAATATCCACATGAGTAGTCTGGAACCTGCATCTTGGTAAAGAAAAGGGTTGCAGCGGAGCCTTCACGTGGCGATGAACCTTTGATGCCTGACACGAGAGACACTGTTGAACCCATGAACGATCATCTGCTCGAATACGGGGCCATATCACTGTCCGAGTTAAGAGTCGCTGGGTAGCCTTGACTCCCGGGTGGCTCATGTTGTGGAAGTGATTGAACACTATTCGTCATTAGATCTTGGGATGAATGGTCTGGCCTCACCACACGACACGTCACACCACAACTGAAGTGTTGTCCCAGGCACTTGAAAGGGACACAATTGAAGAGACAATGGATCTCTTTTGAACGCAGCCATCTCTTCGTCTATCTCTTGAGCGATAGCGATCTGTTAATAATCAAGAGGCACTGGGTATTGAGAAATATTATAGATGGAGCGCGAGAGGGCGTCAGCCACAGGGTTCTCAACTCCGCCAACATGGCGGATGTCAGTCGTGAACTCTGAAATATAGGAGAGCTGTCGCTGAACCCGTGAAGTATATGCATCGGACGGACGTGCCATAGCGAAGGTCGAAGGCTTGTGATCACAGAGAATGTAAAGCTGCCTACCCTCTAGTAAGTGTTTGAAGTGCCGCACGACCATGTATATCGCCAATAGTTCCCTATCATATGTATTGTATTTGACTTGGGTAGTATCGAGGCGCTGGGAGTAGAAACCAATAGGCGATTCTTCACCTGCACTGATCTGCTGAAGCACTGCGCCGACCGCAGTAGAAAAGGCGTCGGTAGTAAGAAAGACCTGTGCTTCAGGGTCTGGATAAGCAAGACGAGGAAGCCGAGCTATATCCTCCTTTATGGTAGTGAAAGCAGCTGCAGCCTCTTGTGACCACTTTAGCAGGGCTGTCGATCTGTGGGGAATACCCTTCAGAAGGTCATGTAACGGGAGTAACGTATCTGCTGTTTTGGGGAGGAAAAGGTGGTAGTAATTTACAATACCCAGAAACTCCCTGAGCTTTCTTGCAGAAGTTGGTTGTGGTAACTGACAAATAGCATCTACTTTTTGTGGCAATGGAGTAATACCTTCTTTACTCACCCGATGTCCAAAAAAATTAACTGCCTCACCACAAAAAACACACTTCGCTGGATGAATTTGATGTTATTGTCTCGAAGTCGTACCAAAAGCTACTGAAGATGGATACGATGTTCCTCCTTACTGCTGGATGTCACTAGAATATCATCAATATACACAGTGGCAAAATCAAGGTCGCGCAAGACATGGTCCATATAGCGTTGAAAGGTTTGTGCCGTATTCCGTAAACCAAAATTCATATACCTGAATTCGTACAGTCCAAAAGGCGTAGTTATAGCTGTTTTGGGTATGTCTGCCGGTTGAACTGGGATCTGATGGAAAGCTCTCACTAGGTCTATATTAGAAAAGATACTTTGTCAATTTAACTTCAGATGGAAATCCTGAATGTGTAGTATAGGGTACTATCCGGCACGGTAACCTGTCAGTGCCCTATAATCCCCACACGCACGCCACTCCTTACAGAAGGCTTGAGGAGAGGTGACGCCCAACAGCTCTTCGATGGTTGTACCATTCCATCCCTTAGCAGAGACTCGAACTCTGCCTTCGCCGCTAGGAGTCTGTCGTGATGCAAGCGCCGTGGTCGAGCATACACTGGTGGGCCTGTCGTCTCGATATGATGGAACACGTCATGGACAGTAGCTGATCGCCGTTGGAAAGGCTCTGTGCGAGTAGGAAAGTTTTGAAGGTCTACAAAGTCCGTATTATTATGAATGAATGTGATACGTGGGCTCTCACACCTGGCAACGGTACTTCCAATGGTGGCGTGTGATGACTGCTGTCGTAAGCAGCGGTTGCCAGGTTCAACAAGCAGCTCATAATAAGTAGGAAAGTCGTATCCCAGTATGGGCTGAGTAACATCTGCAACTACAAACACCCATGGTAACGTACTGGGCAAACCGAAATCCATCGTGATCCTCTCTGTGCCATAAGTCGCAATTGGTGTTTTGTTGGGCGCCAGAAGGTCGCACGCAGGTGGCGTATACTTGCGGTCATCCTGGGTAGGAAGGAGAATGGTGACGGATGCTCCTGTGTCCACTAAGAAACTCTTGCCAGTGCATTGGTCTCTTATACGTAGCAAAGACACAGGAGCGTCAAAAACTGCGGAGGAGCTCGCATTCACTTGCCCACGCCTGAACTCGTTTCCCGACCACTGGCTTGGTGGGCGGCACTGTCTGGCCCTGGCACCAAAGGTGGAATGGTACCAACACAATTCAACGTTGTTAAAGGTACAAAACGATGGATAGGACGCACCTTTACCTTTGAGACTGTTACGCCCTATATGTGGAACAAACGAGCGAGGCACTCTTATATTCATGCGCTCCTCAATGGCGTCCAGTCGTTGCAAGATTTGGCGAAGCAGAGTGCCTGAAGTTTCAGCTCTAGGTAACCTGCAGCACAGACATATTGATCCTCCGTAGTGTCTCCAGACATTAACGACCTCATATAAGGTGGTGGAAACCTCGGGGGCAGGCATGGCGACATTCTCTTGTTGGTGTAGGTCTATTTTGAAAATTTATATCGGTAGAGAAAGTATTACAAATTGGATAATGCTGGATTAGGTGCAAAATGCGTTAGAATGAGTACGGTCTGACAATTGTGATATCATTCGATCGGCCCGCTCAGACGAATGTAATAATAGATGTGCTATCATCAAAAGAGGACAGAGCATCTCTTACCTCCCAAGGCAACTTCTGAAGAAACATTGATCGAAGCACTGCTGTTGGCAATGACGTGTTGCACCGTATATTGATTAGTTGCATCTGCTGCCACAGAATAGACGGCCTCATGTCCCCCAAAGTGATGGGTTGCAGCTCGTGTAGATGATGGATGTCTGGTCTTCAGTACACGTCTAACAGAGTACTCTTTAGAGCCGCGAATCTGTTAGAGTCCGGGGGTGAGGAAATTGTGCTTTGTACGAATGTGGCTACTTTGGTAGGCAAGGCACAGACACCAGCGTTGAATTTTTGTTGGTCGTTGGCCGAGGTGTTAGTCAGGTAGCTCTGGACGTGCCGCAGCAAATCATGTACATTGTTGAGGAAGGACGGTAGTTGCAACCGCTCAGTCGCCATGTCAGTCACTTCACAGCTCACTAATCAACGTGGGGCCTCACAGGTCACTCCGAGGTCACCAATTATTGACTCACGCTGTCACAGGCTTAAATTAAATAAACACACCGTAACTTTGCCCTTTACTTAACATTAAATAGCCGTCACCAACATGTGTCAATAAAGTACACAGGTCGCTGGATCACAAACAAATAATACGTTGCCACAAGGAAAACAACGTAACGTGGAGTACGTGTGAAGCAGCACCGAACCAGGAGGAAGAGTCGTAGGGTTACTAAACCTCGTAACCCATGCAGGTAGACGAGGCAGCTGGCCAGGGCGTAGGTGAGGTCCGTAGCTCCCTGTAACCCATACAGGTAGACGAGGCGGCTGGCCAGGGGGTAGGTGAGGTCCGTAGCTCTCTGTAACCCATACAGGTAGACGAGGCGGCTGGCCAGGGCGTAGGTGAGGTCCATAGCTCCCTATAACCCATACAGGTAGACGAGGCGGCTGGCCAGGGCGTAGGTGAGGTCCGTAGCTCCCTGTAACCCATTCAGGTAGACGAGGAGGAGGACGACTAGGACGTAGTCAGGTCCGTAGGTCCGTGAGTGCTGTGTGGAGTGTGAGTGCGGTCGCAGGAATATATTGCTATCCTGATCCATCCTCGTTATATACCCGACGGTTCACGTGACTCCTGTGACGTGGCCGTGAAGAAGGTGGTGCCCCCTTGTGGTGGTGATTCACTGAACCGCCTTGCTTCGAAGCTTCGGGGCACCACAGAGACGCCAAGCTCCCTCTGGACAGCGCACTCTGTTGCACGGAATATCCGTGTCTACCGAGGCAACTATTGTGTTGGTCGCCCATTAGAGTCCATCGGTGTGGTACGAAGCCGAACCGTGCGGTCGCTGGTGAAGGCCAGTGACACAAAGGGGGCCCTTGGAGGGCTGGTTATAGGTAGCACCGAGGGTAGGGCTGAGCTCTGACAGAAATAGGTAAGACCCTCACGAGGCAGCAGGTCTGGTGGCCTACGACGCCTATTAGTCGGCGGGGCCACGATAGGACTTTGCTGTAAGATTAGCGTAGCAATGGTTCTGCTCGAAGCAGTCTCGTTGTTAGGAATTATAGTAATAGGTTCTTCTTTTAAAATATGATAGATTAAACATGGCGAGAGTTAAAATAAAGCACAAGTCATCACAAGACCGCCGTACCAAAATATACCTCCTAAGGATACTCTCAGAACACAGCGTCTACGCAACAAAAATCCTCCTAATAACTGGAGTCTTCATTGTGATAACAAAAACTGACAGCGGTGTAGACTGAATTTTCGGAAAAGATACTAAATGCCAATTAACCAGCGCATCCTTTGTACCCATTGTTCCACCCGAACTAAAAGCTAAAAGATCAGTAATCTTAACCAGGGTGGATGATCATATTTACGGCAACGAAAAGGATGACATAATAGAAGAATTAATAAAACAAAATACATGGAAAGGGGAGGAAGATGTAGATGACCTGTACAAATTCCCCAAGTCGAATACAATAAAAATAACATTCTCCCAGACAAACATAGCAAAGAAAGCCCTAAATTCAGGAATCCTACTATGCTCTATGTCTGTGCCCAATAACCTAATCAAAGGAGAAGAATATATACCCATAATTTCATGTATGAGATGCTACATGATAGAAGACCACTATACAAACCAATGCACACAACAAAAAGATTACAAAAGATGCTCAGAATGAGCAGATGAGGGTCACTCCTGGCACCAGTGTATAAGTGAGACAAAAAAATACATAAATTGCGAGGGACCACATAGAACCTTAGCAATGAAATGCCCTTTCAGGAAAAAGACCATTGAAAGTAAAAGGAAAGTTAACAATGACAAAGAAACTACCAAAAAACATACACTGAAATCATAAAGTTAAATACTAAAGAAACAGACCTTAACATTAACTTAGAAAAAGATACACCAGCAAAAATACTGACATGCATGCTACATGCACACCTGGCAAACATCGCAGAACCAGGAACATATGAGGATACCCTTAAAACCCTCTAAAACCCAGAGTCCTTTTCTAGCAGGAAAAAAATTCAAGAACCACATTATTTGACTACTTTGGACTCTGATAGAATGAATATGACGTTACTTTCACCTCATCATAGTATTTGTGGGAAATATGGAATGTGACATATATGTAACATAGGGTCATATAGGTAGATTAATGGTCAGTATCAAATGTAAACACATAAGTATCACTGGGTTGTGTTAGTCTTTCATTACATCCTTCTTATATCGGTAATGAATATATGATAATGTTTCAACTATATTTATTGTGTTGTGATTATGTAAACATAATGGACATGTTGCAATTGCAGTAAAACAATTTGGAACATTATTGATTATTACATAAGAATATAAAATAAGTAACGTATGAGTTTTCAAAAAAAATAAAATAATAATAGTTACATCTTCACACTACTGGATTACGGGCAGTGGATGTCGACCCTCCCATTGACGAAACCGCACCCTCTCTTGAGGAAGTCAGAGAGGCTGTCGCAAAGTTGAGGGGTGGAAAGGCAGCTGGTGTTTGTAATATCAGTGCGGAGCTCCTCAAAGCTGAGGGTGCGACCATGATCCGCGGGTTGCATGCTGTCCTGACTGCCATATGGCAATCAGGTACAATTCCTCCTGACTGAAAAAGAGGGCTGGTCGTCCCTATCTGGAGAGGGAAAGGGGACCGTCAGGACTGCAACAATTACCGCGGTAGTACCCTGCTCAGCGTGCCAGGCAAGGTGCTTGCCCATCTATTGCTGACACGGATCTGCAGTCATCTGCTGAAGCATCAGAGACCTCAACAGTCTGGGTTTACGCCTGGTAAGTCAACAACGGAACATATCCCAGTGCTTTGTGTCCTGGTGAAACGCCGACGTGAGTTTCGACAGGGGATGCTTGCAGCATATGTTGATCTCAAGAAGGCGTTTGATTCAGTGCATCGTAAGTCATTCTGGGATCCTCTGCGACTTCGCGGGATTCCTGCAAGTACTATTGGTTTGATGACTGGTCTGCACTCTGGGACTGAGAGTGCTGTGAAGTGTGGGTGAAGTGTATCCAGCTTCTTTCCTGTGAATACAGAAGTGAGACAAGGGTGCGTCCTTTTCAACACTTACATGGACTGGGTATTGGGCAAAGTTGTAGATCAAAGTGATTGTGGAGCATCCCTCGGCAACATCAAGATCAATATTGATCTTGTTTTTGCCGATGATGCAATACTCTTTGCTCAGTCGCTGGAGGTCCTGGTGTTGCTCTCGAGGCGCTGCACGAGGAGGCAAAGCCCTTGGGACCTGCGGTCTCCTGGCTCAAGACCAAGGTCCAGGTGTTTGGAGGCTTATTAGATAAAACAGTACAGTCTTTTTATGCGTGTTGCGAGGGCATTGAGATCATGGAAATTATGCATACCTTCGTAGCGCAGTCCATAATGACGGCCTGGTCATGTCAAGAAGTCTTACAACGGATTGGCATAGCCCACAGTGTTATGGACATGCTCAGCAGGAGTATTTGACGTTGTCGGTACCTGTCCAGGAGGACAAAGATCCGGATAGTCAAGTTGCTTGTGATCCCTGTCCAACGCTATGGTCGTGAGAACAATGGAAACTAAATAGCGATTTGAAGAGGCGAATCGATGCCTTTGGTAATAAGTGTCTTCGAAGAATCATGGGGATCGTTGGGATGATTACGTCTCAAACCAGCGATTACACCGTGAGACTGAATCGATGCCTATTACCTGCATAGTCCGTCAGCGCCAACTTCGGCTATATGGGCATGTGGCACGCTACCCTGAAACCAATCCCTCCCATCGGGTTGTATCTGTAAGAGAAAATCCGACGTGGAGGAGACCAAGGGGGTGCCCACAAGGCTCGTGGCTGTGGCAAGTTGATACTTCCTGTCGGGAATTGCTTGGTATGGGAAGGAAGCCTGCATGGAAACTAGCGCGTGCTGACCCCCAGGAGTGGCGTCGTAACTAGGGTGGGTAAGGCGACGCGCCCCCCGGCGTATGCCCCCAATGATTGATTGATTGATAGTCGTATATAATTTGCATTATATATGGCACTCCTTGAAGCAGTTACGCCTCTCAATGAAGCACAGCCTCACATCACATTTGCCATTTTCTGTAAAAAAATTAACAGATTAATAAATAAATAAATAAAAAGAAGTAAGATAATATAGATGTATAAATAAAATATAAGAAACATACGTATATACAAACTTCCGGTTTTTTTTTTTTTTGTGTAGATTAGCATTATCGATTTTTATGGATGGATTAGGGTACACGTAGACGGTAATACAGAAATACACTTAGTCCTCATTATAATTATCATATATATTATCAATTTTTTTCGTGTATTACATCAAACGCCTATGGGGAGGCGGTGGCCAAGTTCTTAGCGTCTTGGAGTGTGGAACTCAATGTCCGAGTTCGAATCCTGCCGGGGGCAACTCTTTCAAGAGCCTGGTAGGGGAGCAGAAGGTCCCGAGTTCAAGTCTCACCAAGGAGCAACTGTCAAAGCCATCGTCGAGTGACCGAAGCAACCCACATGCAGCGTATACCTGTCTGCCGATTGCGAGTGTGACGGTGGACTCTAGGGGCTGCATGCGTTTTACCTGGAGATCAAGAACATCATAGAAAATGAGATCTTCACCTGAGACCACAGGTGTCACTATAAAAATCCAGCCTGCGCCACCAACGGGCGAGCTCGACCAACATCAAGACTTTCCATATGCCTACAGGCGCTTTAGGCTACAAGGTATAAAAAAAACAATAAAAAAAAACTGCTAACAACGTTGGAATGTATGCCCTACGAAAGAAATATATATATAGCATGTACAGTGAATATATACTGAAAGGACCCAATGTTACATATATGTCACGCCATTATATAACATAAATAAAAAGAAAGTATAGCATGTTTGCTTTGTATTATCTTCTGCAGATCTTCAGTAAAATCTAATCAATCAATTACATTACTACATCTATACATTAGTTACCCGTAAGTAGTTGGTGAGGTTACACGAAGCAGAGCAAAAATGTACACAGATTTCACCTGTGCCATCACCAAGTTGACTGGACCTCTCTCGTACTTGAAGAAAACGGGAGGATCATCAGACGTTGTCTGTATGTTACATCGTGTAACACTGGGTTATTAGGGTGGAAAATATATCACATAATATTTTTTGTTTCGATATATGACTGTTTGAAATTTATGTTACATATACGTCACAGGGGGCGCTAGAGTTAACAAGACACTAAAATTAAATAACTTACCAGAAATCAAAATACCTGAAATTCCAAATAGCAAAATCATCTTAGATATGGCTACATGAAGACTATACATGATACACTATACATGAAGAAACAGACACTATAGGGATGGAACATACTGAAACACCACAAAAAAATGTCAAACAAGACACAACCCACATGCACAGGATTAAAGGAGAAGGTTTAGGTCCTGCAATAATTACCTCAACTTAACAAGGTTGGCCGGAAAATATCTTAAACTTAAGAATGATAAGTGAAGCACTAGAAAAAAAAATAGGCTTACACCAACCCTAGATATGAAGAACAGGAAATACTACAATTAATATCAAACAACAAAATTGACTTAGGAAATTGCTGGAGAGTTACAGAGGATGAAATGTTCAGGAAATTAAGATCAGGGTTACATGAAGAAAAAACACCACCACCACCAAAACATCTAAGAAGGGAAAGACACCAAAGCAAATAACGCACAATATGGATACAATTACAATATTACAGCACAACGTAGCCCATTGGAAAACAAACAAATACAATCTAATATTAAATTACAAAGACATAGATCCTGATATAATTCCTATTAATAATCACGGTTTAAAAAATTATGAATCACTTAAAATATTCAATTATACCACATACAAACTCAATACTAGTAATGAAATGCACGATGGTAGTGCAATCCTGATCAAAGCAATATCAAACATACAATGAGAGATGACTACATCAAGGATATTATACAAATAACAATAGACACAGACACAGGGCCAATAAATATAGTTACAACATATCTTCCACCACGCAGACCTTATCTTCCTATCCCGGATTTTCATAGGATAGCATCAAATAACATACCAACTTATATTTTAGGAGATTTAAATGCTAAACATAGGATCCTTGGAGACAATTATGACAATACAGTAGGAAGGGGACTAAAACTTCTCATAGATAACAAAAAACTTAATCATATTGGTCCTGATCATCATACTTATATAACAAATAACACTCAAACTACACCTGATATTATACTCTGCAACAATAAAACATATCATAACTACAGAATGGAAGCAGGACCGATGACAACCTCAGACCACATACCTATAATATTCACTATATCACCTCAAGCTATCAAATTAGTAACGGCACCAAGACTTAACCTCAATAAAGCAGATTGGGATCTAATACAACAACAAATAACAAATAACATTCACACAACAAAACTTACCAATAATGCCTCAAAACATTAAATAGACACTGCTTTCAATTCTTGGTACGAAACAATAATATAAGCAATAGAGGACTAAGTACCCAAGTCAAACACCAAATTAATTAATAAATAATTATTAAATAAGACAGTTAAAAGAATTCAGTATTATATATTATGTAATCTAATAGAAGAAGCCAAAAGAAAAGGGTGAACAAGGGGCAGGTTTCTAGCCTTTAAACAATTAAGAAAAGCTTTAATAGAAGATTGCAAAAAAGTAAATAACAGAAACTGGCAAGATAAAATTCAGCAACTCAAAAATAAATATAAGACACCTGGGGAGTTCTGGCAAAATATTAAACAGTTGAAAGGAAATAAAGATAATACTTCACTATACATTATCCATAATAACAAGAAACTATACTTAGAGGAGGAGAAGGAGGAAATATTTATAAATATATGGAAGGAAATGTTTTACTTCAGTCCACAAGAAAAACATACATTTTGACAGACAAAATAAAATTATTGTAAACAATTACATCACAGAACATACTAATAGGATTATAAATTACAATCACTCTGACCTGAGTAGATTAGATGAAAACAACTACATGACAGAGGTAATAATAAGGCAAGAGATTGAAAATAGACAAAAAAAGATGAAAAACAATGCTCTTGGGCAAAGTAAAATCAACAAACTAAATATTTCCAAAATACCTGATAATGCCATAGAATCATTTATAGAGATACTTAACCATTCCTTTTCTATGGGATACTTCCCAGACAAATTTAAGCACGCATCAATAAAATTAATACCTAAACTCAACAAAGCAAACACAAATCCAATCAACTATAGACTCATATCCTTACTAGAGGTTTCAGGAAAAGTTTTCGAAAAATTAATAAACCCCAGACTAAAGAATTATTTAAAAATAAACAAATAAATTACCCGACACTCAACACGGATTCAGAAACTCAGGGGGCACTGACTCTGCCATTGCCATAACACTTGAGAAAATAGCACACTCCCTAGCAAGAAAAAATCAATGTTTCATAGTACTTCGTGACGTATCTAAAGCATTCGATAGGGTATGGCATGAAGGTCTGAAGTACAACATTTTATCATTAAATATGCCTGACATCATTTCGAGACTATTATGTACATTTCTTGATAGAAGAACAGCAAGTATCACAATTAATGGGTACCAAGGACTACATTTTGAAATAAGGAGCGGTGTTCCGCAAGGAAGTGCGCTCTCTACAACACTCTACACAATATACACATCAGATATCCCCACAGCTTAATATGGATGCCTTAACATCATGTATGCCGATGATATAACACAAATCATCACACATCAAAGCAAGTCGAAAAGAATGATGGCGAAGAAAGTAGAAACAGAAATAACAACACTAAACAATTATGAGAAGAAAATGGAAAATTCAAACAAACACCACAAAATTCTAGATAATTCCTTTAACAGCTAAGAAAACACATCCGGTCTCAATAGCAGGAAACATCATTCCCTACTCTAGGCAGGGAGAGATTTTAGGATTAAAGCTAAACACAAGAGGAATTCTTCCACACGTCAAACACACCACCAATAAAGCAAACCAAGCATTGAACATGATCAAAAGATTTAATAGCCTTCCAAAAGATAAAAAAGTACATCTAGTTAAGGCCTTAATAATACCAATACTAGAATATCCATCGTACCCATTGCTCACATTATCAAGAACGAACTTGCTCAAACTTAAAAAAATGTAAAACAAGGCTCTTCGCTTTGCTCTAGAAGAAAAATACCCATAAAATATTAATACTGAACAAATGCATAACCTTACTAAATTAAAACCAATAAATATCAGACTTTTTGAAAAGGCAATAAGAACAAGAGACAGATTAACGAACATAATCAAAGATAAGCACTACCTAGAAATAATAGAAGCTAGAGACAATAAAGCATGGATGGTTTCAGAAACCTTCGAAAAAGATAAATATAGGAGAACTGTATCCATTCTTCACTGCAAATTTATTTCCGATTTATAAAGAAATAAAAATAAAATAAAATCATAAATCATATTTGTTCTACATGTATGAATGTGTGTATGAATGGGTAGAACGGTAGATGCATATATGTATATGGGTATGTGTATTTATTTAAGGACAGTTGGGTTGGTAAATTTATAAATTTATTCATGAAATACAAATTTAAAAACGTTGACTTGCCAAAATTGAAAGAAAAAGAAAAAAAAAAAATTATATATTCAATGACTTATAAATGTAACAACAAAACAAATGTGGTAGAAGTGCGTTGCAAATTACTATAATCTAATATAAAGCAAGGTGGATCGCCCACCATCTATTTGCTCTTATACTGTATTTCATTTTTTCTTGCTTTACATTTATTCAACTCAATTCTTCTTCCCCCCCTGTCTATCCCCCACAAATTAAATTTAATTAAAAATACGGAGAGAAGGAGAGTAAATAAGAAGGAGGAGGAGGAGGAGTAGTATAGGAAGAAAAAGAGAGGAGGAAGATGGAGGAAGGGAAGGAAGATAAACACAGATGATGGAAATACGTAGAATGAAGCATAAAAGGATGGAAAAATGGGGTAAAAGAGGAATAGGAGGAATAAGAGGAAGATTGAAAAGAGGAAGAAAAAAAAGGTGTTTGCAGCAAATTAACAAAAATTACATGATGAAAAATAGTGAGATAGAAGGAAAAGGAAGAGAAAGAAAGGAGTTTAGGGAAGGCAAGTGCTTGTGGGCCCTTCGGTCCCATGTATTGTTTTTTGTAGTAGTAGTATATATTAGACAACATGTGATTGCAAACTCCAATCGTGTTGTTGCTGTCGTTGGTCACTGGTCAAAGTGCTTCGGGGTAGACCACGTTCCGTGTGATTCCAACCCGTTGTGGTCCGTATGATTCCAACACACACACATATACACACGCACACAAACGTCCATGAGTCTACTGAGTTTGTGGAATGCGGCAAGACGTTACCGCAGAGTTTCCCTGCAATCTAATACTCCTAGAGTGTTTATAGACCAAAACCCCCTTCAAAATTATTCAATCGACATGGGACGAAGCCGCTTACCACCTACGATTTATTTGCGATTTTTTGAGCCTACTCACATGAAAATTGAATTTACAGTTTCGGCTATCCAAAACAGACAGACACACATACAGACAGACACATGGCAACTCCTATAGTATATTAGACAAGTGCTTGTGGGCCCTTCGGACCCATGTATTTATGTTTGTATTAGTAGTATATATTAGACAATAATGTGAGTGCAAACAACAATCGTGTTGTTGCTGTCGTGGCTCACTGGTCAAAGTGCCTCGGGGTAGACCACCTACCACCACCGTAGCCTGCCTCACCCCAGCCCCACGCCTGACTCATCACCCAGCCCTACGCCTGCCTAACCCCAGCCCCACGCCTGCCTCACCCCAGCCCCACGCCTGCCTCACCCCAGACCCACGCCTGCCTCAACCCAGTCCCACGTCTGCCTCACCCCAGCCCCACGCCTGCCTTACCCTAGCCCCACGCCTGTCTCACCCCAGCCCCACGCCTGCCTCACCCCAGCCCCACGCCTGTCTCACCCCAGTCCCACGCCTGCCTCACCCCAGCCCCACGCCTGTCTCACCCCAGCCCCACGCCTGTACTGCAAGCACACACACACACTCACACACACACGCACACACACACACACACACTCACGCACGCACGCACGCACGCACGCACGCACGCACATAAACACACACACACATATACACACACACACACACACAACACACACACACACACACACACACACACACACACACACACACTCACACACACACACACACACACGTAGGGTACTCCGTAGTGTAGTGGTAGCACGCTCGGTTCACAACCAAGAAGTTCTGGGTTCGATCCCCGGGCGGAGCGGAAACAGTTGGGCTGTTTCCTTAAAACCCTAGCCCCTTTCCACCCAGCAGTGAATGGGTACCGGGTGTTAGCCAGGGGTTTGTGACCCGCCTCCCGGTGTGCTGGCTTCAGCCAAAACTAAGCACTAAGGATGACTGATAAAAATGTTGATATGGAGACGGGGCCATACGAGCGTTGCTCAGGCCCCGTAAAATACAACTAGATGAATACAACTAGATGAATACACATACACACAAAAAAAAACTAACTAACGGTAATTCCCTGAGTCTACGGAGTTAATGGAATGCGGCAAGACGTTATAGCAGAGTTTCTTCCTGTAATATAATACTCCTAAGTGTTTTTAGCCCAAAACCCCTCTGCAGAATGCTTCAATCGACACGGGACCAGGCCGCTTACCCCTACGATTTCTTTGCGATTTTTTTACCCTTCTCTCATCAAAATTGAATTTACAGTTTTGGCTACTCAAAACAGACAGACAGACAGACAGACAGACAGACAGACAGACACACAGCTACTCCTATAGTATATTAGATAGATAGATGAAGAAGGGCAGTAGGAATGAATAGCAGGAATATACAGAGAAAGAAGAGGAAGACAAAAAGTGTTTGAAAGAATATGAAAAAAAACTAGAAAAATAGGGTAATACAAGTGCTTATGCGCCCTTTGGACCCATGTATTGATGTTTATGTATAGTAGTAGTATATATTAGACAACATGTGATTGCAAACTCCAATCATGTTGTTGCTGTCGTTGGTCACTGGTCAAGGTGCCTCGGGGTAGACCACGTTCCGTGTTAATCCAATCCTTTGTGTTCCGTGTGATTCCAACAAACACACACTCACACACGCACACAAAAGTCCATGAGTCTACTTACGTTGTGTAATGCGGCAAGACGTAACCGCAGAGTTTTTCCTGTAATCTAATACTCCTAAAGTGTTTTTAGCCCAAAACCCCCCTTCAAAATGTTTCAATCGACATGGGACTAAGCCGCGTACCATATACGATTTACTTGCGATTCTTTGAGCCTACTCTCATCTAAATTGAATTTACATTTTCCGCTACCAAAACAGACAGACAGACACACAGACACACGGCTACTCCTATAGTATATTAGACAAGTGCTTGTGGGCCCTTCGGACCCATGTATTGATGTTTGTAGTAATAGTATATATTAGACAACATGTGATGGCAAACTCCAATCATGTTGTTGCTGTCACTGGTCAAAGTGCCTCGGGGTAGACCACGTTCCGTGTGATTGCAACCCTTTGTGTTCCGTGTGATTCCAACTCACACACGCACACACACGTCCATGAGTAGACTGAGTTTGTGGAATGCGGAAGACGTTACGGCTGAGTTTTTCCTGTAATCTAATACTCCTAGAGTGTTTTTAGCCCAAAACCCCCCTTCAAAATGTTTCAATCGACATGGGACCAGGCCGCTCACCACCTACGATTTATTTGCGATTTTTTAAGCCAATTCTTATCAAAATTGAATTTACAGTTTCGGCTATCCAAAACAGAAAGACAGACAGACAGACACACACACAGACACACGGCTACTTCTATATTATATTAGATATTGTAGAAATAGATTAAAGGAAGTAGAAGAAAGGTGTTTAAGGAAAGAAGAAGGAATTGTAGGAAGATAAAGAGGAGGGAGAGGACTTAAAGAGGGGGATTGGGAGGGAGGGAGACAGGGGGGAGGCAGATAATTAGTTCGTGGAGGTGAGGTGTGTGAGAGGGACAAACACCTGTCTCACCTGTCCTAATGGTTCAACTGTGAAACACCTCCACCCTTTCTTAACTCATTAAGCCCTCCTCCTCCTCCTCCCTNGACGGGCCATACGAGCGTGCTCAGGCCCGTAAAATACAACTAGATGAATACAACTAGATGAATACCATACACACAAAAAAAACTAACTAACGGTAATTCCCTGAGTCTACGAGTTAATGGAATGCGGCAAGAGTACAGCAGAGTTTCTTCCTGTAATATAATACTCCTAAGTGTTTTTAGCCCAAAACCCCTCTGCAGAATGCTTCAATCGACACGGGACCAGGCCGCTTACCCCCTACGATTTCTTTGCGATTTTTTTACCCTTCTCTCATCAAAATTGAATTTACAGTTTTGGCTACTCAAAACAGACAGACAGACAGACAGACAGACAGACAGACAGACACACAGCTACTCCTATAGTATATTAGATAGATAGATGAAGAAGGGGAGTAGGAATGAATAGCAGGAATATAAAGAGAAAGAAGAGGAAGACAAAAAGTGTTTGAAAGAATATGAAAAAAAACTATAAAAATAGGGTAATACAAGTGCTTGTGCGCCCTTTGGACCCATGTATTGATGTTTATAGTAGTAGTATATATTAGACACATGTGATTGCAAACTCCAATCTGTTGTTGCTGTCGTTGGTCATGGTCAAGGTGCCTCGGGGTAGACCACGTTCCGTGTTAATCCAATCCTTTGTGTTCCGTGTGATTCCAACAAACACACACTCACACACGCACACTAAAGTCCATGAGTCTACTTAGTTTGTGTAATGCGGCAAGACGTAACCGCAGAGTTTTTCCTGTAATCTAATACTCCTAAAGTGTTTTTAGCCCAAAACCCCCCTTCAAAATTTTTCAATCGACATGGGACTAAGCCGCGTACCATATACGATTTATTTGCGATTTTTTGAGCCTACTCTCATCAAAATTGAATTTACATTTTCGGTACCCAAAACAGACAGACAGACACACAGACACACGGCTACTCCTATAGTATATTAGACAAGTGCTTGTGGGCCCTTCGGACCTATGTATTGATGTTTGTAGTAATAGTATATATTAGACAACATGTGATGGCAAACTCCAATCATGTTGTTGCTGTCACTGGTCAAAGTGCCCCTCGGGTAGAACCACGTGTCCGTGCGATTGCAACCCTTTGTGTTTCCGTGTGATTCCCACTCAAACACGACCCAAACGTCCACTGTGTATACTGAGTTGTTGCGAATGCGGAAGACGTTTACCGCTGAGTTTTTCCTGTAATCCTAACTACTCCTAAAGTGTTTTTTAGTCCCAAAACCCCCTTCAAAATGTTTCAATCGACATGGGACCGAGAGCCGCTCACCACCTACGATTTATTTGCGATTTTTTGAAAGCCAATATCTCATCAAGAATTGAATTTACAGTTTGTCTATCCAAAACAGAAAGACAGACAGACAGACACACACACAACACACGGCTACTTCGTATTTAGTTAGATATTGTAGAAATATAGACTTTAGGAGTAGAAGAAAAGGTGTTTAAGGAACAGACAAAGTAACTTGTAGGAAGATAAAGACGAGGAGGGAGATGACTTACAGAGGGGGATTGGGAGTGCAGGGAAGACAGGTGGGGAGGCAGATATTAGCTTCGTGGAGGTGAGGTTTGTGAGAGTGGACCAACACCTGTCCCTCACCTGTCCTGATGGTGCAACTGTGAAACACCTCCGTACCCTTGTTCTTAATGGCTCATTAAGCCCTCCTTCCTCCTCCTCCTCCTCCTCCTCCTCGCTCCTCCTCCTCGCTCGCTCTCCTCCTCCTCCTCCTCCTCCTCCTCCTCCTCGCTTCCTCCTGCCCACCTCACTCCTCCTCCCTCTCTCCTCCTCCTCCTCCTCCTCCTCCTCCTCCTCTTCCTCCTCTGCAAAATTCATCTTATGAAGAGAGACTGCGGAAACTTAATATGTTTTCCTTAAGGGATCGTAGAATCCGTGGGACTTGAGAGAAAACCTTTAAGATCTACAAGGATTTCGATGTCATTAATCAAGAGAACCTATTCGAGCTTTCAACTCAGTGACAACAAGAAATATGCATTTAAAACTAGAACGGTCGAACGCTTGCATCACTGATACTCCGTAAAAATTATTTCAATGGTGAGAGTCGTTGATGTCGATGGACAATTAAAAAACCAGCAAATATTGTCGAAGCCATCTCCTAATCTACATTTAGAAACAGTACACGTGGTGGACGTGTCGCATTGTAGTAGTAAGATGGTATTTGATATTGCCCTGCAGAAATCATATTTACATCCCCCGGATCGATTAGTTGTAGTGGTAAGTGTATAGGTTAGTTTGTAGTTAGTATAGTTTCATACCCTATTTTCTTCTGTCGACTACGAAAGCTTCCGTGTTCCTGATCTTCTTGCTTAAGGACACGGTATCATTTTATCCGGACTGTTTGTCTTACAATGTATTGAGTAGTTAGTATAATGTAGTTCAGCAGATTCCCTCGTCATGGACCAATAGGTCTCCTGGTGTCTGTTATTCCTATGTAATCTATGTAATGCACTTCCTTCTTACCTCTCTCGACACACCTCCTCCTCCTCCTCTCCTCCTCCTCCTCTTCTCCTCTCCTCCTGGTTGAGGATTCCATTCCTGTTTGGGGATGACGGACTCCACCTCAGCCCACATCGAATGGGTGTCCCATGCACGATGTAGGACGTCTGCTAAATGACAAAGTTTACTTCTTTCTCTACAGATCAGAAAAAGACGAGAGCGCACGCGGCGTAGCATCATCACCTTAAACCCTTTCTTACCCCACAGCACGCTGGGGTTCACCGTCACGTTTCCGCAATAATACTAATCAAATTAACTTAATCAAGCCCCCTTACAGTGGACCGTAACGCCCTGCCTTAAACCCTCACGCAAGGTTACCAAAACTATCAAGGTAACTTAAATTACTCTACACTAAATCCAGAAGCAAGTATTTTAAGCGTAACGAATTATTAGCATACTTGTTGACGCTACAACGCAGATATCGTCAGTATCACGCGAGTTGGATCAGCTGAACTGAAAGGGAGAACAAAGTTAAACATTTTATTAGGCTGAAATAGCCAGTCCAGGCTATTACAAAATCCTTTTAAAATTGTCCCGCCTCACGCCGATAAAGCAGAGTGGAGCTGTCATTCTTAACATTAAAGAAAATTTGCAAGCAATCGAATCGATAAAGTAAATCAAAGATCATTATGACTCCAGTCTACTCAAAGATAATCTAACGGGAAATTCTAGCTAGTTGGGACAGTGTATATGCGTCTATCGATGGCCTAGCTCTATGCGGAAGTAGACTGTGCCCTCTGTATGACGATATCAAGTCAGTTGTCACAAAAATAACGATACAATTTTTGTGGAGATTTTAACCTACCTCGTATAACCTGGAAATACTAGTCTGTGATAGTAAGGTATGCGATGCTCTGATATGGTGATACGGAGGATATATTTAACTCAGGATGTCCGTGAGCCTACAGGATAATAGTACCCTAGATTTAGTTTTTCACTACCGACATTGATACTGATTGTTACTTGCGATATAGGTTGAACATTTGGCAACAGGTGATCACAGGCTAATCATATGCGGCATAAATTGGCAATGTAGACACACAGAAAATCGGTTATTAGTCCCAAATTATAATAAAGCGATTTCACGAAGATCCGCAGGGTACTAAGCGAAGTGCGAATGGACTTGACCTACTAAAAGTGGTAATGAACGCCGAAACAGGTGCAATGTTATTCACAATAATAAACCTCCAATCGGTGGTGGAAAAACATGTTCCCATGGTAGAAAACGTTTGAATAACATAACGAGACCCAGTTGGATGAATAATGAATCCAACTCAAATCATCTGACAGAAAGCGCCGAGTCGTATAAGGGTTTTACAACGATCAAATGCAGACGCATTCTAGCGAATTACAATGACTCAAATCATTGGTGCTGCAGAAGGACTAATTAAGTCTAAGAAAGCGCGAGTAAGGAAGAACGAAAATGTGCAAGGAATCCAAATCAAGACCCGAAAAGTTTCTTTCAATACGTTCGAAGTAAGAAAAACGTCAAAACAAGTATTGGGCCACTGAAGATAATAATAAATATCTTGGTAAATGCTAATAGGAGTATGGCGTTTCGTACTCATGACTACTTAATGCGGTATTTATTAAAGAAGAACAAACTCGCATTACCAGAACCAGTAACATGTGTGCATGACTCGAAGGATAAGACTGTAATAGGAGAGGATAACAGTAGACGAAATATCAAAGTATTTGCTGAAACTTGCCCCAGAAAATCCGTGGAGGTGGACGAAATCTCGCGAGACTACTTCGCGAATGTCACAGTCAGCTCTTTTGCTCCATTAAAGATTATTTTCAATAAATCGCAATGTGATATAACTGGTTCTAGTAGTTGGAAATTAGCTTGATGTTAACACTGGATCTTCAAGAAAGGGGAGTGAGCCCTCGCAAGTATTATGCGCCCAATTAGTCTAAGTGTAAGATCCGTGTTTTAAACATATTTGAGAAATAATGCGGGATAAAATAGTGTGTCTTGTTCTCGCTTGAAAAATCGCTCTAGTACTAAACTCCCAACAGGGATTTCGAAATAATAGATCCTGCTATAACAGTCGCCCTAAGCTGGACATTTTTTAATGTATTTATTCAAACAGGGACGCAAAAATTCCCTCGGGTGTGAAAATACCGTTGATTTTCAGAAAGACACCTTCGGGGAGGAAATACAGTTTCCAAATAAGCGAACTGTCGAGCCAGCTAAAGGCATCAAGGCTTAGGAAGAGTGCAATTGTGTATGTTCATTGATTGGCGATTGGCTTTCAAATCGTAAACAACGGGTAGTAAGTAAATGGTGAGCATCTGATTGGTTCAGATGTCACTAGTGGGGTGCGCGTTCGCAGGGCTCGGATCTTGGGTCCGTTGCTCCTTTTCTGATATATATCAACGATATGGGCTGCTGACTTGTACTAAAATATCGAAATTTGGCAGATGACACCAAATTAGGCGGTAAACGCATATACTAGATAAAACTGCGAGCGTCATACAAAGCTGATATCTCGCACAAAACTACTCAGATTGGAGTGATAAATGGCTATTAAAACTCGAATTTCTGATATACTCGTAAAAAAAAGAAAAATAATGACATCTCGGCAACGATAACCGTCAACTGAGGTAACTATCAATGCAGAAATAAGTCGTTAACTAAGAAGTACAGCAGGAAAAGGATTTAGGTGTCATCATCAGGTTAATGATCTCTGTAACCAGTTCGCATTACGCCAAAAATGTACTAAATGCAGTAAAGGGGCAAATTGATGTTGCCTTTATTTAAACGTAACTTTCGTACATACAACTCCGAAGTATGACACAATTATACACGTCCTTGGGTTAGTGCCGCCTTGTGCAATAATGCCGTTCAATTTCTGGTCAGCCCTGTTTCGTAAAGATCAAGCCAAATTGGAATCAGTACAAGAAGAGCACCAAACAATTCCATCTCTGTCGAATTCATCTTATGAAGAGAGCTGCGGAAACTAATAATGTTTTCTAAAGGATAGGAAAGAATCCGTGGGGACTTGATAGAACCTTTAGATCCTAAAAGGTCTTTTGATGTCATTAATCAAGAGAACCTATTCGAGCTTCAAGTCATGACAACGAAGAAATAATGGTTTCACACTAAACGTCAACATTGCATCACCGATCTGCCGTAAAAATTATTTCAAATGTTATGAGTGCGTGACGTGTGGAACAAGTTATCCAGCAAATGTTTGTCGGAAGCCAGCACAATAACTACATTCAAAACGACTTGTGCAGCGCACTGTAAGTAAATGGGTATTGATAGCTGGGCGTGGTCGAGTTCGTATCTAGTCCCCCCCGTATCGAGTTAATTGTGTGGCGCTAGTGGTAGTTTTAGTTCACTTAATTATTTCCATATCCTATCATTCTGCACTACGAAAGCTTCCATGTTCCTATCCTCTTTAGGGACATGGTCATCTTTCCAACTGTTTTCTTACATAGTTGATAGTTAGTAGTATGAGTATCAGCAATTACCCTCGCTATGGACCATAATGGTCTCCTGGTGTCTGTTATTCCTATGCAATCCTATGTAATCCTCCTCCTCCACAGAAGTCGAAAGGTCGCGGAGGGGAGGGACGTGGGGTCAAAGCTTTTCCGTGTTTTTTGTGCTTCCTGGGCACCAAACACCTGTACAGACATCAAAGTTTACACTATCGATCACGCAAGTAAAGTTAACGCAGTGAGACAGTGTGAAACAAGTGCATAGGCTTGACCATAAATCTGCAAAATTATTGTGGTGTTGTGATTGGGAAGGCCACGTGTACCTTTTGAGCGTGTGTGTGAGGCCCGTGACTTAAATGTACAGGCCTAATAACCCACCACGGTGACCTTGAACTTTCCCACCCGCGTCCTTTCCCCTGCCATCCATCCCATTCCCCGCACCCTCTCTCTGGCCTTCGTAGCAGACTGGTGACTGAAGGGTTTTTGAACACCGCTTATCTCCAGGGGGAGTTAAGCCGTGCATAAAGGGAAGGCTGTCCCAACGTCTGTCGCGTTGGATGTCTGGGCGGCGATAGAGTATATTTTGCGGCAACACAGGGCAGTTAGGGAGCCCTGCAAAGGGATCAACGTCCCTGTCAGGCCCCCCTCACCCCGGAACTCAAAAGGCACCCCTGCCCCTTCACCCTCCACGGATCCCGCCGAGGAGGAACCCGAGGACGACCTAATCGATTTAAAACTACCGATTAACGCAAGGAAAAGTTGGCGCAGTGAACAAGTGCGTAAGCTGTGACCATAGTCTGCTAAATTGTTGTGGTGTTGTGTTTGGGGAGGCCGCGTGTACCTGTCTGTGAGCGTGTGTGTGAGGCCCGTGACCTGAGTGTACAGGCCTAAGAACTCAGCACGGTGACCTTGAACTTTCCCACCCCGTCCTTCCCTGACCATCACATCCCATTGCCGCACCTTTCTCTAGCCTTCGATAGCAGACATGGTTAGTGAATGGTTTATTGAGAGGCCCAGCGGCATCAACCAGCCTCTCGGTGTCTGTAGCCGGACAGAGTCTCAACAGACAGTTAAGCCGTGCATCAAAGAAGGCTGTCCCAACGTCTGTCGCGTTGGATGTCTGGGCGAGGCGATATGGGAGCTCACAGGCACCCCCTGCTCCTCCACCCTCCACGGATCCCGCCGAGGAGGAACCCAAGGACGACCTAATCGAACTACGGAAGGAGGAGTTGGTGCAGCTTGTCAGAAATCGCCGACGGGACCTGACCTCTATAAAGAGCAACCTGTACAATTACAGGTCTGTTACAGAGGCCTCGCAGACAAGCGGCGGGTGCTGGTGGAGGCGTTGTCATCGTCAACACTCTCCGGGGCAACCCACGCCAGCGGGGAAAAAGGCGGGCAGAGGTCAGTAGCGTGTATACACCAGACCTGACAATTGACGGTGAGGTTTGTGCCCGCCGTCTTCAAGAAGTGCAATCCCCATCACCCCTCTGATTCCTCTCCTTCTCCCCCCCCACCCCCTCCTCTCCCTCTCCCCCCCCAAACCCCTCTCCTCTCTCTCCCCACCCTCTCCTCTCCGTCCCCACCCCTCTCCTCTCCCTCCCCACCCCTCTCCTCTTCCCCCCCACCCTTCTCCTCTTTTCCTCCCCACCCCTCTCCTCTTCCTCCCCACCCCTCTTCTCTCCTCCCCACCCTCTCCCTCGCCCCTCTTCTCCCTCCCCACCCCTCTCTCTACCCATCCCTCTCACCCCCCTTGTTTCCCTGCCTTCCCCCCCATAGCCACCCCGCGCCCCCTTCTCATCTCTCGCCACACCTCGCCTTATGCCATACATACCTTGCCCCAAGGCTTATTCTAGGCGCTCAGAGGCCACTGTGTCGCCCAATGCGAACAGGAATAGATATGCTCCTCTACATGACGAATGCGCGGAGGAAGGGGTTTGGGACCCCAGCCCCCCCCCCCCCTTCTCTCTTTAGACTCCCCCCCCACCCAGACCAAACTGCAACGGATAATGACAGGAAGATAGTTTTTCAGGTCGAGGGAAGACTAGGGCACACACGCGTCGCGAGCTCGAATCAAGCGAGGCAGGAAATGCTGGTGGTACTAAAAAGGTGAAAGATAAATCCTGTGGGGAGAGTAACATGCTTCGCACTACTACGGAGATTGTTGTGGATGAACCATCAGACCCTGACCACCAACGCGAGCCGTCGCCCACGCCTACCAACAGGATAAGGCTTCTATTCCCACGAGACTCAGGGCTCGCCTACCTTGATAAACTCGTGTGGACAGTCAATCTTAGCCGGGCTTTCAGGAGTTTTGAGGCACTCTTTAAGGAAGGTAGGAACAACCCATACGTCACAGTGGGCAGTTATGAGGCAGTAGACATCCTTACCACTACTGGTTTCGAGGGCGTCATCATTGTCGTTCCTGAGGACTCTGAAAAGCTCACCAAAGTCATCATTTTTAGATACCCTCTAGTACTTAACCCGGATTTTCTCCTCAATGACCCACGGTTTGCATCGGCCAAAAGACGTGTGTTCAGAGGGGAGTCAAGGAGCCAGGTTGTCGCTCTCATGAGAGGCCCGGTCCCAAAAAGAGCTTTCATCAATGGTGCTGGCTACAGGAACCTGGCGCCATACGTGGAAGAGCCTGAATTCTGCCTCCGCTTTAGTAGGTGGGGCCACAAGGCATGGAAGTGCCAGGAAGATGTGCGATGCAGGTTCTGCGCCAAGAAGCATCCCTCGACTGTTTGTAGTAAAAAGATCATGGACGGGTATCGAGTACATCCACACTCCTGTAATTGTCGAGGAGAACACAATGCCTCTTCACCTCGCTGCCCCAGACGACCTGTCTTCAGACGACCAAGCGTCAGCGGCGGAAGTGGGGTGGAGACGGCGCGGGAGGGTCCCCCCCGCGCCGGTTCAGCCCCACCCATCCGTCCTCCTCCCCCCAACAACAGTCTGGGAGGCACCGGTGAGGGGAGGAGTGAGGCCGGCGTCTGGCCGGCCCTGAGTGCGTGGAGTGTGGGGAGACCGGGTGCGGGAGGGGGTGACGTGACTCCCCCTTCCTCCCCCCCTTACCTCTCCCCCGCATCTCCCCTGCAGCCGCCATCTGTGCCTTCCTCCCCTCCTCAATCCCAGCGTGATGGAAACCACTAACTGCAGATGCCCTCACTGAATGCTGCTGATGGCGGTCTACTTACTGGAGTGCTCCAGGCCTTTTGCGAAAGGCTAGCAAGTTTGGAAAACACAGTTAAGCTCTTGTTGGAAACGAAGATCAATGCAGAAAAGGTGGGAAGTGAATGTGGCGTTCCAAGCGCAGATAGCAGTATGCTGGGTGTCATGGGTAAAGCTCACAGTGCGGTGGGCACTGGATGCAGTGCGGGCAACGAGGCCCTTTCTGCTACGGGTGCAGTTACCAATGTTATATGTGAAAATTGTAAGGTGATTGGTAATGAGTGCTCTGTAAGGGGTGAGGCCCGTAGTGTGGAGGGTAAAGAAAGTGGTGTAAGCGGTGGAGAGAGCAGAGCTTTAAGCAAAACATGCTCTGCGTCCAGTGTGCGAGCTGAGGAAAACACGGTTGCAACACAGTGCACGGCACAAAGATAAGAAAAGGAAAAAACCACACACAGCCATATGCTCATGGCTCAGGACACTGCTAATGTCAAAGTTTCCTTAGAAAAATGTAAGGATAGTGGCGACGGAAAAGAAAAGATTATTAAGGGTTGGATGTTGATACATAAACAAATGGCTAAGTTTGTCACCCTGATGGAGAGCATAATGACAGGTGGGCCGGACACTGATTTAGAAGATGGAGGTGAATAGCCTCACAGTGCTCTCTTGGAATGTTCGATCTCTCACCTCCAGCAGAATTGCTGATGTACACTGCTATGTCACACAACACAACACCGACATAATACTTCTGCAGGAGACCAGGGATAAATGTGGGACAGCCCTTAAGCTAAATGGTTATGTAGGGCATCACCTCCAGGCCTCGGTGGTGTAAGGGGGGTCTCCACTTATGTAAAGAGCACTATTCCGTCCGTGCTTCTGGAAAAGGCTCCTGACAAAAAAGGGTGGTATTGAGAGTGTCTGTTTGAAGTTCATTTTCAGGATTGTGTTTTTGAAATGTGATCAATTTGTATGTGTCCAGTAAAGCTTTGGTGTTACTGCTCTTCCTGATCCCATATTCCAGGGTGTCATGACGCTGGTGGCTGGGGGTCTCAATGCCATGCACAGATCACTAGAATCAGGAGGGAAAACTAATGTTAACGTACAACGCTTGGTTCAGTTCTTGGTGACTTCCCTCAAGCCCATTAAATGGGCTCCCAAGAACAACGCACATACAGGGCGGGCGACTCGATTACGCTTGCTTAGTTAACTATCAGGTAACGACTGGCTTAGTAACGTAATCAGTGATCTGCTGAATGATCACTTTGCCATCGGGATCAGACTACCTTTAACGAAAAGAAAGGTACACTGTGACAGAAAGCTCTGTCCTCTGCCAAAAGGGTAAGGTTACCACTTTATCTCAAAAAATTCACTCTGGGATATAAATTTCGTCCAAACCCGCATTGATAAATTTTTATCGTGGACATGGTTTGCGCTATTTAGACAGTTCTTTGTGATAATCACGTAATCAGCGCGCAACTAAACAAAAGGGACTCTAGGTCAAGGGCTAAACAGTATCCATACACAAAACGTTTCAGCACACACGCGAATGTTACGGGTGGCGCATAAAAATGGGTAAATCTGGACGGGATGGTGCTACCAGGGACACACTCCCTAGAGACAGCTAAGATATTGGGACCATGAGGAAGGAAAAACGCGGCGAGTACTGGAAGCATTTGCAAACAAAGTGGGTGATTGTAATAACGTCCCTGAAATATGGAGGGCAGTTAACAAAATCATGGGGAAAAAGGGCCAGCTTTGTGGCACAACCCACACCCAGAGAAGGTAGCAATGAGCTTATAACAAAGTGGGAATATGAGGCTAGTGCTGCCAGTCTTCCTCAGACTGTAAACGATGCGGTAGGAGAATGGGGGGTTAAGAGGAGATCCTCTATCCCTACTGCCTTAAACGTGGGGATAAACAGATGTGGATATTACTCAGGATGAATTGTTTGCGAGCCATAAAAAGCGGAAAATCTACTGCTCCATGAGCTGATGGTATTACTTATGAAATACTTACTGCTTGGCTAGTATACATGACGGACCACTGTTACGACTATTTAACATGAGTTTTTAGGGAAGGAAGGCTGCCCAAAGCATGGAAGGGGCGATCATAATCCCTGTCTCTAAGGTCAGTGGAGGCTATAGACCGTATCATTAACAAAATGCTTGTCTAAAATGATGGAGAGAGTCCTCTTGGAGAGATTAAATTAAAAAAGTAGGCGATGACATCACGATAATCTGTTGGCTTCATTAAGGGGAAAGGGGAAAAGCTGATGCTGTTATAAATGTTTTTCCCATGAGTCTGATTACTGCCGCGTCTTTATAGACTTAAAAGGCGCCTTTGAAAAAGGCCATGGGTGAAGTTATACTGTATGAACCTGCTACTATGGGGGTGGGGGGCAGGGTCCTCCCTGGATAGGCGATTATCTCCATGGCAGGAGGGGGAGAGTCCTGTTTTCCCGGGTTCCTTATCTGACCAGAAAGCATTTACTCTTGGCACTCCTCAGGTGGTGTATTAAGCCCCATGTTATTCCCAAAATTTTGATAAATAAAGTCGGTTCCTTAGAGCTCTCTCACAATGTAAACGCTGTGATTTACGCGGCGACATCCTCCTTCAGAGTAGAGATGTACGTAAATATGCAAAATTGCCCCAACAAGTTCCACGATTGTGACCCAGAGAATGGGTCTCGTGTTAAATGAGGAAAAAATAAAGTTTCAATGCCGAGGCAGTTGGGGACATACACCTAAACCCTCAACAACAAAAACGTTTGCATGAGTGAGATCCTTATCCTCGAATATTTAGGATACTCAGCTGTAGAAAAGAGGCGGAGCTGACCCCCTGGTAACGCAGTGTAGGGCGCGACTCCAACCCATGAAAGCTCTAGCCGGGAAAGTGGGAATGGTGTCGGATTCCTGGGCTAAGGACCATGTACATCAGCACTATCAGGTCTTTAAAAATTTAAATGCTAGCCCATAGACCACTGTATACCTGGACTGTTCACACGACAATTTTTTTGAATTGCGGGCTGCCAGGGCCCGGGGGGCGCCCGAAAAAGATATATAGTGGTCTATGGACTATCATATAGACTGGTTTATAAGTATATATGGTATACTGTAATCTTCGTAAATGTTTTTCTATAATAGTATCAAATAAAAACATTAAACACGCTAAAGAAATGCCATTACGAGACTATGAAAGAAATATGCCTGAACTTAATATTCACTTACTCTTCGCCATTTAAAACTTTGCGAGCCCAACTTTTATCATGTAGGGTATCAAAAAGGCGCAATTTTATTAGCTTTTTTCATTGATGTATTTCGTTATCTGATAAATTAATTAGAACCATCCCCAAAATTAGCGTAAATAATAAATAAAATCATCAATCGGGTAATTTTCCCGATTGATGGTGTTATTTATTTCTTATATATTTCGTTTTCTGATAAATGAATTATACCATGTATAATTAGTGTTGACAAAATAAATAACTTCATAAATCGGGTAAATTACCCAGTGGATGATATTATTTATTTAGTTAACGCTAATTTATGCATGGTTCTAATTCATTTATCAGATAACGAAATATAGCAATGGAAAGCTAATAAAATCGCGCTTCTAATGATATCCTTCATGATAAAAGTTGACTCGCAGGTTTTAAATGGCGAAGAGTTGAATGAATTTAATTCATGCATATTTCTTCATATCTCGTAAAGACATTTCTTTAGCGTGTTTTACTGTTTTTTATTTGATAATATTATAGAACAAACATTTACAAAGATTATAGTATATCATATATACTGATAAACCAGTCTATATGATCCGTATATCCGTATATATGAATCCGTATATATGAATCCGAGCGGCCCTCCGACTTCGGGCCCTTGTGCGACAGGCCGATATTCCGTGCGCAGTCCAGGTATACAGTGGTCTATGGCTAGCCCTTTCCTCTCTTGCTTTGGGTCGGGAAGGATGGAAAAGCTTGAGAACCTACAAAACACTGCCATGAGGATCATCCTAAACTGCCCTAAAAATGCGATGGTAGACTGCATGGGAATGGAGCTCAGCCTCCCTGCTCTCAAAGACAGGGTCTCCCAAGTTAACTCGGCAGCTGCCGTACGGCATATAAGGGCAAAGGGAGGGGCCACATTAGTTGATAGTGTCACTACTGGACTTGATGGGCTCACAACTTTTAGGAAACAGGGCCGGAGAGGATATTTAGCTACGCTAGTGGCAGAGATAGGTAGGTATGACCTGATGAACAGCTGTGAACACAGGGACGAACATAAGGGGCCCTCCGTGGCAGGACACACAAGTAACCATAATGATATCGCCACTGGATAAAAAAAAGCACATGTATGCTCCACATGAACTTAAATACATTTTTTTTGAGAAACTTTCACCTTTCTGGCAGGCGAACAGTACACATGTGTGGTGTGACGGTCTGGGCATGGAGAGTGGCAGGGCCGGGTGTGGTATTTGGGGAGGCAGTATGATGTACCTCACAGACTTTTCTGGGGAAATATCCTCAAAAACCGCCCCAAACTACCTGGCGTGTCACCTCTTTATCTGTTTAAATGCCTTATCAAAGGTCCTTATAGCAGAAGGAAATAGGGGGGGGGCACTAGTAAGGACCCCCC
>JACEEZ010001138.1:30456-43695 GCA_016584305.1 Chionoecetes opilio | reverse complement strand
TCCCATTTTGGGTTTGCCCCCCTATTTTGTTGGGTAGGGGGGTTTGACCTGGCATGACCTTGCACACCTATTGGCGGGGAGGGGTCATTTTTGTCATTTTTTTATTATTTTTTATTTTTTATTTTTTTATTATTATTATTATATTATTATTATTATTATATTTATTTTATTATTTTGTTATTTACATTAACCAAACAAGGTACCACATTACAAGTACACATTTTTATTTCTTTTCTTTTTTCTTTTCTTATGTTTCCAGATTTTCATTAATTATTTTTCACAAAATTTTCATTTTTCATTTAACTTTTTATTTCTAATAAATGTTTTCAAATTTCTTTTTAAATTTTTTCCTAACTTTTTTTTCACCTTTTTTCTTGTTAAACTTTTTTTCTAACAATTTAAACAAAGTTTTCATTTTGTTTTAATTTTTTTTCTTCTAAATTAAATTTTTTCACATTTTTTCTTTTCAAACTTTTTTCTAACTTAAATTTTTTCACATTTTTTCTTAAAAAAAAATTTGTACATACATTTTTGAGCATTTTTTTCTTTTTTTTTTTTTAGCTTTAATTATTTCACATTTTCTTATTAAACTTTTTTTTAACTTAAATTTTTTCTCATTTTTTCTTATCAAACTTTTTTTTTGCATAATTGTTTTAGCTTTTTTTTTCTTTTTAAACTTTTTTTTTTACTTTATCTTTTCACATTTTCTTTATTTTCTGTCACTATCTTTTTTTTTTTTTTTTTTTTTTAAATTTCTGGTTCTTCAAATATTTTCTTTAATCACAAAATGTTATAGAAAAGAGAGAGGAGAGGGGAGAGATTGATTGATTGATTGATAATTTATTGGCCACTTTGTACATAACATAAATAACAATAATAATAATAATGCAGCCAAGGTCCATTGAGCCAAGGCTCTATTACGGACCTACAATTATAATTACTTAAGCTGACGCATGTTGTGGCCATCACCACCATGGATTACTTTTTTAACAAACAATGAATCTCGTGGAAAATAATATAAAAAAATAATGAATAATATAAGCAATAATATTAGTAATAATGGAACTGATAATGATATAGAAATAATAATAATAATAATAATAATAAAAAATAATCCCCAAAGCAATAGAATAATAGTAATAATGATAATAACCATTTTAAATAATAATAATAAAAATAATAATAATAATAATAAAAATAAAAATAAAAAAAATAATAATAATAATAAAGAATAATATATATAATAATAATGGCAATTATGATAATATTAATATTAATAGATTAAATAATTAATAATAATAATGATAATGATAATAATAATAATAATAAAACGTAATTTTGATAGTAAAAAAATAACAATAATTATAATATAAATATTTGCAATAATGATAATAATATTTAATAATAATAATAAATAATGATAAATGCACCTACCATAACATTACTATATGCAGTCTTGCAACTTGGCATACAAAAATGAGTTTATAATATAAGTGTCTTACTAGAATAAAAAAAAATAGAAATATTACCGGTAAATCTAATTGTAATTAGCTAATAACATGTTTTGAGTCTGTTTTTGAGTCCAGCTCGTGAATGACTGTTCCTTGTTCTTGAGGAATTTGGTTCCAGTGTTTGGGTCCTCGGAATAGGATACTCGGGTTGGGCGTGACTTGGTTCTACACAGCGGGGTTCTTAAATTATTTATTCTTCTAGTGTCACTACGATCTATTACATTAAAATTACAATTATTGGAAATGAATGCAAGGCCCCGTATACAAATAAAGCATGTCGTAGGTGTAAACATCTTGTAATTTTAACAATTTGTAGCTTATAAAAAGGGGGAGTGTGATCATAGCGTTGGCTGCGAGACATTATGGTATCAACTTTTTCTGTCAACAAAAAGATGATCAATGTATGTTTTATAAGCTCCCCCCATAAGAACAACAATATAATAGATATGGATATGCTAGTGAAAATATATATTTGTTTAAGACTGTCATTATTCACATGGTCTCTAACCCTGTACATTATACCTGTTATTTGGGAAAATTTTTGTTTTAAGCATTCTATATGGGGATTTCCATTTTAAAGAGTTATCAATTATGACACCTAAAAATCTTATTTCATTAACTGATTTATAATGGGATTATCAATTTTTAAATTTACATGGGGTTTGTGTCATTAAGGGATGGAAACATGTTAATTTGTTTTAACCTATATTGAGTTTTAGTTATTGCATTGATCCAATTTGCTACGTGATTTAATTCTCGGTTTAGTGTAATTTTCAATTCATTAACATCTCCCCCGGTTATGAATATTTTTGTGTCATCTGCGAAAAGTAAGAAATTAATTTAAATTGGTGCTACGTGTAATGTCATTTATATATATTAAAAATAATATCGGGCCGAGAATTTAGCCTTGGGGTACTCCAAAGTTGACATTATTATAAGAAAATGATGCGTTATTGTATACAGTATATTGTTGTGTATTACTTAAATAACTCTTAAACCAGTTGTTAGCCGTACCTCGAACTCCGTACACTTTAAGTTTTTCTAATAGTATGGAATGAGAAATTGTATCAAAAGCTTTTGTCAAGTCACAAAAGATGTTATCTGGTATTGCTTACTGTCAATAGCTTCATTAAAGTGTTTGGGTGAGCTGGTGTACTGCAACTCAGTGCTATAATTGGGTCTAAATCCATACTGATTTCAGATAATAATGAGTTTTTGCATAAATAGTCCATGAATCTCAAAGCCAAAAATTTTTTCAAAAAAATTTTTCTTAAGCTTGGCAAACTGATATAGGTCTGTGTTCTGGTGGAGAGATTTATCACCTTTTTTAAATATGGGAATAAACTCGTGCTATCTGGAGCTGTTTTGGGAACAGTCCTTCTTCAAATGATCTGTTTATTATGTGTGTAAATAGGTGACACTATATGCTGCATTTTTTGATATCTATGGGTCATACCCTGGGGAAGTTAGTTTCAGGTTTTTATTATAGCTTCAATTTCCTGTAAAAGTTTTTGGACGAATAAAAAAAGAAAAAGGTGTAGGATCAGGTAAGTAATTTTTAAATGAAACTGGTGACGGTTCAATGCTTTGGGCCAGGTGTTTGCAATGTTACCCGAATAGTATTAAATGATTCAGCTATTTCCTGATTTGTGATAAAGATTATCTGGGAATGAAATTTAGGTAGGAAGGGTGATAAACTATTTTTTCCCATGATGTTATTAGAATTTCCCAAAAAATCTTTTTTTAACTGTTGCCTGCATTTCCTTTAATTTTGATTTATAGTGATTCTCTTTTGCTGCTCTTATTATAGAAGTTAAAGTGTTCCTGTACCTTTAAATGTAGTTCCGTAAGTAATTGGCACTTAGCATACAATTTCTGGAGTCTGGGTTTCGTTCTTTGATGGACTTTCTTATACCTTGAGTTATATAGGGTTTTTCGATAGTTTCTCTTTGACTGTATATTTTTTTACAGGAAAGTGTTTATTGTAAATAAGTAGAAATTTTTTCATGTAAAAATGAAACATTCATTTACCCCTGTATTAAAATACTGCTGTTTCCCAATCATATTCGCTCAACTCTAATTTGAAATTATTGATATCTTATTAGTGAAAATCCTTTTTGAAAATTAATTTTTGCACAGGGAGGAATTAATAATTGGGACAGGAAAATGAACTAGAAACTGGAAAGTGGTCACTGATAGAAGAGAGAGAGAGAGAGGGGAGGAGAGAGAGAGAGAGAGGAGAGAGAGAAGGGAGAGAGAGAGGGAAGGAGAGATTGGGGAGGAGAGAGGGGGAGAGAGAGAGAGAGAGAGAGAAGAGAGAGAGAGGAGAGAGAGATACTGATATGATACTGATTTCATTTATTTGGCCCTTTAGCAATACAGTAATGTAAAAATATATATACATGTATATTATAAGGCTTGGTCTGTTGAGCCGGAGCTCTTATACAGACCTGTTGCGAAAACAAGTTGCCGATTTAGGTCAGATAAATAAGGCCCGAGAAATAATATAAATAATAAATCGCATTACCTTAAAAATACTACCAGAGATAATTATTTATATAAGCAAAAGTTAATAACATACAAAAATAATATGTGAAAAAAAGTGAAATACAAATAGGATATACGCAAAAAAATGACAAGGCCCAAAACAAAATGCTAAATATTAACAAACACACAAGATACAAAAACTAAAATACACATGAACAAACAAGGATTGGATTTATTTATCGATTTTCTTCTTCTTTATTTTACACTTGAAAATGTTACTATCGGTGATGTTTTTAAGATCTTCTGGAAGCAGATTCCACAGTTTTAAGGCCGTGTCACACGGACACTTTTTCCGGCATCTTTTGGTATTTTGCTACCGGGACCTGCAACCAAAACTAAATAATATAACATTATGGATCGTGCCAGAAGACTTCAATCGCATTCAATTCAATCGTATTCTTCAATTCAAAACTTATTAATCGTGCAAGAAGATGCTCGTAGCCGAAACGCCATGTGACGAACGCGCATTTTTTTGCCACCACTACGGGCATCTTTTGGTAGCAAAATACCAAAAGATGCCGGAAAAAGTGTCCGTGTGACACGGCCTTTACTCCCCTAACCGTAATACTTCGCTGTGCATGGGACGTTCTACATATAGAAATCTTTAGATCATTTGGTCTTCGGCTATTTGAGTTGTTAGACATGAACTGAAAACCACTGTCAACTTGGTATGTGTATAATGCTTTATGTATAAATAGATTTGCTTGGAGGGATATAATATCAGTTAGTTTAAAGTAATCGTCCAGACCCATTTTTTTTTGCCTAATTATGTTGAATAATTAACTCACAGACTTTTCTGGGCGAGAAATATCCCTCAAAAACTCACCCCAAACTACCTGGCGTGTCACCTCTTTATCTTTTTAAATGCCTTATCAAAGGTCACATGATAGCAGAAGGGACACACACTCACATACACACACACACATCTCTCATAGTCGGACGAACGGATAAGGAGGAGAGAGAGAGAGAGAGAGAGAGAGAGAGAGAGAGAAGAGAGAGAGAGAGAGAGAGAGAGAGAGAGAGAGAGAGAGAGAGAGAGAGAGAGAGAGAGGAAGGCTACTTAAACACTTGGGATATTATTTAGAGCTGCCCACGGGAGTAATACATGAAAATCCAGTAGGTCATTTATACACCACAATTTTCTCCCAATAACAGAAATAATACGTCCTAAATTCCCCCCTAAAGTCCTTAATTCTCCTACAAATCTGCCTCTATTTTTCCTACCGCGGCCAATTGAGCCTATCACCCGCCACCCCCCCCTCTCTCCTCCATCCTTTTGTGACCTATTTATAAATTGTTCTTCTCCATTAACTCCTCTCTCTCTCTCTCTCTCTCTCTCTCTCTCTCTCTCTCTCTCTCTCTCTCTCTCTCTCTCTCTCTCTCATTCGAGAAAGAGAGAGAGAGAGAAACAGTTGTTTTGTATTTATTCAATTTTTTTTATTATCATAATTTTTTTTTTTTATAGCAATGACGCGGGACACTAATATTTTTCCCTCAAACACGTTAGGTTACGGTTAGGTTAGGATATACAGGTTGCCTTTAAATTTTCCTCACCAACTTTGTGTGGGAATCACAATGAGGGTATTTTTAAGAAAATTCTATGGGAAGTTTCGGAGCTACAGCCAAGCGTAGAGGGCCGTGCACCATTGCAAACCTGCCTGGCAAAAATATTTCCCGTGACATGATGGACTTGCTGGGTGGGGGAGCCTCTGTGTGGAAGAAGAAGGAAGGCAGCCTTATCTCTACTTCTACCCTCCGTTTCTCTCTCTCTCTCTCTCTCTCTCTCTCTCTCTCTCTCTCTCTCTCTCTCTATGGCATTGGACTGCAGTGAAAAGGAATGGGCATTTCCTCTCAGTCGTATTATAGTTTTCCTCCCATTCAGCAAAATATATAAATCAACGTTAAATTAGTGTTCTCATTATTATTGCAGTTGATTTTCTTCCAATAATGATTATGATAACTTGTTCCGTTATCGCCCCCCCCTCTCTCTCTCTCTCTCTCCCTCTCTCTCTCTTCTCTCTCTCTCTCTCTCTCTCTCTCTCTCTCTCTCCTGTATTTTCTTTCCTCCTCATCCTTTCTTTTTCCTACCGCGGTAATATGACTATCTCGCGCCTACCCCCCTCTCCCCCCTCTCTTCTGCCCTCGCTTCCTCCGTTTCTCTACTTTTTTTCCGCACTAAAATTTAATTGGTTTTTAATTAGGGGGTTTCTTTTTTTTATATATTTTTTTTAATTCTTCCCATTAATTTCCCTTCTCTCCTCTCTCTCCTCTCTCTCTCTCTCTTTTCTCTCTCTCTCCTCCTCCCCTTCTCTCTCTCTCTCTTTCTCTCCTCTTTTCCTCCGTAGAGTACAGAGATACACAGATGTGTGTGTGTGTGTGTGTGTGTGGTGTGTGTGTGTGTGTGGTGTGGTGTGTTTTTGGTGGTGTGTGGTGTGTGTGTTTTCCCCTTTAAATACTAGGCCCGCGATAAGGGCATTTAAGTGACACGCCAGGGGGTTTGGGGGGGACAGGATTTTCGCCGGCTATGGAGGAAGTGTACATTAAAAACCCCTAACCAGAAAAAAATGATTTCCAGGCTTATTTCCTAAAAAACCGACTTTGTAAAAAGCGTGCGAAAAAAAAAAAACCCCTCCAACAGGATACAAAATGTTTTTGATGACCCCAGAAGGTAACGCTCCAATGAAACATCTGTCTGACCCTGCGGCAAATGTATGATGAGCGATTGTACCCCCCCCGGGTCAGACAGTGAACGCGCTTGACAGATCTAGAGTACATGCCAATCTGGCCCGAAAAAAATGACGCTGCTCGCTATACTATGGGGAAAACAAAACCTCATTTTGTGATGGGTACCTATGGTGTGTAGCTAGGAAGGTGGGTGGGGGGGGTGATTAGACAGGGACATGACGGGAAAGGGAGTGTTGGGGATTGGTTTGTGTTGCACTGCCATAAAAGGGTACGCTATGGTGTGTGGCTACGAAATGTGGGGGTTGGGGGGGGGTGATGTAGACAGTGGACATGACAGGCAAGGGGTTTGTTGACTTTTTGGTGTTGCACTGCCATAAAAGGCTACGCTTGGTGTGGGGCTAGGGAATGTGGGGTGGGTGGGGGGGATGAGACATGTGACAGACAGGCAAGGGAATTTTGTGGGGTTTGTGTGAAAGCCTACAAGGACGCTAGGTGTGTGGACGGAATGTGGGGTGGGTGGGGGGTGATGTGTCCCCGCAAAAATATTTTCACAGTTTTAACGTCGTGTACAGCGGAAACGTTTTAAAAACTCTTGGAAAGCACTGGCTTGTGCCCATAAAGGATCCCTGATGTGGCGTTAAAAAAAAAAATTTCCCATAAAAAACCCCCAAAAATCTTCAAATCAATTTTTCTTGGTTTATGTTTTGATCAGCGCAGAGAGAGGCCGCCTTACCTTGAGTGTCACCGGCCGTGGCGCTTTGTCTGCCATTTGCCAGCAGGTTTGCGAAGTCGGGGAATTTACAGTTTTGTTTGCGGATTATTAAAAAAACGGCTGCCTGGATGCAAGAAGTGAAAACATATTTTTGATACACTCGAAATGGCTAACTCTAACTACATCAAATCAGGAATGATGAAATGGTCGGACGATTACTTTAAATAACGTCCAGACATTATTTTCCTGTTTTAAGCAATCAAATCAAGCCTTTAACGAGTATATCAACAAACTCGTCACTTTTGATCAGTCAGCCGTTTTTTAAATAATCCGCAATAAAAATCTGAAAATTTTCCCCGGTTTCTCAAAAACACACTCAAGTTTGCAAAAGTCAAGTCAGGCTCCGTGACTAGCATCAGGGGGCCCCCTTTCCCCGCGTTTGACAGAGGCAGAAACACGAGTAAATATAATAGTATTTGAAGATATTTGGGTGTTTCTGAAAATTCTTTTTGTATATCCCCACAGCTGCATCCTTATGGGTGCAGCATTTTCCCTTCCCACACACACCCCTGCACCCGACCCTTCCCACACACACGCCTGCAACACCCCCTCCTTCCACACACGTTTTGCATAACGCCCCCTTTCCCACACACACGCCTGCACACACGCCCCCGTCCCACACACACGCCTCCCCACCGACACCTTTTCCCACACTCACCCCTGCCACAGCCCCGCCCCACACACACCCTTCACACCGACCCCCTTCCCACACTACGCCTGCCACCGCCTCGTCCCACACACACCCCTGCACACGACACCTTCCCACACAGCCTCCCCACACACCCTCCTTCCCCCACAAAAGCCTGAAACAGGGTTTTCCCTACACCAGCTGAACCAACCCCCTTCCCAACACACGCCTGCACACACGCCTCCTTCCCCCCACACGTTTTGCATCAGCCCCTCCCCCACACACGCCTGCACACAGCCCCCTTTCCCACAACACCCCTCAGACACGTTTCCCCTTCCCACACAACGCCTGCCACCGACCCCCTTCCCACAAGACGCCGCACACACACACCCCTGCACCAAGCCTCCTTCCACACACACGTTTCCCACAACACGCCGCACCCCGACACCCTTCCCCAAACCCCACACGCCTGCACACACCCCTCCTTCCCACACACAGTCTGCACCCCGACACCTTCTTACACACACGCCGCACACACGCCCCCTTCCCCCCACAAGCCCCCCACACACGGTGTTTTGTGTGTGATGTGTGTGTGGTGCGGGAAAGGGTTTTGGTGGCAGGGGGGCAGGCGTGTGGTGGGAAGAGGTCGGTCACAGCGACAGTTTTCACTGCTGACCCGAAGTACAATCGCCATCAAACTTTTGCCGCGGGTGCGGGACAAGTGTCTGCGGGCGTCCCTGTTTGATCATCAAAACAGCGTACCCCTGGGGGGGAATTTTTTTTTTTTCGCGCGTTTTTTACAAAAGTCGGTTTTTACGGAAAAAAGGCCTGGAAATCAATTTTTTTGGTGGATTGGGTGTTTTGAATGAAATTCAACAAATTAGGAAAAAAAAAAAAAAAGGGTCGGACGATTATTTTAAGGTTTTGAAGACAGTTTGTTTTCTAAAAAGTAGGGACTAAAAAAAAAAAAAACAGAACAGATTCAGGCGGGTTTGAAGTAAGGAACTGTGGAGGGTTTGGGATTTCATAGCAAATTTTTTTGCAACATTACAAAAAGTAAATTGAATGATTCAGCTTTTTCTTGATTTTTACTTAAAAACTTTTTCCGGGAAAAAAAAATTAAAATCGGCAATTTTGTTTTATTTTTCCCCTGATAATAAATTTGATTTTTTTCCCATGTCTTCTTGATACACCCGGTTTTCCTTATTTTAGTTATAATATTCTCTCTAGCTGCTTTTACAGAGAAGTAAGTTTTTTTCTGTATTTTTTGAAAATTTTCCCATGTAAGGGCCTTTAGCAAAAGTTTCTGTAATTTTTTACGAGTTTGAGGGAAAAGTTTTTATTGCGGTTAATAGGGTTTACCAATATTTTTTTTTTTTAAAGTGATTTTTAAAGGGGAAAGGGAATATAAAATTTCTGAAAACTTTTTATTAGATATAAAAAACTTTCATTAATTTATGAGTCTCATCTAGTCTGAGTCCACTTCAACAAATCCTTTTAAAGATTCTAAGATAGATTGTTGTATATTTTTTTGGTCCAGTAATTTTTGAAGACTGATGATAGCATTATTATCATTTTAAAAAAATACTGAAGATTGGAAAATTATCCTGAAGAAGTTAAAGAATTACTTACTTTGGTGATTTTTGAGATTTCTTGTCCATATATTTTAAATTAAAGAAGCTGAATATGGTACTCTGTGGGGTTTTTTATTTTTGGGAAAAAAAAAAAAATTTAGTACAGCAGCTTAAAAGTCAGACCTTATTTCATTTTAAGAAATTTACATTTAAAGGGCTCCCCTTAGAACATGGGAGATTTTACCTATAGATTAAAAATATTCAATAGATAGAAAAGGGAAATCATCAACTTTGCATTTGGTGGTCTGTAGAAACCCGACAATAAATCTGAAAGGTGAGAAATTTTAGAAGAGTGATTAAGTGAGGAATTTAGAGAAATATTTTGGGATGATAAGCTTTTAAATTTTTTTTATAAAAAAATTTCCCCGCCACCTCACGAGTGTTCCGTTTTTAAAATGAGAAGAGTAGTTATTTTTATTATAAAAGGGGCAGAGAGAGAGAGAGAGAGAGAGAGAGAGAGAGGAAGAGAGGAGAGGAGAGAGAGAGAGAGAGAGAGAGAGGAGGAAGAGAGGAGAAGAAGAGAGAGAGAGAGAAAAGAGAGGAGAGAGAGAGAAGAGAGAGGAAAAAAAAAAAAAGAGAAAATTAAAAGGTCAGGTTGTAGAAATGCTTTTGGGAAGGGGGGGCAAGCCTTTCAAAAAAATTTGGAGGGGCACAGCCCAAAAAATTTTAGAACCCATGCCTTAGAGGAGGCGGGTTAGAGGCCTTAGAAATATTGTGAATGAAAAAAAAAGGGATATTTAGACTAGGACCGAAAAAGCCTACACAATTAGGGGTGTGGTTCTGTTTACCTTTTTGGATTTTTAAGCCAAAAAATAGGAAATGGCTCAGGATTTTTATTGTAGGGATTTAAAAGAAAAAAAAACCATCAAAATAATTTAATTTAAAAAACACAAAAAGACCATGACCTTCCCCTCCCTTCCATTTTCCCCCCCGGACCCTCTCCCCGAAAAGAGTTGGGGGGGGGTAGTGCAGATCCCCCTTACACCCCCCACACCCCTACACCCCACCCCCCCCCACCCAAACCCATCCCAGGTTTCCCAGACTGAGAAAAACCCCTGAACTACGTTTCACATTTTGGGGTTATTTGTCGTCCTCCCGCGGGTGTTTGGAGGGGTGTTGGAGGGTGTTGGGGGGGATGTAGGGGGAGGGGGACAAGGGGGGGGCGGGGGGCAGGTTTCCCCCCCACCCGTCCAGAGTTCACCGCAGGCACACCCATGTGTCACTCCCTATGTCGGAAGGAAAGTAGGAGTTGTTAATCACCATGCGGAAGGAAAAAAAGGACACATCATATAAAAAAATTTTGGGCTCCAGCACCCCCACTAAAAAAGGGCACACAATCAGCCTATCACAATATAAGATAATAGATAAAGAAGATAGTAGATAGAAGATATATACAGTCCCCCTCAAGGTTATATAAGGTCAAAGGGCCAAAGTGTGTGTTGGGCGGGGTCATGGGTGTCAGTGGAGGCGTCCGGAATTTGGGTGTTCAGATATGGCAACCCTACGAGAACAGGGGTGTTTAGAAAAAAAGAAATAAAAATGTTGCGTCACCCAGACATTGCAGCATCACTGAGACGCGTGGCTGTCATCCACTAGCGTAGGGGCGGCTAACCAGATCCAGGCCAGCTAACTACTGGCACTGGATGCACAGACTGAGCCTCTACTCTCTACAACGCAAGCTAGAGAAATACACAATAATCTATGCCTGGAAGTTCCTATAACGTCTGACTCCAAATGTCGGTATGGACGAGAGCAGAAATCCCAGGAAACACATAGCAAAATTTGAAACCGTATATACTTGCAGATTCAAAGCAAACAAAAACGAAACAGGGTAGATTGAAGCTGGGGATGGAAGTGGCTGAATGCATACGTAAAGAGGAAGGGAGGGAAGGAAGTGCAAGGAAAGGAAAGAGATATGAGGGAAGAAAGCAAAGGAAAAATAGAAAATAAAAAGACAAGATGGACGAATGTGTGTGTGAAAGGATGAGAAGAGGTAAACACAGAATGACTAGACAGTTAGTGAAAGGATAGATAAGAAGAAATAAGGGCGAAGAAAGGAGAGAGTATTTACACTTTTGTATGTTCTGGTATCAACATGATAGATAAGATAACTATGTCGAGCTATAATAAAAACATAAATAATAAGATGATAGGCATTGAAGGTAGCCATGTCGATGAAAAGGAATGGATAGATAATCACATGCGTAGACAGATGAAGTAAGTATGAGACACACGCATGAATACTGATAAGATTACTTTTTGAGACAGATACATGTCGGTGCGGAAAAAAAATCGATACTCATTTTTTTTACTGACTTTAGAAAGAGAGCCGCCTCTGTAAAGCACATTCACTGAGAGAGTAACACGTACCGGAAGTTAGTATTACATATCTAAAAAGAAAGAAAAACAAAACTGGGTCGCTGGTGCAATAAAGAAATTAGTGAAAATATGACACTAAGCACCAATCCTACGCACTCCAAAGTAACTAACGGGAACTATCACGTGTAGGTCTCACGGCTTCTTGTAGCTTCCTTATGTTCTTAACTGCAGAAAGATGGTCATGTTTGGTGGATATGGCAATGAACATGTGCAACACTTGTTATGCGTGGGTAGTTCACTGCTTGCGTTGTTTGCCACGCGGTGCCGCAATTCATTGTCAAATTTCATGACGATGGTGGGGCTTGGCAAGATGTCGATGCACATGCTGACAGCCCTCCAATTTTTTTCCACAATCGTTGTAGACATCCTAGGACTGGCACAGCCCAATAAGAGTTATCAGCTTGATCTTCCCTTATTTGCAATTTATAAGAAATGCATGCATGGTATGTGTGCACGCTATGTGTAACAACATGATCATGATTTTGGATGATTATGTAGATTATGTAGTGATGTCAGAATAACTGAGTATAAAAAAGACGAACTGATATATTATTTTTACCTTATACTATGGTAGTGAGTTGAAGCATGAATCGAAATTATGATTCTTAGAGATTGCTCGAGTTTCCACTTTCACTTTCCAACGAGTGGTATAGTAATGCCAGCAGAGATAAGGCGAATTAAATGCTGCCTGAATAAGTTCCATTGTGACTTGAGCTAAGTAGATAAGCTTCGAAAATTGTTGCCGGAGGAATGCCTCGTTTCAGTAATGTCCTGGTGACGTGAATGACGCGCGATGGCAACATTCACTGAGATCATTACCGAGACATCTCACAGGATGTGTCGCTTCGTTTGGCGAGTGAAGCAAAGACCAAGCAGTGGCTCCCAGACGTCTGTTCAGTGAGGACCTCCGGTGACTGCTCTGATTTGCGGTAGTGCATTTACCATTTTATTTTGTGTGTGTGTGTGTGTGTGTGTGTGTGTGTGTGCAAACACGTTGGGACTAACGTAAGAATTTTTCCGGTTGTGTTGTTTTTATTGATTAATGCGATGAATGGCTGATCACTTAATATGGAGGACATAGTT
>JACEEZ010001138.1:10456-12956 GCA_016584305.1 Chionoecetes opilio | reverse complement strand
ATTCAATCGCTCCCACCGAAAATGGCAAAAAAGCTAAGGACGTTATTACCGTCTTAAGTTTGTTGGCGTCCTAAATTTTTTTGCGCCGACTGTAGTAGTAGTAGTAGTAGTAGTACTGGTAGTAGTAGTAGGAATAGTAGTAGTAGAAGTAGAGAGCAGTCAGAGCACACACACACACACGACACACACACACACACTTGACGTCAAAGGAAATTCGATATAACGTGGGTATTTTAACACGATATAACAGTAATAATCTATAGGCCGTTTTATTTAATGGTGACAAATCCCCCTTTGCTCTGCTACCATCTATAAACCGTATCAAATATCAGGACACTCCCCGATAGCATTATTAAGCTTTGAAATATGCTAATCACAAAACATAAAACTTAACTTCATGATTCTCTCTCTTTCTCCTTTTTCTTTTTTTTCTATTCTTCGTTCTCTTTTCCTTTTAATTTCCTTCCTTCTTTCCCCTTCTTTCTAAAATTTATTTTTTTTTTCCCGCTCTTTATCTCTCTCTTAATTTCTTTTTTCTGTTTTCCCTTTCCGTTCTCTTTCTCAAATTCTTCTTTATTTAATTTCTTTTTTCTTTCCCCTTTCAAATTTAGATTGTTGGTCAATACGCTTCAGGAATAAAATGGATGTAATCAAAGCTTTTCTTGAGTTAGTAGCACTGTAGGGTGCAGGTACTGTAGTTGCAGTATCACAGGTTTCAAAACCAATAAAGAGCAAAGCAATGGTCTAGTTTTTACTGGCGAGGAAGATATTAATGCTATCAGAATCATGCAGGTGATATGGAGAAGTACCTACCTGGAGACACTAGTAACTAATAAGATGAATCACTGGGTCAAGAGAACACCACCGTTCACTGCCTCGGCCACTCACACTGTCCAAGCTGCTGCCTCACTACACTTAGAGTCCTGCTGCACATTGGAGGGCGCAGCTCTTGCTATGCATCCACCTGTACCAACACAATACATTATAGAACAGGAAAATATATCATAACCACTTTGCATCATCTAATCATACCATGGAAACGAATGAGTCATAATCATCCTTAGTGATACAGAGACAGCATTCTAAAGGGGTACCTCATTAGTGTAATAATGGTAAAAATATCCATTTCAGGAAACTAATCAATGCTGTAAATAATGAGAACTAGAAAATGAGAACAAGTGAGAAAAACAACAGTATTAAGCAATAAAAGAAACCCACGGCTAACAAGAGTGCCCTTGTGTAAGAGCCTCATGTTACACATCAGTCAGTAATTTTCCTGGTAGTGCTTGCATCATCAGGAAACTCAAGCCCTTATTAAAAACAGATGTTGTTTGTTCTTACACAAGGAGGGTAAAGAGTGTATCCCGTCATGCAATGGTTGGTATCAAGTAAACATTAATCTCTGATTACAGTCAAGGTCTGACAACACAGCCGGCTTTTTGTTACTGGTTTTTTTTTGCCATAGATATCATAGGATATAATTATAAGTACCAGCAAGTGAGTTCCCATCATTCACAACCACACACACCACCGCTGACTGCTGCCCAGCACAGTCGCAGGTCTAAGTCTTCTGACAAAGTTTTTGAAGAAGATAAGAAAATAAGGAAGCTATAAGAGGCCGCGAGACCTACACGTGGTACTTCCTGAGAAGATACCTTTAAGATATTTAAAAGCAAACATCATCTTTGTGATGCTGCTAATTCTGCTTACCACCGTAGGCTTGGCCATGGCAGGAGGGCCAAGCAGCACTCCTGGCCCTGCTCCAGCAACCATTCAACCGGTTCTGCACATCCATCAATCCCTACTCAGCAACTTACTCCTGTACTCGGGCTACAGCGATACATGTGTGGCGTCTGCCCTGGATGCTTGCAATCCTATCTCAGAGCAGCACCAACAACCAACCTTGATTCAGGTAAGGGTCTGCACCTCTTCCCTTCTCCCTAACGAGTCATTCACCACTCTGCTCTGAATTACATTTAACACAACATACAGATTCAACATATTATAATCCTGCGAAATCAATAATTAAAGTAAAATCATAATACAATACATCAAGATTACATACATAATACATATATGGCACATTCATTTGACAAACAATGGCGCTTTCCTTGCTTTCCTCTTGGCAAAATTATGAAACACAACATCAAAATCAAGAGAGCATGTAAGTTGAGACTCAATACTGAATCTAGCCAAGTCCACAAGTCGTATTTGGCTCATTGTTGCTCGTAGACATTCTTTTTTATTAGCTTGAGTTTGCTGAATGAGCGCTCTGCAGAGGCGACAGTGGCAGGGATTTTTAGCAGAATGCGCAGGCTGACAGATACATTTGGGAAGAGCCCTTCTAGTCTGCACTCTGTCAAGCTGTAGTATTAGTATTAGTATTATTATTGGTGTTCAACTATGTGTTCAACCGTGTTCTGTGTTCTGTGTTCTGTATACTTGATGTTGGGTCCGGAACACTGGCTAATCCACTCCCTGAATCGCTAATCCAATCCAG
>JACEEZ010001138.1:0-10431 GCA_016584305.1 Chionoecetes opilio | reverse complement strand
CTGGCAATACCACTAATCCTTTAGAAACTCGACCTCAGCCTCGCCAAATGTTCTCAGGTGTTCAGGTCGTAGATCATTAGGCGTCAGTCTTGAGTAGCGTGATCCTTTAAAGGACTCTCTGTAGAGGAGAGTCCACTTGAACCGATCCTCCGTCACCAGCATCAACTCACAAGTCACCAAGTCACATTCCAACCACCGCCAGGAGCACTCACCGAGTCCACGGAGTCACCTTACCTGTGTTCCCTTTTTACCCAGTTAAATAAACGCTATCAAGCAAGTTACCTGTTTCTGCTCACCCCTAAAAGTGACATACAGGAAATCACTTTTACCAGGTGATAGCGGTGGATCTGGTAACAGGTTAATCACTTCTGACTTCCCACGCCGCAACATCGCCCTCCCACCTACCCGCCCGACTTTCACGCCCACGCCGCCACATCGCACCCGACCTAACGCCGCCGGACATCCACAGCCACGTAAGCGCCACATCGCTTCCACCTACGCCGCCCGGACTTCCACGCCGCTAATTTCCAATCGTCGCTTCCCATCCTACTGCCACATTTGTCCACAACTCCACACTACAAGACCGCGCCGTTTCGTCCACTTTCCGTCCACGTGTGACTCTGCGTCGCCTAATCTTCCTTCAGCTGCCGCCTCCTTTCCACCACATCCACCCCCGAGGACCTCCCACTCCAACGTACCACGTGACGCCAGCTCGCCACCACGCTCTCCATAGCCTCACGACAACGCCTAGGCCGCCAACGTGCATCTCAACACCCGGTCCACCCGTCGCGCCCCTCCACACAATCGCTTCCTGTTTCATCACGCTGTATCTGCTTCCAATACACAGTTACATCCACCGCTCCACCGCCTGCTACGCCCAGGTCTCCCCCGCCTCCCCTGTGATCCTTCGCGCTTCCACCTGTTCCCCCCTCTCCAAACATTCGTTAGTACACCATAACATTATTATATTTTTTCCCATTTTCTTTCAATACCCTATCGCTGTGTCTACATCATTTTCTGGTTTCAATTTTTTTGGGTAAAAAAAAATTGCACTTTCTGTGTTTCCACCTTTTATTTTTTTCATTTATGATTGTGTGCTGATAAGAGACTTGACCTCCCTAGGGATCCTGAACCCTGTCAACCCGCAACGCTGTGTGCTGTTACAGCGTCCGGCCTCACGTGTCTGTCCTGTCTTGATACTCCCTGCCCTTTGGACTTTATGGGTTGCACTGAGTTACGGTAGTTTGTAGCATTGTGATCGTAACGTTCTCTTTTTATTTAGTCCTTTTCTTTTTTCTTTTGTTACATAAGTGATACACGGACACTCCACACTCATCATATGCTTTTGTTCCATAAGTGATACACTAACACTCCAACATCACTGTGTTATTTCACCTTTTATTCACGTTCTCTCGCGTGTTTTCCATATCTCTACTCTATCTAGGATTTACATTATTATTATCTTTCAATTATTTGACATACCTGTTGTGTACTCGGATATTTTTATTCCTTTCTTCTTTCACAATTTACCTGTCCATCATGCAACCACCAAGCGCAGCGCCCTTCAGTCACGTCTGGTACACTAGTTTCCTTCCCTTCCCAAATTCACGCAGGCAACATATTCCTGTATCACATATTACTCAAGATGTTGACGATGAGATCGCGCGTCGTAAACATCACTGACGATGGCAATCAAAATTGCGCAGCTAAAGTCCCGCTGTGACTTGTCTAACTTGCCTTTGCCAGTACAACACCTGCAGAGTGATTTATTTCTCACAATTAAGACATATGACGAATAAGACCACATTCAATAAATTTTCAGTGGCAGTCAGAAATCGGTATCCTTGCTTTTCCCCCCCCCACTCTTGTAGACTTGGCAAGACACTCACAAAAGGCAAGAACACCCTATCCCATTTTATGTCGGCCTTACAACAATCTTCTAACGTCAAGTTAGACTTAATAAGACAGCAGATTTTCGGAATGGTTGACGAAGATGGAAATGAGTCTGACAGCTGTCGGTAACCTTTTTGGGATACTACACTTATAGTGTTCTCATACACCCTTCCACAGCTAAATCAGGCGTCTGATAAACACTTTCACTTTGCTTCAACAGACACCTTAGACTGCATTTACTTTCCAATTTTGAGGACTTCTTCGTCACTAGTGTTTTTCAAACAATGCCATTCTTCTATGTCCTGCTGGCTGTATCTACACAACACCAACACCACACCATCAACCACGAGCACTTCTCGTCCTCCTTTCAACTCAAACACTCGTTCACCCTCACACAATCGCCAAAGACAACGCTCAATCTTCACATTCACGACAGTCCCGTGCTATCACTCACACTGCCTCATAATTGCTATTACTGCAAAAACAAGGGGACAAACACTATCGAAGCGTTGCTTCACACGACAACGTCATTCCAAACCAGCAGTATGTTCCGCTTTGTGATCAACCCATTTTCCATGGTGGTCACGACACTTCTGAATGTCGCGTAGGAACCAACGCTCCTCGATATTCACAGCAACACAACACCTCTGACGTCGTGAGGACACAATCTCCTCGCCATTCACACAGTATACCCTCAATGACTACCCGTGACGTGCACTCCTCCAAGACAACCGAACCAGATCACACAGATGACCTTCACTCCCTTTGTATACACCATTTCTATACACTTGGATGACCCCATGATTTTTACAAGCTGAGTCAACCAGCACACTTCACCTTGTTTATTGATACAGGTTCTTCAGTAATATCATGACTAAAGAGTGCTTTGATAACATCAGATCTGTCGTCATCGTAAATTAATCATTTTAGAACCTTCTGACTTGCACTTTTGTTGTGATATCGCTGGAACCGCACTCACTACTCTAGGTAAAGTTATGTTTAACACATACTCTATGTCCTGACTTTGCCACTGTCAGCCTGCTTACTAATAGCAACGGCATACCAAATTCCAGCTGCGCTCTCTATTGCCGTCCTTCCTGCTGCTATCTAACCCACAATAATAGACTTAACCCACGCTTACATGGAATCTATTGCGTGACACGTTTCATTCCAGAGGTTTTGAAAAACATCTAGAGCTTTCCCCCTGACTCTGTTCACACTGACATTGTCTCTTCAACTGCATGCGACTCTCCCTGTCTTCCTAAGCTCTTGATTCCACATGCACTCCTACTGACACATCTCTGATACAAAGTGTTCTCCATTCCTAGTTCTCCACTTGGCATCCTAACCACATTCACCATCCAGACCATGTCGTCGTTCGCTGGTCGCCTTTTCTCGCTCAAAAGAAAACGTAAGACCCTTCGTCGCGTATGTAGCCCACAGACGCTTCTACGTCTAATAACACCACTCCACTCCCGAGAAGTCCACGTTTACAAGGTCTTAAAGACAAGCTAAGCACTGCACGGCTGTCATCTTCGTCCAACGTTTGAGCTTCTACCACTACACCTCACCCTGTAGAAACGTTCGGGTAAAGGCGTTTCGAACGTCCGAATGCTATGTCTCTCCCCTGAGACGGTCACTCTTCTGCTCTAGCTGTTCCTGCAGCGCTGTGCAGACTAAAAATCATGGCAATCAAACCTTTATGTGGTTAACGTCACAACGTTTACCGTCACTCTCACTTTGGTACACGAATTTGTACATTTTACTTCCTACCCGGTCTACGTTCTGTCGACGAATGTCCACAATAGTCCACGAGTTCAGTTAACTCTATTTCAGTTCAGGCGGCCTTGCAAATTTGCTGCTTCAAGCTCATGTGCAAACACAGACCATCCAGATTCACAGGATGAGCTTATTCAACTCTTGACCGACTTCAGGAGTATTGTCTCTCTCCCCGTGAGACACTAGGTAAAACCACATCTCACTCAGAAGGATTAAGCTTATGAAAGACGCCCAACCTGCCTACATACCAGCGTATCGCATGGCCCAAACAGTAAAAATGCCATTAGTCGTCGCATAGTCCTCCGAAATGCTAACTGATGGAATCTGTGAAGACTCGGCAAGTCCATTCAATTAGCCCATAGGTTCCTGTTTCCAAGATCTCAGGCGAATGGCGTCCTGTATCGATTTCAGAGCTCTTCACAACTGACTGTTCCTTCTCGGTATCCCTGCCAGTCCTCGAGATATTTTTGCAGAATTAGGTGATCATACACTGTTTTTTTCTACCTTTGGATTTGTGCTCCGTCTCTGCAGTTCGCTACTTGGACGCAGAAAGCCGTGATACCACTGCCTTTTTTCTACACCCTAGGACATTTACCAGTACATGTCTTATGCCTATGGGTTCTTTCTGGATCACCCGCGACGTTTGCCCAACGCTTGATTCCAATTCCATATTCACTGGTTATAAATGGGTAATACCCTTTTTTCATACCTTGACGGACTTGATCGTTTCTCTAAAATCAGTCTCCAGAAACATCTCCAGAAACTCAGAAAATTTTCACTATCTTCAGGACGCAGGCTGAAACTTAAACCTCCAATGCGCGTTCCTACGCAAAGAAACTACCTTTCTTGGCCCTTATTACGCTGACAGGTATTCAAACGTCAAATGAAACAAGTCAGCGCGGTAACTAATTCTACCTATTCCAGTCAATGCGATCAGTCCGTAGTTTTCATGGACTTAGCTCCTATTACCGCAGATTTATCGAAAGGATTTGCCGACCATGGCTTCTCCACTCACTTCACTCTTCAAGAAAGATGTGCCCTTCCAATGGTCTGACAGTCAGGAAACGCTTTCGCTGCTCTTAAGCAACGCTCTCACTTCTGCGCTGTTTCTTGCAGTACCCTGACTACACTAAACCTTTCATTCTCAACACTGACGCTAGCTCCACTGGTCTCGGGTGCAGTACTCATTCAAGACGCACGATGGTAACACGCCCCATCGCGTATGCCTCTCGTCTTACTTAACAGGCAGTAAGAAACTACCATGTGACAGAGATCGAAGCCCTTGCATCATTTGGTCCTTAAAGAAGTTTCGTTACCTCAGTCTGGCTATCCTATCAAGGTCCTTACGGGATCATCAACCCTTACTTCACCTCTTCAGCCAAGGACCAGTCCGGACGCAGGCTCGATGGTTATACCATTCCAAGATTTCTGCATGAGTTTGCGTACATTCAAAGGCAAGCTACGTTGGGCAGCTGATGCTCTTTCTCGCAATCTGGCACTTACATATCCTGTCACCACGCAAACATCCACATTTGCACGCTTTCTACGATGATCTCTAACACTGCCAACGCAATGACCCCAACATGGTCAAAATTCAATCTATTACCTTGAATCAGGTGATGACTCTGACATTCCTAAGGTTCTTCTCTTTCACATTACCTCCTTCGGAGAACACTTTCTGCCGCAGTGTCCGCGCTTCCACCCCACCGTGTAGTGCTACGCTCTCAACTCCTCACCCTGAACGTCGCCACCTGTGACCTCACACCCTGCTGGCGGCGGCTGGCATCCACCCCTCCCGGCAACACACTGTCATCCGCCTCACCTGTGCCTTCCTGAGGAAGACAGGTCAACTACAGCGCCTGTGATAGCATCATAGGATATCACCAGGGCTCATAGTGTTTCCCTAGGGATTCTCGCAGCCCTAAAAACAACAACAAAGTGACGTAAGAGTCTGCGGCGGGGTAGTTAATATTGGCGGTTGCCGGACAGTAAATACTAGGGTAGGATAAACGTCCGGGTGTGGGTAATGGCCTCGGACTGTTGCGATTCCCGGACGTTTGCGATTCCCGGACCAGTGCTCCCCACTATTAGTCCGGGAAAACGAGGGTTGTGTGTAGTTGTATATATAAAAAAAAAAAAATCTTTTTGCTATATCATTATCAATTGTATCTTTTTTGATATGCCGGATATGGGGAAATGTGGGACACCAAAATGCCGGATAAAGGGAGTTCCACTGTACATCATAAAATCTAGTGTGCGCAATATTATGTATGGACAAAGATAAATCACTTGTGATATTCATCCATGACTAATATAGCTGAATACTAATTAAGTGATGCAGTGTCACTATGATCATCAAATGCTGCCACGGGGTACAATAAATGCCACACAGTGCTATAATAGGCTTGGAAAATGTGATCACGGGAATACCCAATACTATTTTAATACCAATACAATTTTAGTGGTTAAACAATGCTGGTCCAAGCAATTAATTGTTGTAGAGATAAGTGTTGTTGCTGTTGAAATACGAGATAATAGCTTGAAATTCAAATTTATAAAAAAAGTGAACAATTTTGTAGAGGTTAAGTTAAGGCAGCAGGTTCCAAAGGTTCTTCTTGCTATAGATATATGGCGAGGTGATTGAAGGAAAGCAATGGGTATGCAGAGAAAATGAAAGGTGGCAATTGTGCTGAAGACTTACACAAGGAAATCCAAAAACAGACTGCTCTAGTACGATGACACTGATGCATATTGTGTACTGTATAAAGATGTCTGTAATATGTATATGTATATATGCCTGAAAAAAAGTGAAACCATAACCATGAAAAACAACAAAAGGTTACATAAACATATTTGTGCGTGGTATTTTCAAAACTTCAGCAATACTGCCCTACTTACAGATTAACACATCCAGCGTGGCTTCCATATTTTGTGTTGCCTCAGAGATCTGATGCAAATCTGTTGATGACTCCACAATGCGTTGTCGGCTGTACTTGCTCTTCTGAGTAGTATTCGCTGTAGGCAGGAGGTAAAAGGGTGAGAGGTGGTGGTCAAGAGAGGGATGCTGAAACTTTAGATAGCATCCAACATAAAGTAAATTGTCTTGTTTAGCTAAAGTGGGGCAAAGTGGCTAAGACAGCACAAAAAGTGTGCCATTGTTGCATTAAGGTGATATCACAATGGGATAATTTCTTATACTTAATTTTCATTCTCAGGCATTAAAAAAAAATTGTAATGATTGAAGATTTTGGCAAAATTTGTGTAGTGGCGCATTTAGGAGGATACCTCGCAACAGCACAGGCGGCATTGGTGGTGATTAGAGGCACACGCTGCACTGCCTGTATTTCCTTTGACCGCATGATGTTGAGGGTCAACTAAATCACTCCCATCAGTCATTATAATGAAACTGTTTTAAGTCTTCCTTTCACCAACAATGTTTTAGTGCCACCATGAACGCATGTAGCAGAGACATCCTAAACAGAGAAAACTGAAGTGGTACTTTCCGATTGATTGATAAATATGAACTGAAGCACTTGAACACTGCCCTGCCAGCCCCTGCCTGTGAAAAAAATTAATACTCAACTTAACCCTCTCGCGTACGGAACGCACATATGCGTCAAATTGTCTTCAAGCGAAACATCACCCAACGCACAAGTGCATCAAAAAAATTATTTAAATTCGTAGAAAAAAGGTTTTGGTCAAAATGCGTCCATTTTTAGTGCGTCAAAGATGAGCATAAGTTTTACAAAATAAACTAATTGGTAACATTACCCTCCCACAGTAGACTCCGTGTTGTAGTGGCTAGCGTGCCTAGCTACGAATCTGCGGGCCCTGGTTCGAATCCGGGCCATGGCAAGTCAACGGCCAGCTTAACCAGCTGTTCATCCTCCCTTTCGGGGTTGATAAATGGGTACCTGGGGAAACCTGGGGAAGGTAACTGTGGTAATCTCTCTCTATATTCCTTTGAACAAACCCTTCTCTTAGCAGACTTACACCATATTATCCCTTTTCGAGAATGAAAATCATGTTTTAAATGAAAATTTCATTCCTATTAATGCCTTGAAAATCACATACAAAACATATTTCTTCGGTGAAAATCTAAGTTTGCCTATGATAGCCACTGTGTTCCTCTTTTCATGTGCATAACTTCCCTTCTTTATGTCTGAATAATTTTTTAAGTTATATATATAAATCCATCGTAAGTGCTGAAAAGTTGTTTATGAGAAAATTATTTTTCATTAATCAACTTCTATGTGACTCATTGTGATATTATTTCAGTCAATGCTACTGATTAAGTAGTTTATCACCTTGAATCATGGATAAAACATTATTTGTTCTAGATGCAATAATTGCATCTTGCAATTGAGTGTGTGGAAATTATCCACTAACCACCCTCTCAATTAGTAGAGTGGTGGTTTTGCTTCCCTCCCCCCACCCCCCCTGGTGAGGGAGGTATTGTTCGCTCATCATAGGAGGAGCGTAGGAATGTGTATATATGTATATGTATATATATATATATATATATATATTATATATATATATTATATATATATATATATATATATATATATATATATATATATTATATATACCGTATTTGCCGGCGCATAAGACCACCCGTATTTTACATAAGTATTTTGAAGAAAGAAAAAAAAAAAAAAATAGAGTTGTGAGGACATATTTACTTTTCGTAAATTATTAAAAAATAAAATAAAAAAAGGTTTTGTAAGGGAAAATAAATTATTTTGAGCATGTACCCAAATACAATATTCACAGTGCAGTGAATGTGAATGAAAAATTATGCAAGTTAAAAAGTAAAGAGAATGTGTAGGGTAACCAAAATTGGTCATCATTTATTGCAGGATGCTCCACGAATTGATATTCTAATAATATCTACCTACGACATTTAGCTTAGATTTAATGTTGTAAGTATGCCTTTGTTGCTTTTCTGCTATGTGTTTATACTTTGTGGTAAATTTGCAGTAAAGATAATGGTATTATTTCGGTAGTGGGCTTTCAAAAGTCCTAGGATTCTTACCTCCATTATCGTGTATCTTTCTTCATTCTGTGTATTTTGAGCCCCATTTCCCATGGCGCAATCGAATATTTATGGCATTACATATACTACCGAAAATGTACCGTTATTTCAGCCAGAAAGTTAGGTTAAGTTAAACCAGATTAGGTTAGGTTAGAGGTGGGGTTTGGTTTAGTAACAGAAGATATAGAGATAAAACGAAAATTACCAATACTATGGCAGTGTGAAGCTTAGCAATGTTTGTGAGGCGGGCCTGGAGGGGCAGGGTGGGCACCCCCCCCACACATGCATGTATATAAACATTGATTTCTGACAAAAACGAGAGCCAGATTAATTCAAAACACACCAAAACTATTCAGGAAAACTAAGTTTCGGCCTCGAAATCGGTGGTTGCCCAATAACAAAAAAAACCCAAGATATTAAGGTAACACTGTAAGGTAACCATCTCTACCTTTTTGTTATTATTGAAGGGCACCGATGACGAGATCGAAGATATTCGCCATGGTTTATACCTGTGAATCGATCACAGTCGTAAGGGTTGATTAGTCTTCCTCAGGAAGGTAGAGGTCAAAGCATGATGGTATGGTGTGATTCGGCCTTGAGGCGGATGAAATTGTGGCGCCGTGATGGGTCTTGGTCTTGTGTGATGTGTGGAAGGCTTCTGTCCTGTCTACAGTTATCGTTGCAGCCTTTTTACTAGCACTCTTTTCAGTTACAGTTTACAATTTCCTATCCATAGAGATACAGGGGTGAGGATTGAGGGATCGAGGTGGTTATAACGGCCTACCCTGTCTCTCATCCATTTACAGTGGAGAGCGGCAGCGGGACTGCGGGAGGGGGTTGATGTTTACATATGACGGCCGTCTGGCAGCAGAAACCGCCACCTTGTTGCCCCACCTCTTGTTTTCTCTTAACTCCAACTTTTCTTGGTATTATGCATTACTGTTGATATCATTAGTAACACAGTTACAAATGTTGTGTTCATTGGTCTACTGCTCAACACAGATCACTTGAGACCCCCTTAATAATACACCACCGGCCATTCTGCATTCTCTGCCCGACCTCTCATTAGTAATATGGCTGCATTAGACGCAGGGTGAATTTTGCATTCCCTTTCTTGGAAAAAAAACTGTGTCTTATGTGCCGGCAAATAACGGTATATATATATATATTAGGGTGCCAATAAAAATCAAGTTTGAATTTTCTTCCTACTTTGGTGTAATGGTGCATCTATGCAAGAAACCATCGTATGCAAAGTTTGACCTCAATCGGTTGATATTTAGGGGTGGCGGATTAAACTTTGTTATTTACCCTTATGCACTGGCCTATTAAGGAGGGGATGTCATCTCTTGAAAGCGGACAAGCCGGACATCCCTTCCCCAGCAGGGCTGCTGGTCCCCCTCTTGGTGAGTATAGCCCCTCGGTGGGGGGGGTATCATGGGGAGCCACCCCACCTCATTGTGGCCGGCTTGGCCGGGGAAGGGAAGCCTTCGAGGTCCCGGGCTGTTGATGGCGATGGGCCTCCACAACTTGGAGGAGGACTGGCGCTGTTCCTCGTCTTGGTCAGCCGGAGGTTAGGACTGGATGAGCGCACTCCTCCTCGGCTGTGTCGTGACGACGCAAGTCCGCGATCGGCGGCAGCCTCGCGTACGATCCTCTTCCTGCACTTCGAGGTTGGCGACAGGAAGTCGCTTGATACAGAGCTTCGTAGTAGGCGGGGATTT
>JACEEZ010001137.1:76963-146963 GCA_016584305.1 Chionoecetes opilio | reverse complement strand
ACACGAAGCGCTAGGATACGGTCCGTTGTTGACCTACCAGGCGTGAACCCAGACTGCTGAGGTCTCTGATGCTTCATCAGATGACTGCGAATTCGTGTCAGCAATAGATAGTCGCCTCCGTGGTGCAGTGGCTAGCGTGCCTGGCTACGAATCTGCGGGCCCTGGTTCGATCCCGGGCCAGGCCAAGTCGGTGGCAGCCTACCCAGCTGTTCTTACTTCCTTTCGGGGTTGATAAATGGGTACCTGGGGTAACCTGGGGAAGGTAACTGTTGTAACCCGGGAGTCACAATAGCCCTGTGTCCCGGGGTAACGGGTTTTCACCCACCACAGGCTCTAAGGGCTAATGCCACGGAGATAAGCACCGCATGCCACGCGCAGCTTAGCGTATGCTCCCATCTTTACCTTACCTTTAATAGATGGGCAAGCACCTTGCCTGGTACGCTGAGCAGTGTAATACCGCGGTAATTGTTGCAGTCCTGACGGTCCCCTTTCCGTTTCCAGATAGGGACGACCAGCCTCCTTTTCCAGTCAGGAGGAATGGTACCTGATTGCCACACGGCAGTCAGGACAGCATGCAACCCGAGGATCATGGCCTCACCCCCAGCTTTGAGAGCTCCGCACTGATATTACAAACACCACCTGCCTTTCCACCCCTCAACTTTGCTACAGCCTCTCTGACTTCGTCAAGAGAGGGTGCGGTTTCGTCAATGGGAGGATCGGCATCCACTGCCTGTAACCCAGTGGTGTGAAGCTGCTCAGTTGGAGGGTCCACCGTGATTAGGGTCCACTACTTATCCCAGCTGACATTAAATGAAAAGACTGAAATCAAGCGGTACCGACTTTATTTTCAAGTAATACTGTAATTCTACCATCACCACCTCAGCCATCCCCTCTACTGCCACCCCCACCATCCCTTCTACCACCACCACTACTACCATTCCCTGAAATCCGTGAATATCAATTACAACTCATACCTGAGTTAGGTAAAATTAGTTATTACCTCCGCCAACGAAGTTGGAGGGGTTATGTTTTCACCCCGATCTGTCTGTCTGTCTGTTTGTCTGTCTGTCTGTCTGTTAGTGTACAGGATTTCTCAAAAAGTTACAAATAGATTTGGACCAAACTCGGTATACCAAGTCTATTTGGTATAAGGAAGAACTAATTTAATTTTGGATGAACTCTATTTACAACTGTTGCTATGGCAACCAATTGATGAAATATTCGGCTGGAGGTATGCGCTCACACTGAGTGCATATATATATATATATATATATATATATATATATATATATATATATATATATATATATATATATATATACTAGCCGCAAAGCCGCCCTCCGGGCGGACTTTTTGGCTAGCTCCTGCGGAGGGCTATTGGTGGGCCCACCACCTGTGTTTGGTGGGCTTTTCGGCCCACCAAACACAGACTCTCCAGATAGCCCCTTCTAACTTTCCTGAAATCATGGATGTAGAAATGTATGTATTAACGCCAACCCATTCACATCACCCCCAACCCATTCACTCACCCATTACCCATCACCCCCCACCCATTACCCATCACCCCCCACCCATTCATTCACCCATTACCCATCACCACACACCCATTCACTCACCCATTACCCATCACCCCCCATCTATTCCCTCACCCATCACCCCCCGCCCATTCACTCACCCATCACCCCACACCTATTACCCATCACCCCACCCATTCACTCACCCATCACCCTACATCAAGGTTTCCTCAATTTTCGCAACCCACTTTTTTTCACAATTATCGCTAATAGGCTGTTAAAAAAAAAAAAAAAAAAAAAATGATCGGATCATCTCATAAGTGGGCTTATGACATTCCCCTGGCCAACCTGGTTCCAAAAATGTGCGATATGATGGGATTCCGCAACGGGGGCGGAACCTATACCACACACACACACACACACACACACACACACACCACACACAGAGACAGACAGACACACTTTCGCTTATATTAAAATATGTATATATATATATATACGTATATTTGATGAAATATTCGGGGGGAGGTATGCGCTCTACTGGGTGTCCCCCACCCCCCCTAGTTCCTACTGTTCTGTAAAGCTTGCAGTCCCTCCATTTTATTTTATCACGAGCCGCCACTGACTACTACTACTACTACTACTACTACTATTATTACTACTACTACTACTACTACTACTACTATTACTACTACTACTACTACTACTACTACTACTACTACTACTACCACTACTAATACTACTACTACTACCACTACTACTACTACTACCACTACTACTGCTACCACTACTACTACTACTACTACTACTACTACTACCACCACTACTACTACTATTACTACTACAACCACCGCTACTACTACTACTACTACCACTACTACTACTACTACTACGTACTACTACAACTACTACTACTACTACTACTACTACCACTACCACTACCACTACTACTACTACTACTACTACCACTACTACTACTACTACCACCACCACCACCACCACCACAACAACAACCACTACTACATCTACCACTACCACCACCACCACCACCACCACCACCACCACCACAACCACCACCACAACCAACCACCACTACCACTACCACCACCACCACCACCACCACAACAACACCTACCACTACCACAACAACAGCTACCACCACTACCACCACCACCACTACCACAACCACCACTACCACAACCACCACTACTACAACCACTACTACCACCAGCACATCTACTACTACCACCACACTTACCCAAATACAGCACCCTTTCCTTCTTGGTCGAAACGTCGTATTTCCGGAGTGCCTTGTCGAACACGTCCACGAATAAGAGGGAGCCTTCTTCTTTGAGCCAATGCGGTCCTTCTCCGAGCTTGAGGAGAGGGATGGGGAGGCTCTCTACTACCTCGACCATGGCTGGGGGAGAGAGAGAGAGGGGGTTAAGAGAGAGAGAGAGGGAGGTTTAGAGAGAGAGGGGTTTAGAGAGAGAGGGGTTTAGAGAGAGAGGGGTTTAGAGAGAGAGAGAGAGGGGGGTTAGAGAGGAGGCTGATCTCCCGTTTTGCATTAATTAGATCTCATATAATGGACCCGTTTACTCTACTTGAGGTAACGATTGATTTGAAATCTTCAAGCCTCATATAGTTGGGCAGTGAGGTTGATTTTTCTATGTGAACAGTATTTTTGATGATGCAGCCAATTTAAGTACAGGAAAATTTATACGCTTTAAAACGACTGGCGCCATGTTGTGACGTCAACAGTGCAGACAACATAGCAAAACAGCTGTGAAGCGGCCGCTACTATATGTACTACCTACTAATACACCAACTTGCATTACCCCTACTACCGCAAGATGACCAGTAATCCTCCTTCAAGTGATGTAGTAGGTATTCACTGTGTTTGTGAATATGTAAGTTATAGTGTATAAGGAAAAAGTGGATAGACAAAGATAAGTGGCCCGTGACACCAGACAAGTGATGACTTCTGGGATCGGCATTCCTAATAGGGAGCTTAAATGAACCTGCAATGACATATAAAGCTAGACAGATAGACGAACTCATAGAGGAACAGGTAGAAATGTATGGCTTTCTTTCCCCACATAAGCAAATCATACACCCTTCGTCACTCTACTCACCACTACAACCTTTACTAACCATACATTTCTAACTGTTCCTCTATGAGTTCGTCTATCTGTCTAGCTGTATATGTCATTGCAGGTTCATTTAAGCTCCCTAGTAAGGAATGCCGATCCCAGAAGTCATCACTTGCTTGGTGTCACAGGCCACTTATCTCTGTCTATCCACTTTTTCCTTATAAACTACAACTTACATAAATATTCACAAACACAGTGAATGCCTACTACATCACTTGAAGGAGGATTACTGGTCATCTTGCGGTAGCAGGGGTAATGCAAGTTAGTAAGGTTAGTTAGGTTAGTAAAATAAAACTATAATTTTACAAGGGTAGGTTAGGTTAGTAATTATTTTTTTATGGGGGTCTCGCTATGAGGTTATTAGTGAGATTAGGTTAGGTTAGGTTATAGTGAGGTTAGATTAGTAATATTAAACATATTATATTTTTGAGGGGTCCAGGGGGGTCGTTAAGGAGGGGAGGGGGGTGAAGGGGGCATCTCCCCCCCACTTTACCACTTTATAATTACAGTTTAGAGGTATCTGAAGGGATCTGTGAAGGTCTGGAGGAAAAATACTCTAATAAGGGCGGGAAAGGACTCTAGAATTTTACCTAACTCACTGCGTGTTGTATACTTAACATGAAAAACCCAGCCTGTCTCATCCCTTCCTCAAAAGCCTTGTATACTGCATACTATTCCCGCAACTTATCACAGCTCAGCTAAAGCCCCACAGCTACATATCATTTGCAAGTTACTTATCCATGCACAAGTACATACATTAATAATACATCAAAATGGTCTTCACAGCAATAGTATGAATTTTCCTTCATCGAGAAATCACGCCTTGCAGGCATCCACCACTGTTTCCTCTTTTTCTTGTCTTTAGGCATAGTTATGAACACATTCTCTGGAGTTTTAATTGTGGTGTTACTGCACATTAGCACAAAACAAGCATAATATGTTATTTTTGTCTGGGACATGTTGAATGCATAGGTACTGCGGTCTGCTGAGCCAAAACAAGCCGATCAGCTGATCAGGCGAGATCTGAGTCTGCGCTTACTACGTCACAACCAATCACAGCGCGTTCCGCCGTGTTGTGATATTTTGGCCAAAAAAAAGCCATATATTTAATTTATGGTGCATTTCTCAGCAAAAAGAATATGAGTATAGTGATATGTAGCCTATATTGCACCCAAAGCTTCATAATACTCCGTGTTTTAGGTGCGAGTAAACGGGTCCATTAACCCCTTCACGCCCAGATCTTTCCTTTGCTATATAAAATGGTCTGTTGTCGAGCCATAAAATAACGAAAAGTCACTGAATATACCACATTAGTTAGTGGACAAGGATACTAAACAGGTCATAGCTATAAAACTTTGCTTATAGTCACTAAAAATCGTCTAATGGTACCCAAATTACAATGGAAATTACGTTTTGGGCCTCAAAACATTGCTTATAGTCACTAAAAATCGTCTAATGGTACCCAAATTACAATGGAAATTACGTTCTGGGCCTCAAAACATTGCTTATAGTCACTAAAAATTGTCTAGTAGTGCCCAAATTATAATGGAAATTACGTTCTTGGCCTCAAAAAATTGCTCATAGTCACTAAAAATCGTCTAATGGTACCCAAATTATAATTGAAATTACGTTCTTGGCTTCAAAACATTGCTTATAGTCACTAAAAATCGTCTAATGGTACCCAAATTACAATGGAAATTACGTTCTGGGCCTCAAAACATTGCTTATAGTCACTAAAAATCGTCTAATGGTACCCAAATTACAATGGAAATTACGTTCTGGGCCTCAAAACATTGCTTATAGTCACTAAAAATCGTTTAATGGCACCCAAATTACAATGGAAATTACGTTCTGGGCCTCAAGGGAATAATACATTCCGTACAAAGAAAATACAGAAACACAAAATGCACCTTCATATCAGCACCTCAAACACACGGTTCTTTTTCATATATATATATTATTATTATTATTATTATTATTATTACTATTATTATTATTATATTCCCTTCTTCAGTGGCGTGGCTGGGTATCTGGTGTGGCCATGGGGGGCACCTGGGGGGGCACTATAGTTTTTTTTTTTTAACGAGGCCAAAATCCTGCCCCCTTGCTGCTTACTGCCTGATATTTGATGCCAGGAGAAGGGAATACTACGCTTCTTCTTAATGTCAGCTGTATTTTATCATAGTTAACCCTATTATCAGGTACACACAGGCATCATTTTAACCAGGAGAAGGGAATACTACGCTTCTTCTTAATGCCAGCTGTATTTTATCATAGTTAACCCTATTATCAGGTAAACACAGACATCATTTTAACCAGGAGAAGGGAATGCTACGCTTCTTCTTAATGTCAGTTGTATTTTATCATAGTTAACCCTATTATCAGGTAAATACAGGCATCATTTTAACCAGGAGAAGGGAATACTACGCTTCTTCTTAATGTCAGCTGTATTTTATCATAGTTAACCCTATTATCAGGTAAACACAGGCATCATTTTAACCAGGAGAAGGGAATACTATACGCTTCTTCTTAATGTCAGAAGTATTTTATCATAGTTAACCCTATTATCAGGTAAACACAGGCATCATTTTAACCAGGAGAAGGGAATGCTACGCTTCTTCTTAATGTCAGTTGTATTTTATCATAGTTAACCCTATTATCAGGTAAATACAGGCATCATTTTAACCAGGAGAAGGGAATACTACGCTTCTTCTTAATGTCAGCTGTATTTTATCATAGTTAACCCTATTATCAGGTAAACACAGGCATCATTTTAACCAGGAGAAGGGAATACTATACGCTTCTTCTTAATGTCAGAAGTATTTTATCATAGTTAACCCTATTATCAGGTAAACACAGAAAATCATTTTAACCAGGAGAAGGGAATACTACAGTTCTTCTTAATGTCAGTTGTATTTTATCGTAGTTAACATAGTATCAAGTAAATACAGGCATCATTTTAACCAGGACACCTTAAGATAGAATGGAATTTTCGCCTTGTTAAAGAAAATAGACTATAGGCACTTGGAGCTCAAGGCCACTGTGATGCCCCATAGAAGGGTATCAGGGCATACTCTAGGATCAGATCAGTGGTGGGTATTAGCGCATTGTACAGAATACCCCAGCCAGGGCCAAGGGGGGGGGGCACCGGATTTTCACGGGAGGGGTACGCTCCCCCCCTCAGCTACGTCACTGCCTCTATTGTTATAAAGTTGGCGTCGTTCCTTTAGTCTTACCTTTATTAATGTTGTTTGAGTGCCTTGTATGGAGTGAAGGGGACAGAGGTTCAGTGCCCGCCCGGGTGTTGCCAGGGGAGGGTGTGCGCACGTGTGTGTGTCCGGCTGCTCGATGCGATAGTGAAGGTGGCCTGATATTGCAAAGGTGAAATCTCTCTCTCTCTCTCTCTCTCTCTCTCTCTCTCTCTCCTCTCTCTCTCTCTCTCTCTCTCTCTCTCTCGTAGATATGATAGACGAAAGGCACACACACACACACACACACACACAGGGCACACACACATACACACATACACACACACACACACAGGGCACACACACACACACACACACACACACACACACACACACACACACACAACACACACACACACACACACACACACACACAGATAGCGTGCACGTTGATAGCATAGCAACTGGTAAATACTGGTTGATAGCGTGCTGGCCTGCCATTCTGTGATAGCCGGTTCGAATCCTCGCTGCTCCCGGGGATTTTTCCATGACAAATTCTGGCGGTTACAATCCCGCTTGAGCAAGGGGATGGGGTGTGTGGTGTGTGAGGTCCCAGCATTGCCCAAAGATCGGTAATAATGAGCGCCCGCGTGGACAAGACCATGGGTGAATAACACACACACACACACACACACACACACACACACACACACACAACACAGACACAGACACACAGACACACAGACACACACACAGCAAAGTAAAACCTGGTTACCGGCATATTGAGGTTAACTTTCCCTAACAGTTACTTTCCCTGACTTGACTTGCCCTGAGAGAGAGAGAGAGAGAGAGAGAGAGAGAGAGAGAGAGAGAGAGAGAGAGAGAGAGAGAGAGAGAGAGAGAGAGAGAGAGAGAGAGAGAGAGAGAGAGAGATAATGACTATAGTGTTCATGTTAATAATAATAATGATAATAATTAGTCATTTTATTCGTATGATCTTAATAAGAAAGCAATATAGACGTGAATTTTTGGTAGCACACATTGTAGTACTGAAAAAAGTTGATGATATTTATAATAGCAACAACAATATTAACCCCTTCACGCCGAGATCTTTCCTTGGCTATATAAAATCATCTGTTGAAGTAGTAGTAGTAGTAGTAGTAGTAGTAGTAGTAGTAGTACTTCACGCCCAGATCTTTTCTTTGCTATATAAAATCATCTGTTGCAGTAGTAGTAGTAGTAGTAGTAGTAGTAGTACTTCACGCCCAGATCTTTCCTTGGCTATATAAAATCATCTGTTGTAGTAGTAGTAGTAGTAGTAGTAGTAGTGTACTTCACGCCCAGATCTTTCCTTTGCTATATAAATCATCGTTGTAGATGTATAGTAGTAGTAGTAGTAGTAGTATATAGTACTTCACGCCCAGATCTTTCCTTGCTATATAAAATCATCTGTTTGTAGTAGTAGTAGTAGTAGTAGTAGTAGTAGTAGTACTTCACGCCCAGATCTTTCCTTTGCTATATAAAATCATCTGTTGTAGTACTAGTAGTAGTAGTAGTAGTAGTAGTACTTCACGCCCAGATCTTTCCTTGGCTATATAAAATCATCTGTTGTAGTATAGTAGTAGTAGTAGTAGTAGTACTTCACGCCCAGATCTTTCCTTGGCTATATAAAATGGTCTATTATATTAGCCATAAAATTACGAAAAGTCACTGAATATACCACAGTAGTTAGTGGACATGGATACTAATCAGGTCATAGCTAAAAAACATTGCTTATAGTCACTAAAAAATTTCTAATGGTACACAAATTACAATGGAAATTACGTTCTGGGCCGCAAGGGGTTAATAATAATAATAATAATAATAATAATAATAATAATAATAATAACAATAATATTAATAATAATAATAACAATAACAATAACAATAATAATAATAATAATAATAATAATAATAATAATAATATTCATGGTCATTATCTCAATTATTTCCTCATTATCAAAAACACATTAAGTTATCTATGTAAACTTTTTTTCCCTCCTATTACATCATATTTTTATTGATTATATTATTTTATTTATTTATTATTATTTTTATTATTATTTCCCCCTCAGTCTATCATAATTATATTTATAAAAGTACTTTTTTAATTTTTTTATTTTCCTCCTCCTCCTCCTCCTCCTCCTCCTCCTCCTCCTCCTCTTCTACTCCCACCACCCCCCTCCTCCTCCTCCTCCTCCTCCTCTACTCCCACCTCCTCCTCCTCCTCCTCCTCCTGTACTCCCACCTCCTCCTCCTCCTCCTCCTCCTCCTCCTCCTCCTCCTCCTCCTCCTCCTCCTCCTCCTCCTCCCACCTCCTACTCCTCCTCTACTCCCACCTCCACCTCCTCCTCCCTCCTCCTCCTCCTCCTCCTCTACTCCACCTCCTCCTCCTCCTCCTCCTCCTCCTCCTCTACCTCCCACCCTCCTCCTCTCTCCCCTCCTCCTCCTCCTCCTCCTCCTCCTCCTCCTCCTCCTCCTCCTCCTCCTCCTCTCCTACTCCTCTTCCTCCTCCTCTACTCCCACCTCCTCCTCCTCTCCTCCTCCTCCTCCTCCTCCTCCTCCTCCTCCTCCTCCTCCTCCTCCTCCACTCCTCCTTCACTCACCACTGTGTGTGTGTCCTGTACAGACGTGCCCTCACCTCGCTCCCAGCCCTGCACCTCACCCGGCACCTCACCCAAAAACGCTGAGTGTCCCATAGTTTAAAATTCTAGCCTTTAATTTATAGCCTTTACTCTCTGACTCGTAATTAGAGAGTATACATATTCAAAGTAATTCATACACAAACACCAGTGTTAAACTTGATAGGATAAGAGTGTTTATAGCAAAGTTCCTTTAACCCTAATACAGCGTGCTCCCACAAAAACACTATAATCCCTTAAGGAATTTCCTCTCCGCTACCATGCCGTCGCCCTTGACCTTATGTACCACGTGCAGAGGTAGGTTTGCCAAGCAATATTTTGAACTAGGTAACATGGCTAAATGCCGCTTATGTGTTATGAACGCAAAACTTCGTAAGTTTCATGATATGTATCAAATATTCATGCAAGAGCACCAGTCTCAGGATAACGCGACTCCTCATCGCAACCTGCCTACACTCCCTTCCACGCCTGTTGACCTGACTACATTCCATTCCCCGCCTGTTGACCTGACCACACTCCTTTCCTCGCCTGTTGACCTGACTCTCCCCTTAACACCTGTACTTAGTGATCTGACTCTCCCCTCCACACCTGTAATTTCCTCCTCCTCTCCCTCCACACCCATCCCCTCCACCTCCGCCTCCCACTCTCCACCCACCACCTCCTCCTCCTCCTCCTCCTCCTCCTCCTCCTCCTCCTCCTCCTCCTCCTCCTCCTCCTCCTCCTCCTCCTCCTCCTCCTCCCTCCTCCTCCTCCTTTCCCATCTTCCCCTCCTCCTCTTCCTCCTCCCCCTCCTCTTCCTCCACCCCTACCTCCTCCTCCTCCACCTCCTCCTCCTCCCCCTCCACCTCCTCCTCCTCTGTCCCATTCACACTTGTAAGACAGGGCGTCAAACAGCCATTGATAAAGAAGCAACTCTCCATCACTACCTATAACAGATTCGAAATCTTTGCCGAAACGTCAGTAGAAAAGGACGTCAAACTGATCGGGGACTCAATCATTCGTGATCAGCTAGTGGAATTCTGTGGTCGTGATCCCCAACACAGAAAGAGGCACTGCATTCCAGGAGCGTCCCTGGACAACATAACAGAAGCCTGCGATGTTTTAACAAATGACGCCGACGCAAACACCCTGATCATTATTCACGCGGGAACAAATGACGTAAAACAAACCAGATCAGAGGCCCTCCTTACTAAATATCGCAAGATGATGAACAAATATAAAGTAAAATCTAGTAAAATCATCGTATCTGGTATTCTTCCGAGGATCAATGCGGCAAACAGCTTCTACAACAAGGCCTTCAGCACAAACAATCGTCTCGCAAATCTCTGTAAAGAAGGAGTTGAATATATAAACTTATGGGACCATTTTTATAACCAACCGATTCTCTTCCGAAACGATGGTCTCCACTTAAATTCAGTTGGTTCTGCACGACTCGGTAGGCTACTAAATGACGCGGTAACTAACTACAAATAAAAAAACTCCCAGCAGGTAGAGGTTCCGACAACAACCTAAGCTCTAGTTCCCGCAATATAAGTTCTCGTTCACTCAAAGCACCAAAATTTAGTTCCCGCAAAGCCCCAACTACCCATCCCGATATTAAAGCTTGTTACTTTAATGCCCGTAGTATACGTAACAAATTTCATGATTTAGAGGAACTAGTTTATTCAGAACAATACGACATCATCGGAATTTCAGAGTCATGGATAGATACGACAAATAGAGATTTTTTGGCTGAATTTGCGATACAGGGGTATAACTTATTAAGTTCAGAAAGACTACGAAGAGCAGGAGGAGGTGTATTATTATATATAAAGTCCTGCCTTCATCCCCTTGTAGTATCTAAACACGAAACTGAAAACAGTAATGTAATTTTCGTTCAACTAAATTGTCATTCTCAAAAAGTAGTAATTGGCCTTGTTTATCGACCTCCATTTCAAACAAATACAATAGACGAAGAACTCTATGAACAAATATTGGAAATTAGTTCTCAGAACGAAAGCGTAATATTCGGTGATTTTAATATTCCCGTTACTAGTTGGGGCGGCTCGCTTACAATACATTCGGGGCACACTCTCTATTCAAATCTCCAAGAAAGTGCTTTATACCAACACGTGGATCATCCAACGAGAGGCGAAAATATTCTAGATCTTATTTTCACAACTAGCGAAAATCTTGTCAGTAACGTTAACGTCGGATCCGAATTTAGTAGCAGTGACCACCGGGCGATTACTTTCAGTATTAACATCAGTAAGACAAGCGAAGTCGAAAGTAAAGAAAAAGTTCTTGATTATCGAAAGGCAGACTTCAGAAAACTAAAAAGAATCTTAACGAACACCGAATGAATTTAACGAATGTTATCTCAGAAAGTAACGACATAAATGTAGCATGGCATGAATTCACCGGTAAGCTTAACTTAGCAATACAATCCTCAATACCGATGCGATATAGGCGATCTTTTCAAAACATTAAACCGAAATGGTGGACCCGCGAAATCAAGGACAGCCTTGCAGCTAAAAAGCGTGCATATGAAAAACACATATAAACACAAAATGAAGACGACAAACGCGATCAAGACAGAATTAGACGAAATACGAAAAAACTCATTAAGCAGAGCAAGAAAAATTTTGAAGTACGTATTGCCGAAATGAGCAAATCAAACCCTAAAGAATTCTACAGCTATGTTAAAAGGAAAAAAGTAATGACGTTGGAAATGGAAAATGGCGAACACACAGAAAATGAAGTATCTATGGCAGATACTCTAAATAACTTTTTTGCATCAGTCTTCACAGTGGAAAACACGCAAAATCAACCCATCCCGAAAACCCAGAACAAAGGTACTTGCCTCAGCTCATTAACCTTTCAGGAATGTGACATTTTGCTCGCGATAAATAACATGAAGGTAAACAAAGCTCCTGGTCCTGATAAAATTTCGCCACGCATATTAAAAGAAGCAAAGAACGAAATAGTAAAACCACTTTCCATCTTATTTAATAAGTCTTTACTCACCGGAAATGTACCGTGCGAATGGAAACTAGCAAATGTCACACCCATATTTAAAAAAGGAAGCAAGTCGCAGCCCGGAAACTATCGCCCAATCAGTTTAACATCAGTTGCTGGAAAATTAATGGAATCCATCATAAGAGACAAAATCGTTAAGTTCTTAGAAGAAAATGACATAATCAAAGACTCGCAGCATGGATTCAGAAATAAACGCTCATGCCTCTCAAACTTACTTGATTTTTACAATAGTGTATTCAAAATGTACGACAACACGAGGGCAGTAGACGTAGTTTACCTCGATTTTCAAAAAGCGTTCGACAAAGTTCCTCATAAGCGTCTCATTAGCAAAGTAAAAGCTCATGGTATAACAGGCCATCTTTCAAATTGGATAGAAAACTGGCTGTCAAATCGTAAACAAAGGGTGGTAATAAATGGAAATTCTTCTGACTGGAACAGTGTAAATAGTGGTGTTCCTCAAGGATCAGTTCTCGGACCTATCCTGTTTTTAATATACATAAATGACATTGACGAGGGAATCACATGCAGGATATCGAAATTTGCTGATGACACGAAAATCACAAACATAGCCTCTACAGAATCTCAGCGCCAACACATACAAAACGACTTAAACACGCTAACAGAATGGTCAAAAACATGGCAAATGAATTTCAACCTTGACAAATGCCATGTACTACATATCGGTAATAACAACCCTCATAAAAGTTACGTGATGAACGATTTCCAACTAACAAGTGTTGATAAAGAAAAAGATTTAGGCGTTATAATCTCGAAAGATCTCAAACCGAATAACCAAATTATAGAGGTAGTAAAAACTGCAAATAAATTGGTTGGCTTTATTGGACGAACTTTCAGTTTCAAATCTGAAAAAGTTATACTCACTCTTTTTAACTCGCTTGTTCGCCCCCATCTAGAATACTGTGTGCAGTTCTGGTCACCTTATTATAAAAAGGACATAGATAAACTAGAAAAAATACAGCGCAGAGTAACCAAAATGATACCTAGATTGCGAAATAAATCGTACGAAAATTGGCTCAAAGAACTTAAACTATTCCCACTAACAAAACGAAGGATAAGAGGTGACCTCATCGAAGTATTTAAAATCTTCAACGGATTTACGAACGTAGTCCCAGAAAATCTTTTCACGCTAGACCGGTCAAGCTCAACTAGAAACAACGGATTTAAAATAAGCAGGAAACGGTTTGTAACGAACGAAGCAAAGTACTTCTTCACAAACCGTGTTGTAAACGTATGGAATGGGCTGCCGTCAGACGTAGTAAACTCAAATACAATAGAATCATTTAAAAGTCGCCTCGATAAATATTTCATATCAAATCCCCGGTTGTCACTGTTTATCTCGGAATAATAAATTTATCTCGCGGGCCTCTGAAACTTACTCTCATTGCGTAAAATGATTGCGAGTCGCGTCTACACAACCCCTCCCACACGTCTAAAAACAGCCCCGAGTAAACGGTCACTACTACAACTTTTGACCTGTGACGGGCTGTGGTTCAGTAAGGGCCCTGTCAGTTAGTGACCACCATCGGGATTTATATACCAGGGGTCACTGCTGCAGGGGGCATTGAAGTGCACGGCGTCCTACTTGGAAAGTGCACTACCGCAGTGGATTGAAACGGAGCTGGGGCCTGATTGACTGCTGCCTCCCAAGAAAGCGCCAGGCAAGGCTGCCGCACCACCCCTGAACTTCCACACTGAGCCTACACCAACACTACATTAGACCTCATAACACACACAGATAGCCCCGAGCTAACGGTTACCACTACTACTCTCGACCTGTGACGGGCTGTGGTTCAGTTAGGGTCCTGACAGTTAGTGACCACCATCGGGATTTAAGGTACCAGGGGTCACTGCTGCAGGAGGCATTGAAGTGTACGGCGTCCTACATGGAAAGTACACAATCCGCAGTGGATTGAACGGAGCTGGGGCCTGATTGACTGCTGCCTCCCAAGAAAGCGCCAGGCAAGGCTGCCGCACCACCCTTGAACCTCCACACTGTGTTCACACCATTACAAAACACACATAACATGACCTATCTATCAAGCACTAAACCTACCCCCACAAACTAGTAGTAGTTAGCCATAGATTACAGCTTTCAACATTCCTCACAAATTCCATGCAGTTTTTCTATATTGCATGGTATCACTTCTTTTCCGGCCAGCTTCGGCTGGAGGGATGGGTGGGTGAGGAGGAGCCTTCTACTTCCTATCCTTTCTCTCTTATTATCTAGTTAGTGTAGTATAGTTAAAGCAAACAGTCTTGTAAGGACCTATCGGTCTGTTGCTGTTTGTGTTTCCTTTGTATTCCTTTGTATTCCTCCTCCTCCTCCTCCTCCTCCTCCTCCTCCTCCTCCTCCTCTACTCCCACCACCACCTCCTCTACTCCCACCACCACCTCCTCTACTCCCACCTCCTCTACCTCCTCCGCCTCCTCCTCCTCCTCCTCCTCCTCCTCCTCATTATTATTATTATTATTTTTATCATTATTAGTATTAATATTATTATTATTATTATTAACCCCTTGCGGCCCAGAACGTAATTTCCATTGTAATTTGGGTACCATTAGACGTTTTTTAGTGACTATAAGCAATGTTTTATAGCTATGACCTGTTTAGTATCCTTGTCCACTAACTACTGTGGTATATTCAGTGACTTTTCGTTATTTTATGGCTAACAACAGACTATTTTATATAGCCAAGGAAAGATCTGGGCGTGAAGTATACTACTACTACTACTACTACTCCTACTACTACTACTACTACTACTACTACTACTAAAGTGCTGTGAAAGAACCACTATAATTGGTGCAAATTCGAAATACGGCGGCCAATGACCGGTCGCTCCAAATTAAGGTTTAAATGCTTAATAACCTCTGGGAATATTAATTTATATTATCCTCAGTACTTATCATTTACTTAAATTACCTTAATTATACCCATTACCATTATAATTATATATACATCCCTATACGCACTCCCTATGACGAGCGGAAAATACCTCACTCACAAGGGGGGTGGGGGGTGGGAACAAAACCACCACTCTACCAATTATGAAAGGGTGGTTGATGGATAATTTCCACAATTATACAAAATATTTCACATTTCGTCGAACATACTCTGGGGTCAAAATAAGTCTATACTTTTTCTGTAAGTTATAAATAGTGTTAGCAATTATTAAGCATTGAAATGAACACCATCATATAATACGTTGGAGTAAAATTAATACAGATCGGTCTATATTATATATGTGATAGATTTTCAGAAATATGAAGCTGATTTGATGTGTTTACATTTTGCGGTAAAATGATTATTAGTAGAATATGAGATCCTAGAAGTATAACGGGGAGAGAATGGAAATCATGCGTGTGGTTTTGGCTGAAATGGGATGTGAAATGAATGAGGTGGTTGAAAGGACAAAAAGAGAATGAATGTTATTATTGCTGGGACTGTGTGGTGAGACAAGGGGCGGATGATTGAGACAGTGAAAGAGTTTGGAAAGAATGTGGTGTATGAGAAGTAGACAATAAAACTGCAAGCTTGTATGTAGTTTTGCTTTCTTCTGTTTCTCTTTTGTGTGGTTTTTTTTATCCTACAGGAGCAGCCGGTTCAAAGGCCTGGCCATAGACCACTGTATACCTGGACTGCGCACGGAATATCGGCCCATCGCACAAGGGGCTAAAGTCGGAAGGCCGCTCGGATTCATATATATATATATATATATATATACGAATCATATAGACTGGTTTATCAGTATATACGATATACTGTAATCTTCGTAAATGTTTGTTCTATAATATTATCAAATAAAAAACAGTAAAACACGCTAAAGAAATGCCATTACGCGACTCTGAAGAAATATGCATGAACTTAATATTCACTTCAATTCTTCGCCATTTAAAACTTTGCGAGTCAACTTTTATCATAAAGGGTATTAATAGAAGCGCAATTTTATTAGCTTTACATTGCTATATTTCGTTATCTGATAAATGAATTAAAACCATGCATAAATTAGCATTAACTAAATAAATAAAATCATCAATCGGGTAATTTTCCCGATTGATGAGGTTATATATTTAGTCAACGCTAATTTATACATGGTAATAATTCATTTATCAGAAAATGAAATATATAAGTAAATAAATAACCTCATCAATCGGGAAAATTACCCGATTGATGATTTTATTTATTTATTTAACGGTAATTTATTCATGGTTTTAATTAATTTATCAGGTAACGAAATATAGCAATGGAAAGCTAATACAATTGCGTTTCTATTGATACCCTTCATGATAAAAGTTGACTCGCAAAGTTTTAAATGGCGAAGAGTTAAGTGAATATTAAGTTCATGCATATTTCTTCATAGTCGCGTAATGGCATTTCTTTAGCGTGTTTTACTGTTTTTTATTTGATAATATTATAGAACAAACATTTACGAAGATTACAGTATATCATATATACTGATAAACCAGTCTATATGATAGTCCATAGACCACTATATCTCTTTGTCGGGCGCTCCGCAGGCCCCTATGTAGCCCCGCAATTCATAACATTGTCGCGTGAACAGTCCAAATATACAGTGGTCTATGGCCTGTCCTATGAAGAAAAGGCCACCTGTAATATCAAGAAAAGGTTAAAGGTTAAAGGTAGGGTTAGGTTAGTTTAATTCTCATATCTCATATACGCTCCTTCCTATTTAAAACGTCTTATATCTCCGAAAGTAGTGATTTGCGACGGAAGATCATAGAGAAAATGTTTCTTAGAATCTATTAAGGTGAACAGAAACCACTCTCCCCATTGTGTAGGGAATTTTGGTCCTAGTGTAAACATTTATCCAATGCCTACATTTATACCTGGCCAAAAATTGGTGCTTTTTCAGATGGAGATATTTTTATTTTAAGGAAACCTGTTAAAAAAAAATTTCTCAACAAATCCTAGGGTAACCTTTTTCATTGATAACAATGTATCTCCATCAGAAAAAGCTGTAAAACTTGGCCAGGAAATAATAATCAGTGTCTCAGAAACCAGGGAAGTGACGGAATTATACAAAAACAAGTGTGCCCCGCCCCGCAGCCGCCCGCCCGCAACTCGATTTTGGGCTCTGCCACGCCCTGCTGGGAGGATTATTACCCTAACCTAACCGAACCTTCTAACGGGAGGGGCTCCGTCCCCTTCGACCCTCTGACGGGAATATTAACATAGCCGAAATTTAACCTAACAGTAACCGGCGGTAGCGACCGCGCAGTTCTCGTCCACTATAACCCATTTAGCCCACATGAACGCGTCTTCATCTGTCGCTGTTCTCTTCTAACAATCACCTCCTCCCTTTTCATCACCAGAAATCCTCCTCCCCCTCCCAATCCCCCTTCCCCTCCCCCTCCAGCCTGGTTCTGGTGACGCCCTCTCTCTGCCCCTCCATCCTACTTCTCGCCCATCATTCCTCCACACCTCCCCCTTATTTCCCATCCGTTACCCTTCCTCCTTTACCTCCTCCTCCTCCTCCTCCTTCTCCTCCTTTCCCATCCTCCACCCATCCTCTTTCCTTCTGCTGGGGTTTTGAGACTTTACATTCTCTCTCTCTCTCTCTTTCTCTCTGTCTCTCTCTCTTTCTCTCTGTCTCTCTCTCTCTTTTTCTCTGTCTCTCACTCACTCACTCACTCACTCACTCACTTTCACTTATTTCCTATTTTCTTGGAGGTTATGGGGAGACAGGGAGTGGAAGACAGTGGAGTGAAGGCCCTTAGCACGTTGAGGTGGAGGTGTGGAGAGTGGAAGAAAGTAGTGGAGGGAGCAGGTGGGATGGGTCAAGGAAGGTGAAATGTAAAGGTGAGAAGGTAGGACAGGTCAGATGCCATCAGGGGATTTGAAAAGGAGATATAGGGAGGGGAAGGAGGCAAGGAATGTGTGTATATGTGTGCGTGTGTGTGTGTGTGTGTGTGTTTGTGTGTGTCACGTAGACCTGTTCAGAAAACAATTTTTTCCTATTTTTATACCCCCCTGCAAGGTTTCCCATGCTTTTTGACCTGGAAAAGCCGAAAATCACAACCATTTTGAGCTTAAATGTCAGGAACCTTTGCCTCATTGGACCTCAAGATATTAAGCCCGCGACAGTAGAAAAGCGCCTAATTTTGCCTTCCGCCAGACATTTTTTCACCTGAGACTTTTGTTACAATTGGGATAGAACAACCAATTGGGTATCAAATTGAAGCATTTTTAATATTATTTCTGAAAAAACAATCCAAGTAAACATTCAAGAAAAAAAGACAAATCATATCCAGAAAAACAGCAAAATTTTCTGAAAATTTCATATATATTTCATAAATATTACAATCTTGACATCAAAAAATGTGTGACAAAGACTCTAAAAACTATTTTCAAGTGGCAGAAAACTCTATTGTCTATGTCAGAAGGACACTTCAGTCATTTTTTCAGAGTTTGCTTCTTGAAGCTATCAAATCGCTCACGGTTGTATTCCACAGTTTGAAGAAGGTACTGTTTTTGCTGAGAATCTGTGGTAATGATGTTTGCGAAATCAGTCATCATCTTGACTCCCCGCTCAGCAATGTCATTCACTACTTTTACATTGCTGACATATTCCAGGGCCTTGCTGTAGTAATCACTCCTTGGCCATGTCGCCACAGGCTGCAGAAGCCAGTCATACTCAATGCCAAGGGTGTCAAGCAGAAGATAACTCTCTGGACCAACTAGATCAGCCAGAGTCGTCTTGGCTGTAACCTGAGGGAACATAGGTTTCCCTCGTCTGAAGCTATCTGGCTTCTCAGTGGCGTGCAGCCTGGCAGCAATGTCCTGCTTCTCTTTGTCACTGAGTCTGCTACCGAAGAGAGCGAACGGCACAACCTCCTGTGTCAGGTACCACTTGTGGTTTTCAAGTTTTTGTAGCACTGCCTGAGCAATCTCTGGATCTGTTCTCTTGAACTTCATCATGTCCTTCATGAACTGCAGATCATTTGCAGGAGCATCTGCAGCAAGTGTAGATGACATCCACATGGGTGTATAGAACAGTCCTAGGAAGAGGTTGAGGCGTTCCAGCTTCACAACAGTTTCTTCATCGTACTCCAGCTGCTCAGCAAACATGAACATCTTCATAGAATACAGGTTTCTGGCCATCCACCTGGCCTGATGAATGGCTCCAGGACGACTCCAGGGTCCCTCCAGGGTCACCTGTTCTACCTTTATTCCTTGCTAGATCTCTGTGCTTTTTGTGAAGTGTCATGAAATGCTGCGCTGCATTGTACTTGGTCATGGTCTTGATCCTAGCCATCTGCCAGAATGGGATGATAGCCTCCACTGTTTCATTGGCGAGGTCTTGATGCTTAGGATTCCCTGTATTTTCTGGCAAACTCTGGAGATGGAGGAAGTACTGGAAGGCCTGTCTGTTGGTGGGTAACTGGGAGCCACTGATGCTGGATGATGGGTAGCCGATCAGGAAGGTTTCTGTAGAAGATCTAGTAGCAGGTCGGCGTGACGCTTGTCTCTGGACTGCAGGTGGAGGTTCTGAGATGTCAACTTTGCGTCCTCGGAGCTCCTTGCTTACTGCCATAGTGAAGTTATCTTGTGAAGTATCTCTTGGATTTGTTAGCAGGTTTCAACAGACATACAGACATCTGCAACAAACATAACAGACCATTAGATGTCATGCTAAAACCATTGTGAATTTGTGACTAGAGTGAAATAAATTATATTTAGTTGAATTTTTTTGAAAATTTGTCTGTAAATATCACATGTAATATTTCCATAAATGTTTTTATGCATTTTGATGTTTCAGTCAGCATCTAATTACTTGCTTTAACCTGCTTATGCCCATTTATTGGTGAAAAAATAGGCGAAAACAAACATCAAAATGCTCCGAAACTGGCGTTTCAGAAAACGTGTTTAGAATATAACTTCATGCTTCATGAGGCAAAGGTTCCTGACATTTTGGCTTATAATGGTTGTAATTTTCGACTTTTCCAGGTCAAAAAGCATTGGAAACCGTGCAGGAGGGTATAAAAATAGGAAAAAATTGTTTTCTGAACAGGTCTAAATTGCAAGGTGTTCATGGGTCTCACGGTGAAACATAGCAGGAAAGAAATGCATATAATTATATATACACTATATATATATATATATATATATATATATATATATATATATATATATATATATATATATATATATATATATATATATATATATATATATAGCTATATGTTTAAGATGTTCCTAAAAATATACTGATTCCTTTGATGTTAAGTATATGAAAATATCCTGTATGGAAGTTATAATACGTGTGACACATGTTTGATAACATGTGTAATTCACTAGTAATAGTCATGCAAGTTATGATATATGTTGGAAGTAAAAACTGACTGACACGGTTATCATTTTTTATTAACCTAAGCTAACCTAATTTACAGAGATTGATACACTTCCAGGCTACATTCTTGATTGATAATATGCAGCCAATATGTGTCTGCTAGATCATTGAAATGTAAAACATTTACGAGATCACTACCCAGGTCATGTATGTCATTTGTAATATTATGGTTTCATTACAGGGCAACTCTTCAGTTGTATGATAGCTACATTTTTTTATTTGATAGTTAGGTGAATTTGAATTTTACTATTAAATTACAAGCAATATAGTATTATGTGTAATGATAGTGAAAAATAGTGTTTAGTAAAATGTTTCCTCATTAACCCGTAAACTGCGGATACCTGTGTGACAATATCTCTGTGTACGCGGGACTTTTGCCAGAATTCTTATAGTCGCTAAATAAACTTGAATGTGCTTCAATGTATTCGCCATATATTTGTGCAACCGCTAAAAATATTTTTTTGTGCTAAATTCTTGTGGTTATTCTATGATTGTACTTGCAAGATGAAGAGCGTTGAGGTTTATGGAATCCATGGTACAGCTCGTTCACAGAAAACAGGCTGCAAGGGTCTTCCTCTCTAATCTCTCTGCCCGCGATAGGGAGAGACCTGTTAGCACCTTCACCTTCCATGCTGGTCACTGGGTCACTGAGCCTATGTGTGACCCCTGGGTCATTCTCAGGTAAAGTAGAGTTGCCAGATTTCACCGGCCGAAAAATTTGCCAACCTTTTTTAATTTGGCGGCCGCCCAATTGGGCATACTCGTGTTTTCTTAGTGAGGGACCAAAAGGGCATAGCCGCGCTTTACGGGTTAAACATGTTTCCGTGGTCTTGGCATGTAACAAACAAAGCTATCTTGCAAATATGTGACCATAACACTGTTTTTCCTCTCTTTGAGACTTAAAATACAGTAAACCCTCACTATAACTAAACAATTGGGGGAAAGGGGTGACGTTGTATCCGATAGTTTGTTATATTCGAGGTATCTGAACTTTTCGCATATAACAAACTTTGTTCGTTATATGAGGTAAAAGTTCGCTATTTCCGACTATTTCCGTGTTGATGAACTTTGTTTGTTACATTAAATGAAAGTCGTATATGTACGTACATGCAGTCATCACAAATACTACACGCATACAGGGAAATTAAAACAATACGTGGTGAGGCACGGGAGGGAGGTAACGTAACGAGGCACAGTAGAACGTGAGAGGAGGTGCTTCCGATCGGGCAGACAAAGCCAGACTGATTGGCGAGTTTGGCGCGCAATCGCGCACCGTCCGCTCGACTTTGTTTTTACTGTCACTGTCCAACTTGCTTGTACATGTTCGGCCGACCCACCACCGAACCAAACCCCGCATTTACCTCTTTTTTTTGGTAAATCCCCGCATATATCGGACTAAAAAGCTTGTTAAAGCAGAAATTTGTTATATTGAGGTCCGTAAAAATGAGGGTTAACTATATATATATATATATATATATATATATATATATATATATATATTATATATATATATATATAATATATATATATATATATATATAATATATATATATAATATATATATATATATATATATATATATATATATATATATATATATATATATATATATATATATATATATATATATATATATATATATATAATATATATATATATATATATATATATATATAATATATATATATACTATATATATATGTACTATACAAATTTTTTCTGCCAGTCCAATATACGCAGAGATTTACCGAATATATTCAGTAAATGCGGGATTTGGTTCAGTGGTGGACCGGCCGAACTTGTACACGCAGATCGGTAGGTAACAGTATGGTAACAAAAATTTACCACATTTGTGTGGAATCTTTTTTTCACATATGTAACAATAAAGTGATTATATTCTAATGAAAATAACATTTATACGTATACGTAATTACTGTTGTTTCATTTACAGTATCTTAATTTAGAGCTGCCTGATGGTGTATTAGTAGGGCGGGTCATACGTGGGTGCCATCATGAATCTAAATGAAATCTTCTCATGAGGGTGTCTAAATTATGTATTTTTATACAATGACTTCATATATGAGCTTATTTTTTGGATAGAACATCTCTAACCTACATCAATTGGAATTTCTATTTTTTCAATTTTACCCTCTACAGCAGCGTTTCTTAACCTTTTCCGACCTCAGCACCCCCTGTAGTCAGGTCTAGGAAGTCCAGCACCTCCTAGCTATTTCTGGCTAACATCTGGTTACAGAGACTACAGTTGCTACACTACTATATGTATAAAGTAAAGTGAAGTGAAGTACTGTTTGATCATACATTTTGTTCATTCTCCAAAAATAAAACACCAAGGATACCAATACTATTGGCAAAAGCAATGGAATGATTATCTCCAGCGCTGCCCTCGCCAGTCCAGGGTACGCTACCAACTGATCACACCAGAAGCCAGACAATGATAATGTGCGGAATTTTGTCTGACAGCCCTGATTCACCTTCAGATCAATAAGTTCTTCCTTCAGGTTGTCAGCATTATTCATGTCTGCCAGGAAAGCTTCCCACATTCCACATCCCACATTCCCTCCCTGCATTCGACAATTCCAGAGTGAAAGCTTCTTCTTGAAGGCTTCTACCTTCTCTGCACAAACAAGATTGTTAGCAAACATGCCTTGCATGGGCAAGTTGAGTTAATTCAAATGGCTGAAAATGTCTGCCAGATATGAGAGAGAGAGGATGAACATTTCGTTCTCAAGATTTTCAGCGAACTTATTCCGATACTCTCTGAGGAATATTGAAATCTCATCCTTGAGCTCTGCCATACGGGTAAGGATTTTCCCACGTGAGAGCCACCGCACTTCTGTGTGGAAGAGAAGGACTTGATATTCACTTCCCATCTCATCACAAACTTGAACACTCTGTGTCTATGGTTTAAAGGACGACCCCGGATGAAATTCACAACTTGAACACAAACGGATATAACTTTTTTGAGGTTAGGCGGCAACGTCTTTGCAGACAAAGCATGGCGATGGAGAACACAGTGTTTCATGATGATATCTGGTACCCTCTTATTAACCAAAGCAGTAAAGCCAAACCTATTCCCTATCATGGCTGGGGCACCATCTGTGCAAACCGACCCTACATTCTTCCACTTGATATGATGCTCCTCAAAGAACTCGTCCAAGAGTCGGAATACATCCGCTGCCTTCGTCGACGTTTGCAATGCCTCGCAGAAGATGAATTCATCTTTAATCTCACCATCCTTGATGCACCAGGTATACAAGATCAGTTGACTCATGTTGGAAACATTAGTTGATTCTTCCTAATGGAGACTGATGTGGAGGAGACTGTCCATAGTTTCCTGAACAATCTGGTCCAATATGTCGCAACTCATATCTGCAACTCTCCCTGCGAAGACATCGTTGGACAGAGTCACTTCTTTCATCTTCTTGGCTGCCTCTGTTCCAAGAACCAGTTCTACCATCCGAATGGTCCATGGCTTAACCAGGTTTTCTTAAGCCGAATGCGAAGCCTCCTCCCTGATGCACTGGTATGCCACCTCATAGGAAGCTTACAGATGGGGTTTCTGCACTGGCTTGAATCCAAGCCGGGGTAGTGTGCCTTTCTGGTCATATCTAGCCGTCTTAGCCTGCAGTCGATAGTCTGTTCATGTTATGCAGCTGGATGCTTCACCTGGTGTTCTCGGAGTCTAGGATACTTCAAATTTGAGTTGCAAATAATGAAATGGCAAGTCATACATTGTTCCCGGTCTGGTCCTCCACGATCATCCAGGAGTGCAGTGAAGCCATACGTGACATATTCTTCACTTCATTTACGCGTCTTTGGCATTGCAGAATCACACAAGCCAATGGACAAAACAAAGAAGCTGTAAGCAAAACAGCACCAATCTAACTTAGACATTTGACCCTCAAAATTAAATTGATTGGTGTTTTGACCATAGGTAACGTTCCCCCAAAAAATTACTTCATAAAATTGAAGAAATACTTTATGAGTGATTTTAACAGAGAAATAAACAAACAGACACAGACGAAGACATACTATTATTGCACCTACGGGCGTATCAATCAATCATTGGGGGAATACGCCGGGGGGCACCTCGACTCACCCACCCTACGACGCCACTCCCGGGGGTCACCACGCGCGAGTCCCCATGCAGGCTCCTTTCCCATACCAAGCAGCTCTCGACAAGAAACATCAACTTGCCCCAGCCACAAGGCTTGTGGGCGTGGCATCTTCCACGCCGGATTGTCTCTTACAGATGCAACCCGAGGTAAAGGATCGGTTTCAGGGTAGCGTGGCACATGCCCATATAGCCGAAATTGGTGCTGACGGACTATGCAGGTAATAGGCCTCGATTTAGTTTCACGGTGCAATCGCTAATTTGACACGTAATCATCTCAGCAATACCCCATGATTTTGCGAAGACACTTATTATCAAAGGCATCGATTCTTCTCTTCAAGTCGCTATTTAGTGTCCATGTCTCACAACCATAGAGTAAGACAGGGATCACAAGCGACTTGAAGATCCGGATCTTTGTCCTCCTGCACAGGTACCGACAACGCCAAATAATAGTTCATAGCACCGTGGGCTATGCCAATCCGCCGTAAGACTTCTTAACGTGACCCGCCGTCATTATGGACTGCGCTACTAAGGTATGTAAAACTTTCCAAAATCTCAATGTCCGCGCCGCACGCATACACAGACTGTACTGTTTCATCTAGTAAGCCTCCAAACACCTGGACCTTGGTCTTAAGCCAGGAGACCTCAAGTCTCAAAGGCTTTGCCTCTTCGTACAGCGCCTCGAGAGCCATCATCAGGACCTACAGCGACTCAGCAAAGATTACTGCATCATCGGCAAAAAACAAGATCAGTGGTCCTGGTGTTGCCGAGGTATGCTCCACAATCACTTGGATCTATAACTTTGCCCAATACCCAGTCCATACAAGTATTGAAAAGTGATGGGGCAAGGACGCACCCTTGTCTCACTCCTGCATTCACAGGAAAGAAGCTGGATACACCTCTCCCACACTTCACAGCACTCTCAGTCCCAGAGTACAGACCAGTCATCAAACCAATAGTCCTTGCAGGAATCCCGCGAAGTCGCAGAAGATCCCAAAGTGACTCATGGTGCACTGAGTCAAACGCCTTCTTGAGTTTGGCTTTGAGCATTGGCTTCTTTGAGCATAGGCTGCAAGCATCCCCTTGCATTTTCTATGAATGAAAGAGTTTTTGGTAAGTTGAAGTAAAGATTTGGCATGATTACGGGCAGAAATATAAAGGACATGAGTTTCAGGAGTGTCGGGGGTTTCTATAGGTGTTTCACTGTATCGTGCTGCAGTTGTGTTGTTATTCTGTAAATATGTTTAGGGCTTAACCTGTTAATTATAAGTGTGTGTGTGTGGTTGGTTGTGAGTGAGTGTAATGGGTGCTTATGTGTTTAGTCTCGGTGATTCGTTCGAAGCGCTACTCTACCTCAGTAGCCTCGAACCGAGCTTACTTGCCCCGCTGAGAGAGCAGCCGTGCCACTTAGTCCTACACTCCGCAAACCTTCGGTAAGCCGGCTCTGTCTGTTACTGTGTTTATTTCTGTTTATTCTTGTTTATTAAGTTGGTGCTATAGTTTATTTATGTTTATTGTGTACGTGTGTTTCTGGGATGCACAGCCTCCTTTGTAGAGTCGAGTTGCTCTGAGGGACCGTCGGCGAGGCATAGACGCACGCTCCCCTATACCTGCTGTGCCGGCCTCCGCCTCTATACACAGACGCCCCATGTACTGCTGACGCTACACTGATGCCGCTGGTGCACTTCACGACTGAGGCCTTCTCTGGGTGACACTGACGTCCGCGTCGAGGGTGCTACCACCTTCACCCTTGCTTGTATCGATGCTTGGACGAGTCACTGGTCGGAGAACGTCTACTGAGGTGCCAGCAAACTGGTCCCTGTGTCCACCCGCCGTTATTCCGCGACGTGATGCCTGACCGTGTCGCGGTGCCATCCACCATGTTTTGTAATTAGTTATTTTCGTTGTGTGCATTATTAATATATTGTCCAAGAAACAGACTTGTTGTACCTAACCCTGAATTGAGCATTCTCCTTGGATTATCCCAAAAAACCGGGGTGGTTCAAATAACACCTTACCCTATGAACCCCCGACAAGTGGCGCAGTGAGTAGGATAATCCTCATGAATAATCTCGTTCAGGGTTTATTGTCTTTTTGTATTTTTGTAACATCTTTGTATTTTCACAGGTACGTTTTGTAAGCGGAGTGAGGAAGCAGTGGCTCGGTTGCCGTTTCAGCGGGGCAAAGTAACATCGGAGGTGAAGGTTAGTTTACGTATGCGTGTTTGATTTGTTAGGAACCAAGTCATTTGTTTTGGTAGTGTGACGATTGAGTGTGTCTCTTTTGTATATCGTCTTAAGTGAAAGAACTTTTATGGAGTGAGTTAATCACACCCTACCCTCACTAGTGACGGTGAGTCCTAGTGCGTGTTCAGGGGGAGAGTGACGACCCGTATTGATAGTGTTGTTCCTATAATTACGTGCGTCAAACTGGGTAGGACTCGCGTTAGGTCGAGACTATCTTGCCTTCCTTGCACCCTCAGATGTATAGCCTTTGTGCTTTGTTAGTAGCGGTCAACTTACCCTACTGTTTTGTCGTACATGCTCGTTGTGTTAGAGTAGCTGTTAACTCTATCGGCTCGTCATTAGCGACTGTTGCCCCGAGTAGTGGTTATCATACCATTGTATGTTTGTGCTCCGGGTATAAGTTTCGTACGAAGTGAATATTGTACGGAGCTCGTGTGAAAGTTAAGTGCTCATTACACCTTGCGTACTATTAGTAGTTTTCATTTGCTGGGACTCTGGAAGAATTCGGTTGGCCTTGCGTAGTTAGGAATAAGATACGTTAAAATTACAGTGTCGTGTGTGTTTCCGTGGCAAAAGAGGCTAACATTTTGCCAGTGATTACCTAAGCTCCTTAATAGCTCAACGCTACATCACGGAGGTTAACATCTAAACTAACAACTAATTGCTCCGACAAAATTATTGTCATTATGTCTTCATTAAACCTGCTTGAGCTGGTGAAACAGGCGAAAGAGGCCGGTTTTAGTATGGAAGATATTAATGTGTTGATAGCAAAGGAAGAGACTCGTGTGAAACAAGATCTAGAAAGAGACGAGAGGCAAAAAGATAGAGAGTATCAAAGATTAGCACTTGAGAGAGAGGAAGCTAAAATGCAGAGGGCTCATGAGATAGAAGTGGCTGAAAGACAAGAGGCTCATGAGAGAGAAGTGGCTGAAAGAGATAGAGAAGAAGCTGAAAAGCAGAGGGTTCATGAGTTAGCTTTAGCAGCGCAGAAAACATCAGGCTCAGAGACTCGGCAGGGGCCTGAAAGGTTCCCTGGATTAAAATTACCAAGTTTTCATGAGGGGAAAGATGAGATTGATGATTTTCTTAGAAGATTTGAAAGACTGGCCGATATCCATAAATGGGAGAAGGACACTTACCATATTTATCTGGGATCTTTACTGAGTGGTAAGGCCCTTAAGGTTTATGTTAGTTTACCACATGAAGTACTGGAGGATTATGACTAACTAAAAGAGAGCCTCCTGAAAGCTTACGCCGTAGATGCAGAGTCTTATAGGGCGAAATTCAGGGAGAGTAAAGTAAGGGATGATGAAACCTATGTGCAGTTAGTATCTAGAATGAGGCAATGCTTAGACAACTGGTTAGCTCTCAGTAATGTTGATAAGAATTACGAGGATTTGTGTGAATTCATGGTTCAAGATCAATTGCTGACAAATTGCCCTAATGACTTAAAAATGTTCATTAAGGAGCGCCCCTACGACTCAAATGTCTTAATGGCTCAGTCTGCTGATAGATTTAGATCTGCTCATAGAAGTGTCAGGGTTCGTACCAAAAATGACGCGGATGATTGGCACGAAACTCCACCTAAATGTCACTATTGTCACAAAACCGGGCATATTAGACCTAACTGCCCCGAGCTAAAGACTCGCTCAGAACCCAGGGGGGGAATTTTCGAACACTACTAAGACCATCTTAGGGGACTAAGACCATCTTAGCGCTAGTTGGACATTTTCGGAAGCAAATTTCGCTCCGCCTAAGACAGTGCAGCGAGTGTAAACTAAGGCAGGGTTGGGGTCGTCTTAGCCCGCAATTTTCTTGTGTATATAGTATATTAGGTTGTATAATACACTATGTATAAATATATTATATATAAATATATTATATATATACATATATATATATATATATATATATATATATATATATATATATATATATATATATACATATATATATACATATATATATATATACATATATATATATACATATATATATATATATATATATATATATATATATATATATATATATATATATATATATATATATATATATATATATATATATATATATATATATATATATATAATATATATATATATATATATATATATATATATATATATATATATATATATAATACTATATATATAGGTGTGGGCTATATATATACTATATATATAGGGGTGGGTTGGGTGGAATAGATATGATTTGCGACAGAAACGGTTAGCAGATTAATTCTAAACATATCAAAACTCACCAGAAAAAAAATTTCGTTATTCACGATAATATCACATACTGGCTATGATGTGTGTGGAGGATGAAAAGGGGGAAGGAAGAGGAGGGAGAAGAAATAATAGAAGAAAAAAAGGAGACAGGAGAGAGAGAGAGAGAGAGAGAGAGAGAGAGAGAGAGAGAGAGAGGAAGAGAGAGAGAGAGAGAGAGAGAGAAGAGAGAGGAGAGAGAGGAGAGAGAGAGAGGAGAGGAGAGAGAGAGAGAGAGAAAGAGAAAGAGAGGCTCTCTCGGCGCAGTGACACTGCCTGCACTGTGACTGTAGCAGAAATACATATCTGGCAACTCAAGGAGAAGGAAGAGGAGGGAGAAGAATAATAGAAGAAAAAAAGGAGACAGAGAGAGAGAGAGAGAGAGAGAGAGAGAGAGAGAGAGAGAGAGAGAGAGAGAGAGAGAGAGAGAGAGAGAGAGAGAGAGAGAGAGAGAGAGAGAGGCTCTCTCGGCGCAGTGACACTGCCTGCACTGTGACTGTAGCAGAAATACATATCTGGCAACTCAAGGAGAAGGAAGAGGAGGGAGAAGAATAATAGAAGAAAAAAAGGAGAGAGAGAGAGAGAGAGAGAGAGAGAGAGAGAGAGAGAGAGGAGAGAGAGAGAGAAGAGAGAGAGAGAGAGAGAGAGAGAGAGAGAGAGAGAGACTCCCTCGGCGTGGTATATACGTATTTCCCGCCAAATACAGACTTGTGTCGCGCGCGCTGATTGGTTAGGTGGCACTAAGAAGGGTTGGCCTTCTGTCTCCTTACACGAGGTTAAGATGACGCCCGAAAATGCTTCCTTAGTAATTTTCTTAGCCCGGTATAACTAAGTCGGTCTTAGGACGCTAAGAGGGTGTAGTTTAGAGCCCCTTCGAAAATGCCCACCCAGGTTGGCAAATATAATACATAATATTCTTACATTTGAAGCGCCCACTCATAAATACAGCGGTTACCGACGCTGGAACCTTGTTTGGTAGGACCGTTAAAGTACTTCTGGACACGGGTTGTACTACCATCCTAGTTAAAGATTCACTTCTACCTGCCCATGTTAAACTAGGAAGGCTTGTTAAACTTTACGACTAACTGGGAGATAATAAATACTTCCCCGAAGTACGTTGCCATATTAACTGTAAATTCTTCAAAGGCTGGTTTAATGCAATTGCTGCCCCACTTAAATTCGCTGACGTGTTGGTAGGAACTGTCCCTGGTGTGAAACTACCTACTGACCAGCAAAATGACAATTCACCCGACACAGACTACAAAAGTAGCGTAGATTTCATTATGGGGGTGCAAAAGAGAGCCAGTGCGAAACGAGAAAACGAGCCACCTGCTCCACTCGCTGTCTCAGAAATTCCTGTTAGCCATATTAAAAGACCTGATTTGGTTACGGCCCAACTCACCTGTCCGACCCTCGAGCAAATTAGGAAGAAGGTCGCTAGTCAAACTATTGTTCCTGGCAAACATCGCTCAGTGAAATATGTAAACGTCGATGGCCTGATCCATCGTATTTGTACTAAGAGTAAAAATGAACACGAAGTGGGCATGAAACAACTAGTGATCCCAAGTGGCCTGCGGCGCGGTATAATGTTAACTACTCATGACTTCCCCTCTCAGGACATTTTTCTCGCAGAAAAACCGGAGATAAAATCTTTCTAAAGTATTTCTGGCCCGGAGCCGGTGCTGACATTAAGCAATTTTGCAGATTTTGTCATGTATGTCAGAAGACATCCCCTAAGGGTAATGTACGTAAAGCCTCCTGCTATCAATATGCTCGGCGTGAGAACGAGTGTGCTTCCAAACAGTCAGTATGTCAAGTTAGCATTGTTGATGACACTGAAACATCTAGTAACGTTTGTGACGTAGCCGTAGTAGAAAAGGCAACGGGAAGCCAGGTGAGCCTCAACCCAGAACTATCTGTCAAACAGGTCACGGCAATTAGAGACCTAGCTGGCCAATTCCCTGATGTGTTTTCTGATACCCCCGGTCTTAATAATACCATCAATCATAAAATTCACCTTAGGAATGGAAATGGGAAGTTAATGCGCTGGTCTCTTTCACTACAGCCATATTCCTTCTCCCTTGATTTTGTTAAAGGCGCATGTAATGTTGGCGCTGAATGTTTTGAACCGTAACACTATCCAGTGAAACCCTATTTTTCCTAAAATCCGTTATTTTAGTCGGTTTGAGAGGCTTTGTCGGGGGTTTCTATAGGTGTTTCACTGTATCGTGCTGCAGTTGTGTTGTTATTCTGTAAATATGTTAGGGCTCAACCTGTTAATTATAAGTGTGTGTGTGTGGTTGGTTGTGAGTGAGTGTAATGGGTGCTTGTGTGTTTAGTCTCTGTGATTCGTTCGAAGCGCTACTCTACCTCAGTAGCCTCAAACCGAGCTTACTTGCCCCGCTGAGAGAGCAGCCTACACACGAGCACTTAGTCGTACACTCCGCAAACCTTCGGTAAGCCTGTTGCTCTGTCTGTTATTGTGTTTATTTCTGTTTATTCTTGTTTATTAAGTTGGTGCTATAGTTTATTTATGTTTATTGTGTACGTGTGTTTCTGGGATGCACAGCCTCCTTTGTAGAGTCGAGTTGCTCTGAGGGACCGTCGGCGAGGCATAGACGCACGCTCCCCTATACCTGCTGTGCCGGCCTCCGCCTCTATACACAGACGCCCCATGTAGTGCTGACGCTACACTGATGCCGCTGGTGCACTTCACGACTGAGGCCTTCTCTGGGTGACACTGACGTCCGCGTCGAGGGTGCTACCACCTTCGCCCTTGCTTGTATCGATGCTTGGACGAATCACTGGTCGGAGAACGTCTACTGAGGTGCCAGCAAACTGGTCCCTGTGTCCACCCGCCGTTATTCCGCGACGTGATGCCTGACCGTGTCGCGGTGCCATCCACCATAGGGTTTTGTAATTAGTTATTTTCGTTGTGTGCATTATTAATATATTGTCTAAGAAACAGACTTGTTGTACCTAACCCTGAATTGAGCATTCTCCTTGGATTATCCCAAAGAACCGGGGTGGTTCAAATAACACCTTACCCTATGAACCCCCAACAAAGAGATGGATGCTTACGGTACCGTTTGTGAGCCACCTCTCTATCCCGGACAGCATGAAAACAAGCAGAGTTAAACCAAGGCTGACGGGCCTTAGGATTAGAGAAAGTGTGTGGAATGTAAGCCTCCATGCCAGATACTATGACCTCAGTTATGCGCTCTGCACAAAGAGATGGCTCTTTGACATGGAAGCAGTAATCATTCCATGGAAAATCAGAGTAATACTGCCTTAGGTCTTCCCCCTTAGCTGAATTGAAGTGCCAGAAGCACCTCCGCTTAGGTGGTGCGGAACGATAGGACAGGTTACATAAATAAGATTGTGATCGGAGGAACCTAACGGAGAGAATAGTTTCACAGAGTAAGCAGAAGGGTTAGTAGTTAGGAAAAGATCAAGAATGTTGGGCGTGTCTCCAAGGCGGTCAGGAATACGGGTAGGGTGCTGCACCAGCTGCTCTTGGCCTATAGTGCCTATAGGCAGTGACCTCTAGGAGTGGGATGGTAAGCCGTGGAGGCTCATTTGAGGGCTGTGATGGTTGGCCCTCGCCCGTGGTGGCACAGGCAGGATTTTTAAAGTGACTCCTGTGATTAGAGGCGCCTTATGCCCCCCCCCCTCCCCCCTGTGTCCCCTGATGCACTCGCAATCGAAGGTAGAGGTAATGCGCAGGGCATGTGGGCGTTCTTAGGCCACTCGACGGTGCATAAATATTTTAAGTGGATTTATGGGTTTCACTCGGGATCGAACTCGGGTCTTCGAGAACGCCACCCGGTGACGCTAACCACTCTGCTACCGCCTCCCCTCACACTGTACAGCAGTGTCTATATTGCCCAAATGTATATATTATATTTTATTTACTCAATTAAGTTCACTCCCTCATGTCTGTATGTTATGTTGTTGTTGTGTGCTCTTTTTTCCTGTATGCCTTCGAATGAAAATAAAATGAATCACTATTATTATTTACCTATTATTATGGAATTCTATACCCATATTATCATTATTTCCTCAATTTTCCATGCCAGACCTAAAATTATTTAAAAGTATAAGATAAAAGATGGAAAAACTAAATTTGACCTTATTTGACCTTTGACCTCCAAATTTGACCTTAAAGGTCAAATGCTATTTTGGCAACCGGGTGTTTCTAAAACCTTACACCATAGTGATACTTAATGCCATCAAAACTTTGTTTTAGGCATCTTTCCTAGGGTTGGCCTGCCGACTACAAGTAAATCTTTTGTTTCCTCGCTTTCTTCCTTTCTTTCTTTCCATTTTTTTCTTTTTGCTTGATTGTAACTTTTATCTTAAACATGTTTTTGTCCTCTTCCCCCCCCCCTCTCTCTCTCTCTCTCTCTCTCTCTCTCTCTCTCTCTCTCTCTCTCTCTCTCTCTCTCTCTCTCTCTCTCTCTCTCTCTCTCCCACCCTTCAAACACATTAGAAAAAATAACATCATTGAATTGATTGAACAGCATGAAAGTTTCTGCATCATCTACTACTAAACACATTTCTGCCACACTGCTACTCTTGAGCAGAACCTTTTCTAAGTTTCCTATTTTGCTGTCAACCGGAGACCGCAAGACACCTTCCGTAAATATAGTTTGACTCCACATGGCACACTGCACATACACACTTTACAAACATAGCTATAAAAACTCGGGAATATCTTACCAGCGTCAAAAAAATAGAACAAAAAAAAAACGAGACGCCAGACTCTCCTAAACAAAATGAAAATATTGAGATATGTATTGATTTTTTTTTCGTCTTGTCCCTCTTTTTTGTGTCTTAAGTTATATTTCAGTTGCTCCCTGCTGACTTACTGCAGTGAGGATTCGAACTGGCTAACCACAGAATGATAGGCCAGCGTGCTTGACCATCGGGCGGCATGTGTGTATTCACCTAGTTCACCTAGTTGTATTTTACAGGGCCTGAGCTACACACGTGTGGCCCCGTCTCTATATATTCATTTTATCATTTATCCTTAGTGTTTAGTGTTGACCGAAACCACCACCCCGGGAGGGGGGTCACAAATTCCCGACTAACACCCAGCACCTATTCACTGCTGGGTGGACAGGGGCTTGGTTTTTAAGGAAACAACCCACCTATTTCTGCTCCGCCCGGGGATTGAACCCGGGACTCCTCGTTGTGAATCAAGCGTGCTAGCTACCAAGAGTACCAAGAGAAAAAGAGTAGTAGTGTAGTGAGTGTGTGTGTGTGTGTGGTGTGTGTGTGTGTGTATGTGCTAAATTTCCGACGAGAATGTGATCGACTATGCTGGCAGACAGTCAAAAGAACATCATAAAGGCAGAAAAGGAAACATTAAAAAAGTTGTGAATAAATTAGATGTACAAAAACAAGTTATGGCAGTGGTTGTCACGAAACAGGTGCATAAACCATCCCACCTTACCTGCCTTGTGCCTTCCTTCCTTTCTTCCTTCCTCCTTCCCTCCCTCCCATCCTTCCTTCCTTCTTTCCTCCCTTCTTTTTTTAGGAGAGGGGGAAGAGGGAGGTAGTACCGGGCATTGTTTAGTATTATATTTCCTTCCCTATGTCTGCTTCGTAACGTTTCGATAATCGTCAAGGTTGATATGATGCTCTTAAACGTCTCATTATTAAGTACAAAGTGATAGGCAACACGTGTTGCAACAGTAAATTAAAAGCCACATTAAGGCATTAACTATCATGCCCGAACATGCCAGATACCACCAGCCTCTTTATTTACGACTGACAGGGATACATAAATACCTTAATGGAAACACGGCATTACACGATATGTATTAACCACAAAACATAATAGAAAAATATATATGACAAAATATCAACGCAGGTTTGGTTATTGTATCCTTTTTTTCACATGTTTATATATTAAAATAGAGTTGCACTTGTCTCGTCTCTCTGACTCTCGCGGATCATGGCGTTCGGTCACGTAATGTTTGTCAGTGCAGTGCGTTACATATCGTTAATCATCCACCAAACCACGCGTCATCTACACCAGTGGCCTCGTTCACGGTAAGTACAATTTGTTAGGGTATTTGTGGGCATATTCAAGGTGGGTGTGAGTAGTAGGGCATCTGCTTAACTTACATGTTTCTTACGGCATGTAGACCTATACAGCCTGCATTGTGTTCAGCTTGTTGCCTTGTGGGAGTCCGTGTGTGGTATCTTCCGTATAAGCTGGTCATACGTTGCGTTTTATTGTGCATAGCGTTTCATTGTGATTATGTGTGAGTAAGGGAGTGTGGTAAGTGATAGTGGTGTGTGGTTATTATAGCGGGGTGGGTGTGTGGGTGGGTGGGTGGGTGAGGTGCCAGGCGGCCTGCCCCACCCGGTGTCGTGTGGGCAAGTGTCTGTTTACGAGGGAACGTCTGTTTACTAACACAGGCGGAAGAAAACGGGGATATTTACTTGTTGATCAACAAAGCGGGACCGCTTGTCACAGTGTACTGTGTGTACATCTCGTCGCTTGTGACGAACTGTCCGCTAAAGTAGGGGAGGGTATACTGTTTTTATTCTTACATAGGAAAAACATTCATGAATCGAATAATGCGCTCTGCTTTTGTATTACTAATGTAAAGGACCATTAAATAGCCTTTATGCAGTGAATCATGAGTAAATTTACGGAATACAACATCTTGCTAAGAAAACACTATTTTGATGTGTACCAGATGAATATGATGCCTGTTTGGGGCAGATTGCATACTTGAAACGGGTGTTTAGGGCCCCATCTCCTGCCCACAAGATATTTCTGTACGTAATTGAATGCCTCATATATCATATATGCTCAAAACCCTACCGTAGATAACAATAGTCGTCAGAAGCAATAATGTCGCCAGCCGCCATATATTACGAATTACAGCATCCTACTGATTTGTATGTGCCACTGAAGATGATACACAGTAGTTTATATCATGACTCTATATATTATCTACCCTGTTTCAGCGTTGTTTTACGCTTTGTATCTGCAAGTATATTTATACGGTTTCAAATTTCGCTACTCGTTTTTTTTCGGGCGACAACGACGGCGGGAGGACACTCAGAACATAAACACTAGCTGGCGACCTTAGTTTGGTCGCCACTCTGGTGATATTTTTTTAATTTGTTAATTTATAGCCATAATATGACACAGATGAAGACACAAAATAACACAAACTCTCCAGATAGCCCCTTCTAACTTTCCTGAAATCATGGATGTAGAAATGCAAGTATTAACGCCACCACACGTCTGTAGCTACAGCGAAAAAAACGTTGTCTTGGCGACTTTAGTGATATCTACGGTACCTATAACTGTCGCCGATAGGAATTCTCGCCGACGTCGGCGAGTGTTCCAATTTTTCACGTCGGCGAGTGTTCCTATTTCTGGGGTTATTTCTAGTTCTTGATCTTGAGTTAGGTTATGTGGTTAGGTTATGTTGGCCAGTTGACCTATGTCCAGGTTAGGTTATTGAACGAGAGAGGGCTTTACCAGTGAAAGTCGCCAAAATTTGCACGTCGGCGAGAGCTCGCGGTTGGCGATTCGACGAGCGTTCCTATATCGGCGACAGTTCCATAAGCCCTCTAAACTGCCACATACGTTAATTTTTTGTCTAACGAACAAGATAAAGAGACAGAAGGTAACGTCACCTCCCCGGGGCGTCGAGGCAAAATCAGTCCTTTGTGCGCATGACGTCAATGGGCATCGCGCCAACGGCGCCACCGTTCAAATAGTTTATGGCCTCACTCAGGCCTCACCGCCGACCCGACACCTGACACGCCTGACACCTCCACATAATATATATAATAATATATATATATATTATATATATATATATATATATATATATATATATATATATATATATATATATATATATATATATATATATATATATCTCATCCCGTATAAGCCACCCATATTCTTTACCTTGATCAGTATTGTGTACTCGAGAGAGAGAGAGAGAGAGAGAGAGAGAGAGAGAGAGAGAGAGAGAGAGAGAGAGAGAGAGAGAGAGAGAGAGAGAGAGAGAGAGTTCTAGCTAGCACACAAGCTGGGGACGAGACCCTTTGCTTATGCCGCTGTTGCCGTTAGCGGGGCAAGCAAAGTTCATTTCCCACCTGACATGCAAGGCCATGCCTTATTTTCTTATGTTCTTATGTTCATACCTCCTCCCTTCCCTTACCTTCTCCTCCTCCTACCCCTTCCCCTACCTCCTCCTCCTCCTCCTCCTCCTCCTCCTCCTCCATCTTCTCTTTCACTCTCACCCTCCTCCTCGCCCTCTTAATTCTTATTGACGTCACTTCCCCCAGCGCGGCAAAAGGGAGGTGACGTTACCTTCTGTCTCTTTACCTTGCTAACGACATCCCGTTTGGTTGAAGACGAAACGATTTATTTAAAGCTATGACTATATATTGCATTAATCTGATAACCATTTCGCGTCAAAAATATTATTATTTTTTTTTTTTTTTTTTTTTTTAAGGGGGTTTATTTCCCTTAAGAAGCCATTTCAAGGGAAAAATACCAGAGTAACTAAAAAAATATCTAAACTAATTTGAAGTGATAATTTCTATTTGGAAATATTGTCTCAGATTGGAGAAAATTAAATTTTTTTGTTAGCAATGACGGTGCTGGCTGATGGAAATCTATCTTCCAAGGCTATACGAGGTGGCCCTGAAGTTCCGATCCCACTAAGAAAAAAAAAACATGCAATATTCTCAAGTTGTGTATGTCATATTCATCAAAAATAAATAGAAATCAGTCGGAAAACATGGTCTCGTCTTAAAATGAGCCATAATAATCAGTCATATAAGTTAAACGCACTTTCAAATTAAAACTAATACCACGCATATTCTTGAAATCAACACTGGGAGGTTAGTAATTCCCTCTCCCACAGAAAATGCTAAGCTTTCAAATAGATATTTATACATGCATGCCCCGTTAATGCAATTAACAATAGCTCACATTACACTATGATAAGAGTAACGTTTGATTATCTTGAGAAAACCTCTTACCGTAAAAATACCAATAAAGTGCCAGGAAACTATTAATTTGTAATTATATCCCCTTCTTCCCCTCCCAAAGGCAATGAGCAAGTCTCTAATTTTCTATAGTTTAATAGCGCCTAGTCAGTGGGTGGGCACTGGTGGAGGAAACCGGTCCCGCGAGAGAGAGAAAGGAGAAAGAAAAGGAGAGAAAGAGAGAGAGAGAGAGAGAGAGAGAGAGAGAGAGAGAGAGAGAGAGAGAGAGAGAGCGAGAGAGAGAGAGAGAGAGAGAGAGAGGAGAGAGAGAGAGGAAAGGAAGGAAGGAGAGAGAGAGAAAGAAAGGAGAGAGAAGGAAAAGGAAGGGAGAGAGGAGAGAGAGAGAGAGAGAAGAGAGAGAGAGAGAGAAGAGAGAGAGAGAGAGAGAGAGAGAGAGAGAGAGAGAGAAGAGAGAGAGAGAGAGAGAGAGAGAGAGAGAGAGAGAGAAGGAAGGAAGGAGAAGGAGGAAGGAAGAGAGAGAGAGAGAGAGAGAGAGAGAGAAGACAGAGAGAGAGAGAGAGAGAGAGAGAGAGGAGAGAGAGAGAGAGAGAGAGAGAGAGGGGGGGGGGATGGACTACTCACCCGGCGTGCTAACCAATGATTGGTGCTAACACTGCACCTCGTCTGCTAAAAACACAAACAATAAAACATTAAGATGTAACTCAGCTGTGATGTGAAGGGATCATATCAAGATTAAGATCGCGGGACCGCTTTCCTCCACCAGTGACCCTTGCAGGCCTGTCTGACATCCTCTCCGACTCGTGCATGCGGAAAACCCTTCACGATAAGATGAAAAAGGGCCGAAGGCGGCCATTAATTTGTTTATTATGAACTGAAAACTCTATTGTCTACCGACCTCCCAATGTGGGTAGAGAAAGTTCAAGGGTTTTGCTGAGTCACTACGCGCGTCGCCTCGGACCCAAGTTTTCGTGCGCAAATGGAACGCCTGAGTTCTTGGGTTCCGTGAACTGGTTCCTGAAATGTCGCAAATGGAAGAGGCCTTAAATTCCTAGATTTTTTGCATAATTATCTAAAAAGCAAAGGTGGGCATTCCGTAATTTTAGTCCGCAATTCCGCAACTTGCGGAATGGTAATTCGGTTGCGGAATTGCGCAATTACGGGTGCCTGAAAAAAATTGCGGAATTGCGCATTGAGGACCGCCAAAATTTTGAAACGCAATCGCAATAACTTGTGGAATGGGTAATTCGGTTGCGGAATTGCGCAATTACGGATGCCTGAAAAAAATGCAGAATTGCGGGTTACGGACCGCCAAAATTTTGAAACGCAATCGCAATAATTGTGACGGTCACCACCTTCAAAGTGGCAGGTGTCCGCGTGAGCATAAATTTCCACCAAATATTGTGGAAACGACACTGCCAACTTGGCAAGTGTAGCACAGTCACTCAGTCAGTGCGTGCTGGAACTTGGGATTGAGAGCGTGTACGCTGGCCGTGTGTGTGATTAGTTGCAAACCTCCACATCAGGGGCGTATTTAGGATCTTGATACATTGGGGCCTTAGCCCAGCCAAGGGATATCTTCACATTTTTACAGGATAATTTTATTTATGAGTATAATGAATATAAGATGTGAGACACTGCTCTACCAACTGGCTCTGGTAAATTGCTTAGGATAACTTTCGAATCATGAAATAAAAATAAAATTAAGACAATCTTAGTTGGGGTTCAACTTCGTTATTATTTTTATTTTCATCAGTAGGAGTAAAACCCTAAGAAAAAGAGAGCTTTGGCGTGATGAAGCAGTCATAAAGATTGTATATTCCCAATGCTTTGTTCAATACTGAAATCTGACCAACCTCGGTCTTGCAATTACTTCTTTTTTTTTACATCGCAAAGGACTGGCCAAGGACACACAAAAATGCACTTGGAAAAAAATGCTCTTCTGTTAACTCTGTGTCTTCTTGTCCATCTGATATTCTCTTCTTCACCTCTCCAAAAAGTCTTTTGGTATCTCCTCTGTCATGCAAACCTCATCTCCTCTGTTCTCTCCTCCTGTTCTCTCCACCTCTCTCATGTCCTGCTCATAAAAAGGATGCCATCAGCATGCGCTAAGTAACATCTAACCAAAGATCTTGTTTTTTACTAAAATGTGATGTTGGCCCCAGTCAGAGCTTATCTTATTTTTGAAATAAAAAATAAATAATAAATAAAAAAAAATAAAAAGGTATTTGAAATCCGGGACTATTCATAAAACATTCGGGGCTACAACCCCCAATGCCCAGGCCTAACTACGCCCCTGCAGTCCACATGCTGAACCAGAAGAAGTGGGAGGAGGAGGAGGAGGAGGAGGAGGAAAAGGAAGATTAGTAGATTACTTAGATTAGTGATTACTAGCCAGTAGACTGTGAAGTGTAAAAGTAAAGAAAAACACTAAAAGAGACAAAGACTTAATTGTGAAGGACAAGTAACAAGTATAGACAGAAACAGAATAGGAATACAGAAGTATTAAACACTAATAAAGAGTCTAGAGATATTTTTGTTTTAATTGTAGGTGTTTAAGAGTCTAGAGATGTTTAAGAAGTCTAGAGACATTTTTTGTTTTAATTGTAGGTGTTTTGTTTTAATTGTAGGTGTCATAATTAGTTTGAGGAATTGCGGAATTGCGATTGCGAAAAGGCCTATCTGAAAAAAATTGCGGAATTGCGTTTGCGGACTGGTGCAGGTCGGAATTGCGGAATTGCGATTGCGGAATTGGAGAAAAAAATTGCGATGCCCACCTCTGCTAAAAAGAAATATGATACAGAGTAGTAGTTCTCTTCTGCACATATATACATCATACAGTATATCCTTCCATCCATATACTAGACTTGTGTCCCTCAAACAAGGGTGGTAGCCGAGACAAAGCATTTATACAGGATTCAGGGCGTGAAACTTTCCCATCCCAGTCTTGTCTACGCCTTGTCTCGTTGTAGGAGGTAAATACAGAGGAGGGGGTTCCAGGCTTCTATATTAACCCCCAAGACACAGGACACTTAAGCCACAAATATCACACATAATGGACGGCTTTGTTGCAATAGATTAAGACAGAGACTGAGATGCTAACTATTTACTTAATTCCTCAGCCACTTTCTCGAGGACGCCACATTGAATCACTATAGTCTATTGCTTCCACAAGTTCATGGAGCGTGTTCCGTCCTTCATTTCTTGTTTTCTTATTCACATATAAGTTACCATATACACTATATACACAAATACATACATATATGGGCAGCACCCTACGGGCAGCACCCTACCCGTATTCCTGACCGCCTTGGAGACACGCCCAACATTCTTGATCTTTTCCTAACTACTAACCCTTCTGCTTACTCTGTGAAACTATTCTCTCAGTTGGGTTCCTCCAATCACAATCTTATTTCTGTAACCTGTCTTATCGCTCCGGTACCGTCTCGGGACCCACCTAAGCGGAGGTGCTTCTGGCACTTCAACTCACCTAAGTGGGAAGACCTCAGGCAGAGTACTACTCTGATTTTCCATGGAATGATTACTGCTTCCATGTCAAAGACCCATCTCTTTGTGCAGAGCGCATAACTGAGGTCATAGTCTCTGGCATGGAGGCGTACATTCCACACACTTTCTCTAATCCTAAAACCCGTCAACCTTGGTTTAACTCTGCTTGTTCTCATGCTGTTCGAGATAGAGAGGTGGCTCACAAACGGTACCGTAAGCATCCGTCTCCTGATACTCATGCCCTTTATATTTCTGCCTGTAATCATGCCAAATCTTTACTGCAACCTACCAAAAAATCTTTTATTCATAGAAATGTCAAAATCTTTCTGAATCAAATTCCTCTCGTGACTTCTGGCATCTAGCTAATAGCACCTCTAACAATTTTTCTTTTTCATCTTTCCCTCCTATGCTTCATCCAGATGGCTCAACAGCTGTCTCATCAACTTCTAAAGCTGAACTCTTCGCTCAAACTTTTGCTAAAAATTCCACTCTGGTTGATGAAGGGCTTGTTCCTCCTTCTCCTCCACCCTCTGACTATATTATGCGTGCCATTAAGATCCTTCGGAATGATGTTTTCTTTACCCTTTCTGGCCTAGATCCTCGGAAGGCTTACGGTCCTGACGGAGTCCCTCCTATTGTTCTCAAAAACTGTGCTTCTGTGCTTGCACCTTGCCTGGTCAAACTTTTCTGTCTTTGTCTATCTACGTCCACCTTTCCTTCTTGCTGGAAGTTTGCTCACATCCAACCTGTTCCTAAGAAGGGTGACTGTTCTAATCCTTCAAACTACCGTCCTATAGCTTTGACTTCCTGCCTTTCTAAAGTTTTTGAATCTATACTTAATAAGAAGATTCTTAAGCATCTATTTGCTCACAATCTTCTATCTGATCGTCAGTACGGTTTCCGTAAAGGGCGATCTACTGGCGATCTTCTAGCTTTCCTAACTGAATCTTGGTCATCCTCCTTTAGGGGTTTCGGTGAAACCTTTGTTGTTGCCCTTGACATATCAAAAGCTTTTGATAGTCTGGCACAAATCTTTAATTTCCAAACTACCCTCATTCGCTTTCTATCCTTCTCTCTGTACCTTCATCTTAAGTTTCCTTTCAAACCGTTCTATTGCAGCTACTGTAGACGGACATTGTTCTTCTCCTAAATCTATCAATAGTGGTGTTCCCCAGGGTTCTGTCCTATCACCCACTCTCTTTCTATTATTCATTAATGATCTTCTAAGTCTAACTCAAAGCCCTATCCACTCCTACGCTGATGATTCTACCCTGCATTTTTCAACGTCGTTTATTAGACGTCCAACTCAACAGGAACTAAGTGATTCACGGAGAGATGCCACCGAGCGCCTAACTTCTGATCTTTCTATAATTTCTGATTGGGGCAAAGCAAACCTTGTTTTGTTCAAAGCCTCAAAAACCCAATTTCTTCACCTATCTAATCGACAAAACCTTCCAGATAACTATCCCCTCTTCTTCAATGAAACTCAACTGTCTCCTTCTTCTACAATGAACATTCTAGGGCTATCCTTTACTAAAAATCTGAACTAGAAATCTCACATCTCATCTCTTGCTAAAACAGCTCTAGGAAGTTAGGTGTCCTGTGGCGTTTGCGTCCTTTTTTGTCTCCCTCCTAATTGCTTGCTCTCTACAGGGGCCTTATCCGCCCATGTATGGAGTATGTCTCACATGTTTGGGGAGGATCCACTCATACAGCTCTCCTAAACAGGGTCGAGTCAAAAGCTTTTCGTCTCATCAACTCCTCTCCTCTGACTGACTGTCTTCAATCTTTAAATCACCGCCGCAATGTTGCTTCTCTTGCTCTCTTCTACCGTTATTTTCATGCTCACTGCTCTTCTGAACCTGCTAACTGCGATTCGAGAGAATACAACGACGTAAAACGTCGCTGCAAAGGACTAATTAAGTCTAAAAAGCGCGAGTATGAAGAAAAAATTGCAAAGGAATCCAAATCAAACCCGAAAAGGTTCTTTCAATACGTTCGAAGTAAGAAAAACGTCAAAAAAGTATTGGGCCACTGAAAGATAATAATAATATCTTGGTAAATGATAATAAGAGTATGGCGTTCGTACTCAATGAATACTTTAATGCGGTATTTATTAAAGAAGACGAAACTCCATTACCAGAACCAGTAAACATGTATGCGGGACTCGAAAGGGATAGACTGATAATAGGAGAGATAACAGTAGACGAAATATCAAAGTATTTGCTGAAACTTGACCCAGCAAAATCCGTGGGGGTGGACGAAATCTCGCCGCGACTACTTCGCGAATGTCACAGTCAACTTTCGCACCCATTAAAGATTATTTTCAATAAATCGCTAAGTGACAAAAAATGTTCCTAGTATGTGGAAATTAGCTAATGTTACACCGATATTCAAGAAAGGGAGTAAGAGCCTCGCAACTAATTATCGCCCAATTAGTCTAACGTCCGTGATTGTTAAACTATTTGAGAAAATATTGCGGGATAAAATAGTGTCTTTTCTCGATGAAAATAACTCAATACTAAACTCCCAGCATGGATTTCGAAATAAGAGATCCTGCTTAACAAACCTACTCGATTTTTTTAATGTCATTTATTCAAACTGGGACGCTAAAATTCCCTCGGATGTAATATACCTTGATTTTCAAAAAGCCTTCGATACAGTTCCCCATAAGCGACTTTTGACCAAACTAAGGGCACATGGCATAGGAGAGCAATTATGTTCATGGATTGGCGATTGGCTTTCAAATCGTAAACAACGGGTAGTAATAAATGGCGAGGCATCTGATTGGTTAGATGTTACTAGTGGGGTGCCTCAGGGCTCGGTCTTGGGTCCTACTCTTTTTCTGATATATATCAACGATCTGGACTGCGGACTTGTATCTAAAATATCGAAATTTGCAGATGACACCAAATTAGGCGGTAAAGCATATACTAGAGAAAACTGCGAACTCATACAAAGTGATCTCGACAAACTATCAGATTGGAGTGATAAATGGCTATTAAAATTCAATTCCGATAAATGTAAGTAATGCATATAGGCAACGATAACCTCAAATATAACTATATCAAATGCAAAATAAATCGTTAACTGAAGTACAGCAGGAAAAGGATTTAGGTGTCATCATCAGTAATGATCTGAAAACCAGTCCGCATTGCCTAGCTGCCAGTAAAAAGGCAAATATGATGTTGGGCTTTATTAAACGTAACTTTGAACATAAATCTCCGAAAGTAATGACACAATTATACACGTCCTTGGTTAGGCCCCACTTGGAATATGCCGTTCAATTCTGGTCGCCCTGTTTCGTAAAAGATCAAGCCAAATTGGAATCAGTGCAAAGAAGAGCAACCAAACAAATTCCATCTCTGCGAAATTCATCTTATGAAGAGAGACTGCGGAAACTTAATATGTTTCCTTAAAGGATCGTAGAATCCGTGGGGACTTGATAGAAACCTTTAAGATTCTAAAAGGTTTTGATGTCACTAATCAAGAGAACCTATTCGAGCTTTCAACTCAAGTGACAACAAGAAATAATGGTTTAAAACTAAACGGTCAACGTTGCATCACCGATCTCCGTAAAAATTATTTCAATGTTAGAGTCGTTGAACGATGGAACAAGTTACCAGCAAATGTTGTCGGAGCCAGCACAATAACTACATTCAAAAACAGACTTGACGCGCACTGTAAAGTAAATGGGTATTGATAGTGCGAATTCGTATCTAGTCCCCCGTATCGATTAGTTGTAGTGGTAGTGGTAGTTGTAGTTAGTATTTTTCATATCCTATCATTCTGCACTATGAAACTTCCATGTTCCTATTCTCTTTAGGGACATGGTATCATTTTCCAACTGTTTTCTTACAAGTAGTTGATAGTTAGTAGTATGTAGTTCAGCAGATACCCTCGCTATGGACCAATAGGTCTCCTGGTGTCTGTTATTCCTATGTAATCCTATGTATGTAACTGCATGCTTCCCCCCCTCCCGCAGCCTCGCTGCACAAAACTTTTTACTCATTCTGATCCCTATTCTGTCCATCTTCCTAATGCAAGAGTTAATCAGTATCTTTACTCTTTCATCCCTTTCACTGGTAAACTCTGGAACTCTCTTCCTGTTTCTATTTTACCACTTTCCTATGACTTACATCTTTTCAAAAGAAGAGTAACAAGACACCTCCCGAACTAAATTGGCTCACCCCTCTTTTTTATTTTATTCTCTTACTGTCTTCTTTATAGGGACTGGCATCTAAGCGGGCTTTGTGTTACCCATTTTTGTTGTGCCCTTGGCCAATTCCTTGTGATGTAAAAAAAAGAAAAAAAAAAAATATATATATACACCATATGAAAATATATCGCTGCCAGTTGAGCAGCAGTCCATGGCACTCGTGGAGGAGTGTGGTCCCTTCACTTACAGCTGATTTTCCACGTGGTCTGAGTTGCCACTTCATGCATTCACGGTCCACTGTTACCACGCCGTGCGAGTAGTCTCTCTCTCTCTCTCTCTCTCTCTCTCTCTCTCTCTCTCTCTCTCTCTCTCTCGCTCTCGCTCTCGCTCTCGCTCTCGCTCTCGCTCTCTCTCTCCTTTATATCTCTCTCTCTCTCTCTCTCTCTCTCTCTCTCTCTCTCTCTCTCTCTCTCTCTCTCCTCTCTCTCTCTCTCTCTCCTCTCTCTCCTCTCTCTCTCTCTCTCTCCTTTATCTCTCTCTCTCTCTCTCTCTCTCTCTCTCTCTCTCTCTCTCTCTCTCTCTCTCTCTCTCTCTCTCTCTCTCTCTCTCTCTCTCTCCTCTCTCTCTCTCTCTCTCTCTCTCTCTCCTTACTTTCTTTCTCATCTACTATTTCTATTCCCTCCTCCTACTCTTCCTTAATTCTCCCTCTTCATCCTCCACACGATGAAAATATTCACGATAATATCACATACTGGCTATGATGTGAATATATGTAGGCTATATATATACGTATGTGTCTACGACTCTACATATACACACACACACACATACACACACACACACACACACACTCACACACTCACACATACACACACACACACATACACACACACACACACACACACACACACACACACACACACACACACACACACACACACACACACATACACAAACACATACCACACACACACACACACATACATACACACATGCACTCACACACATACACACACACACACACACACACATACATACATACAAACACACACACACACACACACTCACACATGCACATACACACACACATACAAACACACATGCACTCACACACACACACACATACACACACACATACATACACACACACACACACACACACACACACACACACACACACACACACACTCACACATACACATACACACATACATACACACACACATACATACACACATGCACTCACACACACACATACACACACACATACATACACACACACACACGCACTCACACATACACACACATACAAACACATACATACACACTAGTGATGGACCGAATATTCGCATTCGCATTCGCAATTGCGAATATTCGCATGCTTTTTTTCAATATTCGCATTCGCATTCGCATTCGCACTCCCACTCGTAGTTGTTTGCGAATATGCGAATATTTTGCCCAAATCAATAAACTTACAAAAAAAGGAGAAAATAACAAGTAAACATAATATTACACAAGCAAACATATAAATAAATTTAAAGTTTAGCCGAGCATTAGTTACAAGAATGAGTCCATGGTTGCTTGAACACTAACTCCATTCTCCACCCTTCAACAGAGTAAAGCAGCCGCTTCTCTCAAGATTACAGAACTCAACTCATTGCTTGCCTCGTGCGCTATACTGCAGTAATTAAGCATCTTCTCTTTCACCCACGAGAACAATCAACTTTCTTTGAAAGAGAACAGTGATGCAGGAACCTACTACTTTATGACGTCCAGTCACAACAGTGTGGTTTGGGATTATTTCGAGATTATCTCCAGGTGCGTGATATTTGCAACACAGTGTAAAATTCTGTAAATTTCATACTAGTTATGGATTTTGATTATTTTTAGATACTACATTATTCATCGAGATATTGCATCAATTAAATTTATGTAAATTGGCATCTCGTCCGTAAGCTTGGCAACATCAGAAAACTAAAATTATTCGCATTCGATTTTTTTATGTCGAACTCGACGAATATACGGAAAATGATTCTCATCACTTATATCACACAAACAATGCTATTAATTAAACATGATATTACACATCGCAATTCCATTCGTATTCGCAATACATAACAAATATTCGCATTCCATTATTCGCAATAGATATAATATAATTCGTTAACTAATGACACGACAAAGCACATACAAAATGAATCGAGAAAATACAGAAAGAAGAAAGACACACCACAGGACACAATATGTAGAGAGTATAAAAAGCGTAAAGATGAGAGAGAGAGAGAGAGAGAGAAGAGAGAGAGAGAGAGAGAGAGAGAGAGAGAGAGAGAGAGAGAGATGAGAGAGAGAAAGGAGAGAGAGAGAAAAGAGAGAGAGAGAGAGAGAGAGCAGAGAGAGAGAAGAGAGAGAGAGAGAGAGAGAGAGAGAGAGAGAGAGAGAGAGAGAGAGAGAGAGAGAGAGAGAGAGAAGGAGAGAGAGAGAGAGAGGAGAGAGAGAGAGAGAGAGAGAGAGAGAGGAGAGAGAGAGAGAGAGAGAGGAGAAGGAGAAGAGAGAGAGAGAGAGAGAGAGAGAGAGAGAGAGAGAGAAGAGAGAGAGAGAGAGAGAGAGAGAGAGAAGAGAGAGAGAGAGAAGGAAAGAAGAGAGAGAGAGAGAGAGAGAAGGAAGAGAGAGAGAGAGAGAGAGAGAGAGAGAGAGCGAGAGAGAGAGAGAGAGAGAGAGAGAGAGAGAGAGAGAGAGAGAGAGAGAGAGAGAGAGAGAGAGAGAGAGAGAGAGAGAGAGCAGAGAGAGAGGAGAGAGAGAGGGAGAGGAGAGAGAGAGAGAGAGAGAGAGAGAGAGAAGGGAAAGGAAAGTTCTCTTCCACTTCGTCTCCTTCGTTAACAAACCTTGTTAACTCTTCCCCTGTTTGTAAATAAAGACGGTATTGTTGTCGTAGGACACCTGGACGTGCCTTGTTGATCAACAAGTAAATATTCCCGTTTTCTTCCGCCTTTGTTAGTAAACAGACGTTCCCTCGTAAACAGACACTTGCCCACACGACACCGGTGTCGTGTGAGCAAGTTTCTGTTTACGAGGTGCAGTCCGTTTACTAACAAAGGCGTGTTGATCAACAACCTAACTAAAGAAAACGGGAACTGCACACGCGTTGAGGGGAATATAGACTAATATTTAATATTGACTTGTTGTTATTCTATTTAATACCTATAGTCTCTCATTTCTAAGATCCACCTGTTCATCCTAGGTGATTTGGTTCGTTGTTTAAACACTGACACTAACGGTTGGTGGTCTGTTCTGATGATAACTTTGGTTCCCCACAGGAAATGATGAAACTGTCTGCAGGCTAAAACTATCCCTAGGGCTTCCTTATCTGTTGCTGAGTATCGCGTTTCAACTGGTTTTAATTTTTTGGAAAAGTAAGAGATTACCTGGGCTTTGCCCTGTTCATTATATTGCATTAGTACTGCTCCTACATGAGTTTGACTAGCATCGGTATCCAACACAAAAGGTTTATTGATATTGGCCTTAGTTAAGATGGGAGCACTAGTCAGTTTATTTTTTAGTATCTGAAATGCCTTCTGGCTTTCCTCTGACCATTCGAATGGGTTTTCTTTCTTAGTCAAATTAGTGATCGGCACCGCTACTTCAGCGAATCCTTCTATGTACTTCCTATAGAAACCTACCATTCCCAGAAATCTTCTGGTTTCCTTGATATTAGTGGGGGGTTTCATTTTCTCTACGGCTTCTATGTTGTCTGGGTTGGGCTGGTAACCTTCCTTGTTCACTACGTGTCCCAGAAAACTAACTTTTCTTTGCCCTATTTTACAGTTGGTCAAATTTAATTTGACTCCAAATTTAGTCAGATGTTCAAATAGCCTATCGATCCTTTCCAACAAGACCTCGTAACTGGGTGCCATCAGGATAATGTCATCCAGATAATTTTTATGTCAGTTCTCTTTCAGTAAAGGGGTTAAAATCTGGGCTAATTTGCGAGAGAAAATTGCCGCACTGCAATTCAATCCAAAGGGAAGTCTTTTGAATCTATATAAGGATATTCCTTCACTGAAAGTTGTTAGATCTCTACTACTCTCATCCAACAGTATTTGATAATATGCATCTTTCATATCTAGGGTGGCATAGTATTCATAGCCCGCTACCGACTCTACTAACTCTTCCAATTTGGGTAGGGGGTGTATATCAGTGGCTAAATGTTGATTCACTTTCCTATAATCCAGACACATCCTTTTTTCCCCATTCGGCTTGTTAACCAGTACTATAGGACTTAACCACGCAGCTGTGGAATTTTCTATGATGTCCTTCTCTTCCATTTCTCTCAACATTTTAGCTATTAATTCCTTGGCTTTCTCCGGATACCTATATGTGACTCCTCTACACGGTTTTGGATCTAACACCTAAATATGAGCTGGTTCAATTTTCATGGTGCCTAGTTCTTTTGCATCTAAGATAAATAATTTATGGTGTTGTTTTATCAAGGCAAAAAGATGGTGTCTCTTCTGTCCACTTAGGTGCTTCCAGTCTCCCTTTTCCAGAATAGCCTGTATTCGTTCCTGTAGAGTACCACTACCTTTGCTAGCATCACTATCGGGTAACATAGCGTTACTCATCCTAGTGGTGAGACAACGTGGTCCTGCCGTAACTTGCTGCTCTTGAATTTCTTCTGAGTTTACTACTCCATAATTAGCTAAAACTGTACCAGAACGTAACTTCAACTGTCCATTACTGTTATTAATTATAATTGGTAGAAAGATAGTTCTTTCTTTAGTAACCTGGACACACATAGGTGGAGTTGACATAAGTGGAATTTTGCACTTGTCTTTTCCTAGGGTCCACCAAGAGAATGGTTCCCTCTATCTCGTCCACTGGTAATTCTAACCATTGATTTCTTTCTGGTCTTATGGTCACGCTTTGCTGTATTCTTATATGACAGCTTGATTTATGCACTTCATCTTTGCACTCCCCGCTCTTAACTGCTCTTATGGTGCCGTATCGGTGTTCAACAAAATTCAAGGGGTAAGTTAGGTTAGCCCACATGACTTTTTTTTGTTTGTAATTCATAGTAATTTCTTCTAGTCCTATTATATTCATCCCTACCAGGGCTTGGATGGATAAATACTGGTCTGGCACTACTAACATTAACCACTTCTATTGTTCTATCTGCTCCTAGGGTTATTTTTACTTTCACTTGACCTAAGATTCTCAACTCCTTGCCAGTTATGCCTGTCAAACTAGGGATGTTACTGTGGGTTCTTATTTTAAGTTGTAAGCTTAAAGCTCCGCTCTTCTTTATAGATTAATATTCGCTTCCTGTGTCTAATAAAACTTCCATGACGTGGTCATTAATGGCTAAGGGGATTATTGGGGATCGATGTTTAACTAGTCACCTGGAGAACACTTTCCTCCCAGGACAACTTGGACTGCCTCTCCTACATCCTACTCTCCAGCAATCGAAACAAGCGTTGCTACCTGGCTTCCTTCAATAGTCTGCGGCTGAGTGGTTGTTCATTTTACAGTAGGGAAAAAACGTCTGGGAATTCCTCCTCCAATCTAAACTAGGTAGCTTCTGGTCGTTACCTACTCTCAAATCTTGTAATTTCCTCTCCATTCCTTCCATCTGTGCTCGCAGTTCTCTTACTTCTGACTGACTGGCTGACAGTTCCTGTGACTGTTCCTGTTTATTGGGAGGGATACTCTGGGAAGCGGGTGTTATCTCTGACAGCTGCCGGTTCTGATTTACCGCGTATATTCTATTTGTGTTTCTACCGATGGCGATGGCCCTCTCAGTCTCCACTCTCTCTATGAATTTTCTCAGTGGGATTTGTTCATCCATGAAAAACTCTAATTTCTCCCTACTTTGGCTTGGTAATCCTCTCAACAGTTTTGTTTTTATGATCTTATCCCTACGGGGAATTTCTCCTGGATGTTTTGACTTTGCTTCCAATATGGCGTAATTGCATTTGAATTTAGTTGCGAAATCTTGAGGATCTTCCAGCCAATCATACTTGACCTCCGAAATGCTGTTAAGGATTCTGTCGACATTATTGTCTGTTAGTTCTTCATATAACCAATAAGTTAGGGTGTCCCATGATCTAAAATTGACCTGACTGAGGGCATTCTGTATGTATAATGCTAACGGTGGGTCCACTCTTGCCATAAGGATCCTCTTTCTCTCCTCCAAATCCTCTGAACAACTTTCTACTTGGGAAAAGAAAACTTTCAACCTTCCCTCGGCTTCGATTCCCTGCAAATCACTGAGGTTCAGCATTCGTATATCTCTAGGCTTTATCAATGACCTCACTGGTCTTCTGACTTCCTTCTCTTCTCCCTTATCTCTCAACAATAACTCAAGAGCTTCTTTCGTTCTTTCCACTTCTTGTTCTAACTGACTCATCCACTTTAACCGCTCGTATTGTTCTGGACTGGTATCGTCTTTCTTGGGTGTCACTACTTCCTCCTTCCTAATCTCCAAACCCTCTGCTCCACCCTCCGAAAAATTTATCAAATCCTCCATCTTGGAGAAAAAAAAATGTATATGCTCACTATTACTAGGTCTAGTGTTGGGCTTTACCTTTTACGGTGGCTATTACAGCCACGACAACCCGCAGAAGATGCTTACTTGCCGGGGCGTCTATAAAGCCTCAACACTGTCTTACACTTATTATTATTTCTAAGGTGGGTAACCCGGGCCTCCTAAGGCCTGCACTGCAGCCCATGCCTGATAGTTGTGCATGATTATATTTACGAGTTTCTCATATATAAAGCTACTGCCCGTCCTGTTAAAGTGCACTCCATCATGCGCTAAGTCTTGTGCATATGGTTTAGCGTTAAAGCTTAATTTCCTATACTGAGTAAGTTTCTTGTTCAATTTGTTATTTATCGCTTTAGCTACTTTATCGTATGTTTTCTTGCTCAACCATCCTAGCGTAATGGTATGTTATGGTCCTGTGTTCTATCATACAAATCCTTATCTCACAGCGGCACGTTGCCTGTACGGTTTCTACTACCTTCGTAATATTTTCCACTATGTCTCCCACCTTACTGGTTTCTTTGATATCATTACTGCCTAACCATAGGATGACTAACTCAAATTCTTTCTGCAATATTCCGTTCAATCTATCATCTGAAAAAAAAATTATAATCTTGCCTCCTGGCGCTCTATAAACTTCTACTGTTACGTTAGGATCATCTACTTCCACGGTCTGAGGGACCTGACTATGACCAACTAACGCTACCCTGTACATGGATGTGATCACTGGGCACTGGCACTTGAAAAATAAAAAGGAATTAAATAGCACGTGGGTAAGAGGAACCCTGAAATGGATCCTAACCAGCTGCCACCATCTTGTAGCGCCCCCCCTTATAGATTGACGTTAATTCGAAGGCTCCACAAACCTGGCGATTATGCTGCCACCACCCACAATACGTGGGAAAAAAATTTAAAGATTTAGAGAATATGTGAGTATTACTGGGACTTAATAAACGACTCGTTAACAGGGTTTCTGTATATTATCACATACTGATGGGCCAGTATTCACATCCCCATTTAACCTAAGGTTTCACAAAAATAAATCACAGCACAATATAATCCCCGACACGACGCGACTCTCACTCGTGTTTAACAAAAACCCAAGAATGCCTTTACCCCACTGTCACTGTGTAAAGTACCTATACACACACACACTCGCTATGAATCATGGCCTTAGCTGTATACACTGGTGTGTCCACGGTCATCCACTCAGCTCAGCTCAGCTCAGCTCACACACACCATCAGCTCACACGTGGGTCCCCTCATGGGCTAGACCACCCCCTCATGGTCACTCAGCTCACTCAGATCACTCCGCTCCAAAACCCTTGAAAACACGTAAATCAATGAATATTTAAGTTCCAACACATAAATAATCAATCCCCTATACATCCTTATAAATACACCGCCCCACACATACCTTTGAAAAGGGATGTAAGACACAACTCCCTACACGTGTTGTCCCGGCAAGGCTTGGTGAGAGAGAGAGAAAATATGGCTACCTTTTCCCTTCCTCGCTTTCTTGCCGTGACGTCACTAGGCCGCGGGCACAAAATATTGTCGGCACCTATATCTATTGATTAAGAACTGAGGAATGAAGGAAAATTGCGAGCATTTAATTACAAGACATTTATATATTACTTTATTCTCACCACTCAACGTAAACTCTTCGTCAATCATGAGTCACAGGATTAACGCATTTTCTCGCATTACATTTACATTAAAAAAATTGTCACAAATTGAAAAATGATTGAAATTGCTTGTATACGTTCATGTTAATACTTATTGGTTGTACCTTCATCGTGCAATTTTGTTTTTTTCGATAAAGTGAAAAACTTGAGTGTTAGGGAATTCTATTTTTTTTTTTAAATGACAATCGGCGTGACTTCACGTGATGTGCTTTTTATGGCCTCGATAACTCATTACGTATTGGGAATCTAAAAAAAAACTAAATTACACGCTCTTCGTGTGGTATTTGAATATTTCCATGTAGAAGCAGGTGTGTCTGCGACATAAAAAAAAAAACACAGGAAGTTGTGACGTCATGAAAAACCTTATGACGTCATACCGTCAGACGTCATGACGTACCACATTCTCCTGCTCACCTAAAGTCGACATTGATAATTTGGTTATACCCTGAAAGTTTCAAATTGAAAGACCTAATGATTTTTTTTTTTTTTTTTATGTCATAGGGTGAGCAATTAAGGGTGAGCAATTAAGGGTGGATGGGCAGATGGCTAGTTGGGCTGAGTACTTTGGGCAGTTGTTCACGGTGGACCCTCCAACTGAGCAGCTTCACACCACTGGGTTACAGGCAGTGGATGCCGATCCTCCCATTGACGAAACCGCACCCTTTCTTGACGAAGTCAGACAGGCTGTAGCAAAGTTGAGGGGTGGAAAGGCAGCTGGTGTTTGTAATATCAGTGCGGAGCTCCTCAAAGCTGGGGGTGAGGCCATGATCCGCGGGTTGCATGCTGTCCTGACTGCCGTGTGGCGATCAGGTACCATTCCTCCTGACTGGAAAAGGGGGCTGGTCGTCCCTATCTGGAAAGGGAAAGGGGACCGTCAGGACTGCAACAAATACCGCGGTATTACACTGCTCAGCGTACCAGGCAAGGTGCTTGCCCATCTATTGCTGACACGGATTCGCAGTCATGTGGTGAAGCATCAGAGACCTCAGCAGTCTGGGTTCACGCCTGGTAAGTCAACAACGGACCGTATCCTAGCGCTTCATGTCCTGGTGGAACGCCGACGTGAGTTTCGACAGGGGATGCTTGCAGCCTATGTTGATCTCAAGAAGGCATTTGACTCAGTGCATCGTGAGTCACTTTGGGACCTTCTGCGACCTCGAGGGATTCCTGCAAGGACTATTGGTTTGATAACTGGTCTGTATTCTGGGACTGAGAGTGCTGTGAAGTGTGGGGCAGGTGTATCCAGCTTCTTCCCTGTGAATACAGGAGTGAGGCAAGGGTGCGTCCTTGCACCATCACTTTTCAACGCTTTTATGGACTGGGTATTGGACTAGGTTGTAGATCAAAGTGGTTGTGGAGCATCCGTCGGCAACACCAAGATCACTGATCTTGTTTTTGCCGATGATGCAGTAATCTTTGCTGAGTCGCTGGAGGTCCTGGTGATGGCTCTCGAGGCGCTGCACGAGGAGGCAAAGCCTTTGGGACTTGAGGTCTCCTGGCTCAAGACCAAGGTCGAGGTGTTTGGAGACTTACTAGATGAAGCAGTACAGTCTGTTCATGCGTGTGGCAAGGACATTGAGATCTTGGAAAGTTTTACATACCTTGGTAGCGCAGTCCATAATGACGGCAGGTCACGTCAAGAAGTCTTACGGCGGATTGGCATAGCCCACGGTGTTATGGACTCGCTCAGCGGGAGTATTTGGCATTGTCGGTACCTGTGCAGAAGGACAAAGATCCGGATCTTCAAATCGCTTGTGATCCCTGTCTTACTCTATGGTTGTGAGACATGGACTCTAAATAGTGACTTGAAGAGACGAATCAATGCCTTTGGTAATAAGTGTCTTCGCAGAATCATGGGGTATCGCTGGGATGATTACGTGTCAAATCAGCGATTGCACCGTGAGACTGAATCGAGGCCATGAAATGAGCACCATTTTTCCTAGTGCAGATTTTATCACTTACCGTGGTCAGTCTTGTCCAGCTTCACGTGCCCTTTGCACGGCAGTTGAGGAATTGAGTCCTCCCTGCCCTAACTTATCACCGCCACCGCGCGTTCATGACCTCACACCTACATCGCCCCCCCAGGGCCCCGCACCTTGTTCTCAGGCTTCAGCCACGATGCCCGACACCTCAGGTAATTCTCCTGTTTTTGCTTATCCTGTTCTTTGCTTAACACAAGCACCGACAGTTAATGTGATTCTAGGTACCTGCAGTATCCTAGATCCTCATTCTGTTCAGATGTTACGTGTTCGCTTACGAACAGTCCATGACGGTACGGACGTAGTTGTCGTTTCTGAATCAGTGAGAATCTGTGGTGTTCGTCTCGAATCAGGTATTGCTCAGGTGGACGATGGTCATACTTCCATATTGGTGCATAATGTGACTCACGGCACTCTTAATCTCGCGAAAGGCACTTGTTTGGGTGAAGCTTTAGTGTACCCTTCGCCGATACAAGAATGTGCTCTCCCAGATTCATTCCTAGCTTCAGCGATTACACATTCCTTCTCCTCGAATGCATTTCATGACTTCTCTGCGAACGTTACGCCTTCGCTCAATGATACTGATTACCCTGATTTTGAAAAGCGCCTTCTACAGCTATTATTCCAGTATTCCTCAGCTGTAGCTCTCCCTGGGCAACTTCTTGGCTGTACACATTTGCTTGAGCACAAGATTGAGCTCCTTCCTGATGCGCGTCCTGTGTATATTCCTGCCTATCGTCTGCCTCACAGTCAGCGTGCGATAGCTAGTCGTAAACTTCAGGAAATGATCGAAAACGGGGTTGTCGAGCCGTCGACTTCACCATAGAACAGCCCGCTTTTTCTTGTTCCTAAGAAAGATGGTGATTTCAGGCCAGTTGTAGATTTCAGGCGTCTTAACCAGTGTACTGCCTCCCAACGGTATCCTCTCCCTGTTTTGTCTGATTTGTTGCAGTCACTGGGTGAACATAAACGTGGTATTTCCCTTCTGTGTGGGTCCCTTCTGGACCACATATGGACAAATTTTACAGTACCCTCTACCTCCGGCATTCTTCACTTTCCCCTAAGCGACCACCTCCCCGTGTTTCTAAACATCCCAATTCTAGGGAAGCCTTGTACGAAACACAAAATATCCTTTAGGCTAAAAAACTATCAAAATCGTTCAAAATTTAAAACTAAGATTACAGACATTAATTGGAATTCCATACTAATCAGTAATGATACAGATGTAAATTGTAATATTTTTTTAGATAAGGTACATAGCATTTACTATTCTTGTTTTCCTAAAATATCTAAATTCATTTCAACTAAAAGACTCCCAAAACAATGGATAACGCAAGGAATAATAAAATCTATATAACACAAATTCACCTTGTACAAATCATATAAGCTAGGAATGATAAATTTCGATGTATACAAAAAATACCGAAACTATCTTACTAACCTAAGTCAAAGCAAACTATTACTTACAAAGATTCGCAAGTTTCAGACTAAATACTAAGAAGATCTGGGAAACAATAATGAACTAGGAAATACCAAAACAAATCCCAAAACAACAACCAACTCCATAAATATCAATAACCAAATAATTCATAACTCACACGATATTCCATGTGCATTCAATAAGTATTTCTCACAAATAGCCACAAAGCTTGCAAATTATCTGCCTCCCACACACACATCTCACAATTCTTATCTCCGAGGAAACTACTCTAATTCTTTGGTAATACCCATAGCAACTAACAATGACATCACTCAAGTAATCACTTCCCTAAAAAGTAAGAAAGGGCACATCGATGACGTATCAGTAGAAATAATAAAAGAAAACAAAGAAATATTTGCCAAACCCTTTACAATACTGTTTAACCAATCTATTAGGACTGGTGTTTTTCCCAACAAATTCAAGCTGACTAAAGTAATTCCAATCCATAAATCTGGAAACAAAACTGATTTGTCCAACTATCGACCTATTTCTATCCTACCTGTGTTCTCAAAAATGTTTGAATTATTAATGAAAAAGCACCTATTGATATTCTTAAGTAAAATGAACATACTAAATGATAAGCAATTTGGATTTAGAACCTGGTTTTAATACCTTTGATGCCATCAATACCTACACATCTGCCCTATACACAGCACTAAATAACAACAAATCTATCATTTCAATCTTTATTGATTTTCGAAAAGCATTTGACACTGTTCAACCCAATATTTTACTGGACAAAATGTATCACTATGGAATTTGTGGCTGTATTCATGACTGGTTCAACTCATACCTAAGTAATAGGACCCAATATACAGTCTTCAACAATTTCTCTTCCCCCACCAAATCAGTGCATCTAGGAGTACCTCAAGGCAGTATACTGGGACCTATTCTGTTTCTATTATACATCAATGACATATGTAACCTATCTGAGACACTAAATACCATATTATTTGCCGATGATTCTACGCTTTACTTAATTGGTGACAAACCCACAGAACTAATCAATAGAGCAAATGGAGAGCTAGCTAAATTCTCGGAGTGGTGTTTGGCTAACCGCCTAACTATAAATACAGCCAAGACATATTTCATGTTATCTACAAATACCACTACCAGATACCAACCATTACCAAATCTAAAAATTAGAAATGACGACATTACTCAAGTATACAAGATAAAGTTCCTTGGATTAATCTTTGACAAAAACTTAACTTTTAAACATCATCTGTCCAACCTCTGTTTAAAATTATCTAGATTAATTCCACTCCTTCTCAAAGTCAAACCCTTCGCCCCAGTGGAAGTTCTTAAATGCATGTATTATGCTTACATTTATCCCCATCTCAATTATTGTAATCTCATTTGGTCCACCACTTATCCCTGTCATTTAAACCATCTAAATTTACTCCATAAAAAAGTCATCAGAATAATAACCAACAGTGACTACTGCGAGCACACTCCTCCATTATTTAAATCCTTAAATATTTTTAATCTAAATGATTTATCAAAATTAAATATTGCATCCTTTATGTACAAACAATCAGCGTCTAACTACAATAATGATCAACTACTTCACAATTACCAAACCCGCAACCAACGCTCCCTGTCCATACCTAGTCATAGACTAACCCTATACAAATATTCCCTAATGTACCAAGGTCCCAAGTTATGGAATGATATCCCTGTACATATCAAACATTCACCTAGCTTAAGCACTTTTAAACATACATTCAAGAAACATTTATTATCATTATACTAGCTCTGTGTACTATTATTATTGTTATTATTATTCGTGTACTTATTTTTTGTGTAATTCTTCACAGCAACTGTTTAATATTATTTATTACTAGTGTATATTATCCTGTAAATTAGTCTAAGTAACTTGCTAACTATTATCGCCTGTTGATGTCAGTATTTGGATAGTATTTATATACCTTGTGTTTATTTATTATTTTTTCTGTGTGTTTTCCCTCTCTCTCCACACCTTTGCCCAAAAAGATTTTGCTTGTAGAGGGCTGTTTGCAACCCTATATCCTGTTATAATCATTATAAAATATTGTAAAATGGCAAACATAATAAAGTGTTAAAGTGTTAAAGTGTTAAAGTGTATTTACTTCTCTTGATCTTATGTCCGGATTCTGGCAAGTGCCCTTGGCCCCCGAATCGCGTCCTCTCACTGCGTTCAGCACGTCCGCGGGTCACTTTCAGTACCTACGCTTGCCTATGGGTCTGAAAAATTCGCCTATCTGTTTTCAACTTCTCACTAACGAAGTTTTTCGTGATCTCCTCGGTAACGGTGTCTTTGCTTATCTGGATGACGTAGTGGTAGTGTCACGCGATATGGAGACTCACTTCGACAGACTCATTGATGTTTTTGAGCGTCTCTCTCATGCCGGGTTAAAAGTCAAGCTTACAAAGTGTCATTTTCTCAGGAAGCGTCTCTCATTCCTCGGTCATGTTGTTGACGCGAATGGTCTACATACGTCAGATGACAAGACCGCGGCGGTCAAAAATTTCCCTCGCCCCACCTCTGTTACGGAACTCAAGTCATTTCTGGGTCTATCAGGTTTCTACCGCCAGTTTGTGCCTCAATACGCACGGCTCTCTTCCCCATTGCTACGTTTGCTTCGGAAAGACGCTGCGTTCGTTTGGGGTGATTATCAGGAACATGCATTTAATACTCTCAAAACGACTCTCACCACGGCGCCGGTTCTAGCTTTTCCTGATTTCGACAAGCCATTCATCATTGCAACGGATGCATCAGGATCTGGTGTTGGCGCTGCTCTCATGCAAGCAGACGACAGAGGGAAGAATCGCCCAGTTGCATACGCTAGTCGTCGTCTCAGTAGCGCTGAGTCACGCTATTCGGTTACTGATCTTGAAACACTTGCTATTATTTGGGCTTTACGTCACTTCCGCGACCTCATTTATGGATATCCCATTACTGTCTACACAGATCATCAGGCTATCAAAGACTTATTTAAAGGTCGTAATCTCACCGGTCGTCTTGCACGCTGGATGGTAATTCTAGAGGATTATCGTCCATCCATCGAGTATGTTCCTGGTAAACTCAATGTCGTTGCGGACGCCCTCTCCCGATCTGTTACGGTTGCAGCCTCGCTGGTTACGGCTCAGCCGCAATCGGAGATAACGGAAGACGTCCTCATGAATGCGCAACGTGATGACCTGCTGTGGGAACAGGTCATTATTTCTCTCGAAGAGGACGACACGTCGTCTCTCCCTCGGTTACCTATTCCTGCTTCACAATTTTGCCTAGAACATGGCCTTCTCACCCGCCGAGCCCCCCCGCCAACCTCGCCCGTAGAGATGTGTCCACTTGTCATACCTGATTCCTTGGTTTCTCAGGTACTACTTATCAGTTATGACTCGGTACAAGCCGCTCATCCAGGTGTTGATCGCACGATACGTTCAGTGTTATCGCGGTACTGGTGGCCGACAGTAAGACGCGACGTCACTCAACATGTTTCAAAGTGTCTTTCCTGCGCGCGTCACAAAGTCATTAATCTTTCCCTGTACCAATGCTTGAATATCCAATTCCGGAACGTCCTTGGGATACAGTAGGTGTTGATCTCCTCAAGCTTCCTCGAGCTACGTCTGGCTATCAGTATTTATTTGCTTGTGTCGATCATTTTTCTCGGTACGTCAATTTAGCTCCCCTCCGTGACAAGTCAGCAGTCTCGGTGACTCGAGCACTTGTTGATCATGTAATCATTCCTTTCACAACACCTAAAGTCATACTTTCAGACAACGGCGGTGAATTTCGAAATGAACTCCTTGCTGAGTTATGTGCAGCTTTCAACATTCGTCAGACATTCATTGTTGCCCATCGCCCAGCGTCTAACGGTCTTACTGAAGGGGCGAATCGTAAGATTTTAGAGGCGTTACGTCATGTCACTAATGTTTTTTCTCAAACGTGGGACGAATGGCTCTCTCATGTTGCTGCTTCCATTAATTCATCTTACAATGAGAGTCTCAACGAGACCCCTCACTTCATTTTTTTCGGGGTGAATAAACGCCTTCTTTATGATATGTTGCTCGTTAAACCTCAACCTCTCTATGTCCCTGAAAATTTTGCTAAGGTACAAATTACGTCATTTCAACGTGTTCACCAAACCCTCCGAGCTCACTTGCGTTCCTCAACCTATCAGGCTATTGCACGCCAACATAAGTCAGCTCGCCCGCCCAAATTCAAGATTGGCAACATTGTTTTTCTTATCAATTTCACGCGGGACAACAAACTTGCTCCAAAGCACCTCGGCCCTTTCCGCATCATTGCAAAAGCGGGCAACAAATGCACCATTCGGGATGTGGAGACCCATGATGACAGCACAGTGCATATGACCCATCTTCGGATGATGTCAGGTACCCTCCCTGGCCCTCAACCCCAATCCTCCTCCCCTCTTCCCCGTCCATCTCCTACTCCCCGCCCCATTCATCAAATTTTCCCTAGCCCTCCCCCCCATCCTTATCACACTCACTCTCGGACTCGCCACTAACGCCTTTTGCAAGTTCCTTCATATTTTTTTTGTTTTTTTTGTTTTCGCATATGTCTCCAATTACCCTCTCTCTCTCTCTCTTAGCACCTTAAGCTTAAATCCCTTTGAACTACAGCGACACGCCAAATGTGTCTCTGATATTTTCCCTAGTGTCTATAAGCCTCTCGCATTTTTCCCTATAGTAGGGGTTGACCAAAAGCTATATTTGTATCCACCGGACGGCTGGGAAGTGAGTGAAGAGTTGACCCTAGCCCAGGCCAGTCATATATTTCGTGTCTTTGCACATTGTACGTCCTTGTGTACGCTAGTCTAACTGTGAATAATATACCAGAACTGGAGTTGAGTGTATTCCTGCCCCAACAGTATAAAAATAGTGATCGAAGGGACTATTGAACAGCAATTATACAAAGTCCTGAGTGAGTTCACGGCACCAAGAACATACAGAACTACAAACGGTAAAAGGTGTACAAAGAACTATGGTACAACTGCACCGTATGCACTTTTTGAAGCATCACAAAATATGTGTAGTTGTTGGGTAGGGTGGAGTGGAAGTGGCAATTTTAATTATGATATATTTTTTTTTTTTCGGGTAGCATAAAAACTTGCTAACTGTTTATTATAAACAGATGCGTTAAATAAAATTTTTTTTTTTTTTTTTTGGCTAGCACATTCAGCTTGAAAATCACGCCTATTTATCAGAAAAAATGACGTAAAAATCGGCGAAAAAGGTCCACAATTTTAGTCGTCGCGCCAAAAAATGTACATATCTACCTACCTACCTACCTACCTACCTACCTACCTACCTTAATTTAATGCTTTTTTTTCAGGCACACAATGACTACTCCTGTCAAGACAAGAGAAAGCGTATCATGCACCTTGTTTGGAGCACCAAGTGCGCTCCCGAAGAACCGGCTACCAACATACAGAGACGTAATGAAGTTGTATAACCTGATCAAGCGCACCCTAAAAGAACAATCCAACAAAGAACCTTCGCAGCACGACATCGCTGAAATTATTATAGTGGATGTTGTTATGATATGGGAGAAATCACTTCCACGGCTCAGCCACAGGCGCATACAGGATATGCTGAAAACATATCATCACAAATATTTTGCGGGTCACGAGCGAAGAACATATAGTAATCATATCTGAACCGGGGTCGTCTTATTTTGGACACATAACTCCAACCGGCGGCTCTAGCAAAGTTGTAACAGTTGAACTGATAACATATTTAGACGAGAGAGGTGTAAATAAAACATAAATAATGGCTCTGGGATGCGACGGCACAGTAGTCAACACTGGAGTAAAAGGCGGCATCGTTCGATTGTTTGAACTGTCTCTAAAGCGACCAGTTAATTGGTTCATCTGCCAACTTCACGCGAATGAGCTTCCATCGAGGCATCTCTTCGCTCATCTCGACGGGAAGACCACAGGACCAAAAGGCTTCTCAGGACCGATCGGTAAACAACTACCAACCTGTGAAGCTTTACCGCTAGTGTTATTTTCACACATTCAGTGTGAAATGCCCTCGACACTCCCTGATGATTTATCAACAGATCAGAAGTACCTTCACGACATGTGTAACGCCATATCAGTCGGTGTGTGTCCTGTTGACCTTTCTCTACGAAATCCCGGTCTAATGAATCATTCGAGATGGTTAACTACAGGCAATCGCATTCTACGTCTGTATGTGTCTACAGCGAACCCCTCAGATCAACTCAAAGAGCTTGTTCTCTTCATTGTCAGAGTTTATGCACCCATGTGGTTTGCGATAAAGATGAAACCCTCGTGCAAAGATGGAGGAAGGCACGTGTTTGAAACGATCAACAAATCTCGCTACATGAAGAAAGATCTTCATCGTGTCGTCGACCCCGTTATACAAAGAAATGGTTATTTCGGACACCCCGAGAATCTTCTTCTCCGTATGATAACCGACGCTCGACCCCATATACGCGAACTCGGTGTACGTCGCATCATAAAAGCAAGAAAAGAAGCGGAACCGGTCACGGTCAGGGTCTTTAAGGTGCCAACTCTGAACTTTGAAGCCGAGGACTACACTTCTATGATTGACTGGCGCAAGGAACCAATCACGGAACCACCGGTGACCATGAAGATTGATGACGAAACTCTTCTACGCTTCATCCACGAGGATGTCACGCCAATCGTCGGCTTTTCACGCTACCCCTGTCACACGCAAGCAGTCGAGAGACATATCAAGCTTGTTACGGAAGCTTCGGCGGCGGTCTCTGGGAAGGAAAGCCGCGATGGGTTTATACGGGTCCGGTTGGAGTCGCAGGCTAAAATGCCCAAATTTGAAACCAAAATTCAACATAAAATTTGAAAAACTATGAAAAGAAATTAAGTGAACTATGTTCCCATATTAGTGTTCTTTGTTTGTTTGTGTAAGCTCAAGCAGTTACTTGTTAAAATTGTACAATACAAATAATGGTATTGCATTCTAAGCACATTTAGATACAGCAAAACGCCATTCTGCCTCGAAAAAAAAAAAAAAAAAAAAAAAAAATCGGCGTGATTTTCAAGCTGAATGTGCTAGCCAAACAAAATTTTTGTAATTTTTCTATTGCATGTGAACATGTTGTTTAGACCCCTTAGCAAGTTTTTATAACTACCCAAAGAAGAAAATAAAATCTGAACATTTTCACTCCACCCTATTGTTGGGGTTGTCGCCCATCAGTATTTATTCTCCTACTTATGTGAACTTCATTTATCTTATTGAACTCAGATTTTATAGTCTCCCATTCTGTTGTATATTTCCAATCAAGGGGGGCATCCCAATCGAGGTGTTCTCCCCAGGCCTTTTGTATTAGACATTTACCCCTTATAGTTATTGGGCTCACATGCCCAAGGGATCAAATACTTGGCTGACCTGACTTAAGAGTGTTCTCTATGTTAGGACTACATCAGAAAAATCTGGACACTTTAATCTTAGTTCATCAGTTTTTACATTCCACCATAATCCTAACACTGATTGGACCTCTGGTGGCGTATAATTAAGGAAATCCTTCCTGATTGTCCCTTCTAGCCTTGGAGAATTAGTATTCCAACTCTGTAAGGGGAGGCTGGCCTTTCTGCACTCTTTATTAGCCAGGTTATAAATTTGTATTAGTTCTTCCTCTTTAGGTAACTGTTCAGGTATGATACCGATAGTTTCTAGATCCCATAATGTATGCACGGGGATATCCCCTTCTTCCAATAACTCGTTGATTTGAGTGGGTACTAATGAAGTTCCAATTCTAGCAACCAAGAGGGGTTGTGCATGACTAGGAATGCATTCCTCTTGTTCAGGCTGCTGAGTGATTTGTGGGATAGATCCCATTATTACTTCACCACCAGCACTGGTGAACATAGAAATGTTATGTTTTTGGATGACCTAACTTAGGTATCGCCCAAAATAATCAGCGCCTATTATTAATTGGTATGGGCCATCAGCATATACTCAAAGGTATTTCTAACTAGTCTAACACCTTTCTCTTTCAACATTTCAGCTGTAGATTTTAGTCCTTTTACAGTTAAATCTATACCGATGTTATTAACTACAGCAGCTACCCTACATTTATAATTTCCTAATTGGACTAGTGGTCGAACAATGTCAAAACTTTGAGCTTCTTTGTTGGCCAGAAAGCCCCAAATGGCTAAGTTCACTTTGCTAATTATAGGTAGTTGTAATAGATCAACAATCTCTTTACTAATAAATGATCTTTGTGCACCACTGTAAAACATTGTTTTCACAATGGCTGAATTACCATTGTGGCTCACCTTCAATTCTTCCGTAGGGACAGCGGATGAAGTACTCATATTAGTTACTGCCATTTTAACGGCCGAAGGGTCTGTTTTCACATCACCATTAGGACATAAGGCTATGTGATGAATGGATTTTCTACACTTCTTACAAGTACCCAGCCTAATAGGACAGGCTTGTATTGCATGTTTACCACTAAGGTAGGTTAGGCAGTTTCCCAGATCCATGAACCTTTTGAGCCTAGTGGAATAATCTGGGTATATATTACAAGTGGAGGGTGGATGTTCTTCCTCGCAGAAAGCACATTTTTTTCTGACTTCACTGGTAATAACCCTATATTTAGGAATGGCACCTGTTCTTTGAGTAGGTCTTAGTGGTGGTTTACCGGCTGGTCTAGTTTGAAACTTATCTACCGGTTTTCTTCCCGTCGTAACTTTAGTAGGAGCGGGATAACTACCCACCAATGAGGGCTCTTTAAACTCTAAAGAGGGCTGATATCGCTGATTACCTTTAGGTCTAGTTATCTCAATCTCCCTGTGGGGAGGTTCCTGCTCAATACCTTGCAAATGTTTGCACTCTTGTAATAATCCTTCCTCTATTTGCTTGACCGTGAAGTAATTACTATTGTACTTTTGATTTAAGCGGTCTCGCATCCTGGTTGGTAGTTTTCTCCATATCATGATACTGACCATCCAGTCTGACTCTGTCAAGGGTTTATGAGCTTCAATGGCTCTTAGTGTGCAATTTAAAGTTATTCTGAACTCTTCCAATTCTCTGTGATTGTGAGAAGGGCTCAGTAGATCCATGAACTTGCAGAAAAGATTCTTTATTATCTGATCTTTATCTTCATAATTATCTCTAAGAATCTTGAGTGCCACATTATAATTGGCATTTTCTACTGTTAATTCTTTTACCAGCAGATATGCAGAACCTCTCAACTGACCTAACAAATAGGTTAATTTATGCACCTATGTTATATCAGTCCTATCATCAATCAATTTGAATTTATCCTAGAAAGAATACCAATTTTCCCCTTCAAAATGGGGCAATGACAAATCTGGTAATTTAAGTTGGGGTAAAGAGGCTTTGGCTGTGGGTTTCTGATCACGCACTAAGTTCTCATATTTGAATACCGTTTCCATGTATTTTGTACATTCTTGATCATACATGGTCTCATAATTAATTATTTTTTTATCCCCAGCTTCTAATAATTGAAAGTAAGCCTCTTCATAATTATCCCATTTAGTTTTTAACATTCGCAGACCTGTATTTAAACTATTATAGTCAATAGGGATAGTCTCAGCTGCTTCCTCACACTTTTTATATATGCGTGTAAGCCATCCTAATTTAGCCGCTAATGCTTTAGTCCCTTCCGCCATGATTTTAATTGAAGTTTAGATGAAATGATTAAAAAGAGAAAAAACAAAAGTTGGATACAAGTTTACGAGTTAGGGTTCCCTAATTTAATGATTTTAATCTAAGGGTGGATGTACAGCTGACTCGGCCTACCAAGGCGCGAAGCTAGGCCTATAACCATCCACCACCTTATTTAATACAACTAACCTCGAAAACATAGTTGTTGGCGGATGGTAGCTTACCAATGCGGCCTGTGTGCCGTGGCTGTCTGTGACACGGCGGGCGAGTACGGCGGGCGAGTACGGCGGCCGAGTAATGCGGCCGAGTACGGCGGCCAAGTCAAGGTTGTTTACCAAAAGGGCCGGGGGAAACTGGTGGCTATATATCGTTACCCCCCAGAAAGAGAACTGTGAGGTCATGAGGCCACTAAAGTACTTCATTAAGATGTGCGTCTGTGTCAAATAGATCTGCACGACCGCCGGGTGCCCGAAAGAGCCTGAGTTCCACACCTTCCACCGCCAGTCGCTGAGGGCATAAACTGTGCCCCACAACGGCCACCTTGTACATTCCCAAAGATAATCCTCACTCGGGGCACCAAACTGTTGAAATTATAGTAATAATTGATGTGAACTCTTCTTGCTATTAATCCAAGAACTACCTAGACTGCAATGATACCCTATTTAGACGCTAACAAAGTTATACTCAGCAGTGGTAGATGGGTTGATGATTTGAAGGCTTGATTATTATTTGAGGAAGTGGTGGTAGTCGCTGTACGGCGCTGGTAATTGTGATAGGTGCACGTAATGGCGGCGATGTTGGTAGGCCGAGGGTAGCTTTCCACAGTTCCTGGCGCGGCACGTACTGTTGTGGTGTTTTTACCACTTCGTCCTTGGTTTAACCGATTGATCGGTTATGCTGGCTCACTCATAGTAATATGATGAGCGTGACTACACCTTAAGTGTATAATCAAGAGTGTACTACACCTTAATCGTGTAGGACTAATGCGTGAAATGCTGTCTTGACCGAAAAGCCTTATCAAGACGGCTGGAGCTATACATGTGTACGTTCCAATAATGTTTACTCCTACACGTGGAAGTTCCAATATTTTCCTCACAATTCTTATATTATGTTAATCCTTTGATTAATTGTGGTACTAGGGAATACCACCAGAATTATATTACTATATTTAATGCATCTTAATTTATAACTAATTCTATAATAATATATACATACGTGGAATTTTTACTCAACTCCTTTTTTGACCGGGGAGGCGTATCCCACCATACCATTCTCCCGATTAGAGAGCGGTTTTAGTGGATAATTTCCAGTCTTATCATAAAAGTTTGAATCAAATAAGGGAGGTTGCGGCGTGTAATTAAGGATAATATAATCGTCACAGCTGTATATATTGCTTAATATGCATTCGAATATTGCTAACAACAGAACAGCTGCAGTTAAAGACTGGAATGTGTGACTTGATCGAAAATCAACAACTTCACACACGTCACTCTAACCCGATTTGCTGACAATACCATTGGATATTAAGAAACACTGAGAAGACTATCGGCTTCCTGTGGAAATTTTGCATCGCATTAGTATAGATTTATAACTGATGTAAGTGCAAGTATACGAAAACAAGAGTTAAGTAAAACAGTGCATAAACATTTTTTCCCACTTGTTTGGCTTCATCACCTCATTGCTCGGCTACTTTTGATCACATTAAATTTATAAGCACACTTCCTGAATCTGCACACTTTTCTGACTATGACGGTATAGGATACGTTCCAGTGTGAAAATATTTAGAGGGTCAAAATAGTCATTTGATCTTTGTTTTGCTTACATCTCAGCCGCCGCGTCGCCATCTCATGGAGCAAGCGACGGCGAGCATTTTCTGCCGGGATACAGCAAGAGAAAAGTGACCGCTTGCTAGCGAAATTTCTCTTGCTCCCCCGCAGAAAACACCTATAGTATATATTCCCCTCACAGCGTGCGCAGTTCCCGTTTTCTTTAGTTAGTTTGTTGATCAACACGCCTTTGTTAGTAAACGGACTGCACCTCGTAAGCAGACACTTGCTCACACGACACCGGGCGCTACAGTGGACCCGCCCGCCCGGCGTGACTCCAGTTGTCTTTTAGTGGAGCATGATTCTTTTATTTTCGTGTTGTTTATATTTGTTGAATTGATTTATTCATCAAATTTTTGTCCCCATTTTTCGTGTGGTCTTAATAATAATATTGTTGGTGATGGTGACAGTGTGGTGATGGTGGTTATGGTGACAGTGAGATGATGGTGGTGATGGTGACAGTGAGGTGATGGTGGTGATGGTGACAGTGAGGTGATGGTGGTGATGGTGACAGTGAGGTGATGGTGGTGGTGATGGTGACAGTGAGGTGATGTTGGTGATTGTGACAGTGAGGTGATGGTGG
>JACEEZ010001137.1:51963-71963 GCA_016584305.1 Chionoecetes opilio | reverse complement strand
AATTGTTGCTTGTGGACGCTTTGTATTTTCTTTGTGATTGAGACAAAGACAAGTAAAGACAACACGAGGGACGGCTGTCATTTTCTTCCTTTTTTTTAATCAACACAGCAATTGAAGGAAGTCTAAAACAAAACAAACTATAGATTTAACAAGACATTAACTATACATAAATACATACATAACTATACCTACATAACTAGGCATTATTTTTATCTATACATTAATGACTTGTTTTCCTCTTTCACTTACGGTTTTTTAAAAACTTTATTTACATCTATTACAGTTTAACATAAGTAAAGAAAAAAAAGAAAAAAAAGGGGTTCATACAGATTCTAATGGTATGAAAAAGTATGTTGTGTATAATATAATAATAATTATCCTCCCTCATCTAGCTCCTCTCCTTTCTATTGCCTCTCATTTTCTTATTTAACTCTTTACTCTTTTTTTCTTCATTTCTATCTTCGTCTTCTTTCACCTTCTCATCTTATCCCTCTTCTGTTGTATATTTTTCTCTCATTTACTTACTTATTTCTCTATTTTTTTCATCTTCATTTACTCTTTGATCGTCTCCTTTTCCTCTTCCTCCCTGTCAAAGTTAGGTCACCGATAAGACACCAGAGAATGAAGGAAATGTAAACAACTCATGTCCTAAAGAAGACGCTTAAGGGATTAAGGGATTAAGAAATAGAGGGCAGGATAGAAGGATGGGAAGATAGGATAGGAGAGATAGGATAGAAGGATGGGAAGGCAGGATAGATGGGGATAGGATAGATGGATGGGAAAGAAGGGTAGATGGGGATAGGATAGAAGGATGGGGATGGGAAGGCAGGGTAAGTGGTGATAGGATAAAAGGATAAAAGGATGGGAAGCAGGATAGGTGGGTATAGGACATATAGGATAGAAGGATTTGAAGCAGGTAGGTGGTGATAGGATAGATAGGATAGAAGGATTTGAAGCAGGGTAGGTGGGGATAGGATAGATAGGATAGAAGGATGGGATTGCAGGATAGAGGAGAGAGGCTGTTGGCAACGATTTAGAAGGATAGGGAAGTGTTTATGTTGTTACTGTATGATAAGTATGATGATAAGAGGATGTTTGTTTGTCCGTGGGGTAAGAACATAAACATTACCGTCACATATAGGGAAGAGAAAACCTCATATCATTACGACCTTGAATCATAATATATTGCTGTCTCATGGTGATCAGTCTTCTTGTTACTATCCTCCTCCTCCTCCTCCTCCACCTCCTCCTCCTCCTCCTCCTCCTCCTCCTCCTCCTCCTCTCGTCTCTATACGTAACGCCTTTTATCCATGATTACCTTATTTTTTTGTGGAGGAAAAAGAAGGGAGTGAGGATTACCAACATTAAGATTTATTTGCAAAGGTAACTAAAGTGGTTCGCAATATTCAAATGGGAGAATTTAGATGTTGCTATGCGGGTTCCCTACTGAGAGTATGGATAAGTAGATAGAGTAATGTTTTTTTTTTCTCTCTCTCTCTCTCTCTCTCTCTCTCTCTCTCTCTCTCTCTCTCTCTCTCTCTCTCTCTCTCTCTCTCTCTCTCTCTCTCTCTCTCTCTCTCTCTCTCTCTCTCTCTCTCTCTCTCTCTCTCTCTCTCTCTCTCTCTCTCTCTCTCTCTCTCTCTCTCTCTCTCTCTCTTTCTCTCTCTCTCTGTGACGACATTTTATGGATAAACGCGCGATCAAGTCGGCTTGAGGAGGGACGGCTAGATGACGGTTTGTCCAAGAGACAAATTGACTAGTGTACGAGATGGCCAGTGTACGGTATGACCTAATACCCAATTGTCTTGTGTCTTATATGACTTGGGACGCAAATGTCTTATGGATCAAATGACTTCATTAACAATCGCTTCAGTACAATTTGACCTGCACCCATATATTTCCATCCCTTGAATCATTCTTCTCCTCACTCTCATACTCTTTCTTCATTCTACTCTCCTCTCTCTCTCTTCTTTCTCTCTCTCTTCTTCTATCTTTGTATATTTCTGTCTGCAACTGCCTGCCAACCATTCTCATGATGTAACTCCACAATCTTTTTACTCCCTCTTATATAATCTTATTGAAACGTCTTTATCTACTCTCTCTCTCTCTCTCTCTCTCTCTCTCTCTCTCTCTCTCTCTCTCTCTCTCTCTCTCTCTCTCTCTCTCTCTCTCTCTCTCTCTCTCTCTCTCTCTCTCTCTCTCTCTCTCTCTCTCTCTCTCTCTCTCTCTCTCATCTATCTTTGTTTATGTCCGTCTGCAACTGCCTGTCAACCCTCCCTCCCTCCCCCTCTCTCGCTCCCTCCCTCCCTTCCTCTCACCCCATCTCTCACACTCCGCCTCCTTTCCTCCCCTTCTCTCCCTCTCCCTCCCACTCCCCCTCTCCTTCCCTCTCCCTTCCCCTCTCCCATGTTGTCAGTATCACCCTGACTGACATTCATACTTTAGGATTGTTGTGGAACATATGTGTGTGTCAGATTCTCTCCCTCCCTTCCTAACTCTTTCTCCATCCTCCTCTACACACACACATACACACACACACACACACACACACACACACACGCACGCACAACACACACACACACACGCACACAGACACACACACGCACACACACACACACACAAACACACACACAACAAGAAGTAAAAAGGAAATTAAACAAACATCGTAATGGAAGGTAAGCTTTATTTTTGGTTTGCTTGTGTGTGTGTATGTGTGTATGTGTGTGTGTGTGTGTGTGTGTGTGTGTTGTATGTGTGTGTGTTTCTGTATGTCTGTATGTCTGTATGTTTGCTTAATTCTAACTGTTCTTGGTTGGCTATGTCCACTTGTGAGTCTGTTCGTGCATTAATGTGTGCGTGTGTGCGTGCGTGCGTGCGTGTGTGTGTGCGTGTGTGTGTGTGTGTGTGTGTGTGTGTGTGTGTGTGTGTGTGTGTGTGTGTGTGTGTGTGTGTGTGTGTGTGTGTGTGCGTGCGTGTGTGTGTGTAAACGCATGTAACGTAGGTAAGAAAAAAATATCAGTAAAGTGAAACATTCCTCTTACGTAAAGAAAAACGTCAAAACAAGTATTGGGCCACTGAAAGATAATAATAATATCTTGGTAAATGATAATAAGAGTATGGCGTTCGTACTCAATGAATACTTTAATGCAGTATTTATTAAAGAAGACGAAACTCCATTATCAGAACCAGTAAACGTGTATGCGGGACTCGAAAGGGATAGACTGGTAATAGTACTACTTGATAACAGTAGACGAAATATCAAAGTATTTGCTGAAACTTGACCCAGCAAAATCCGTGGGGGTGGACGAAATCTCGCCGCGACTACTTCGCGAATGTCAGTCAACTTTCGCTCCTATTAAAGATTATTTTCAATAAATCGCTAATGGACAAAAATATTCCTAGTATGTGGAAATTAGCTAATGTTTCACCGATATTCAAGAAAGAGAGTAAAAGCCTCGCAAGTAATTATCGGCCAATTAGTCTAACGTCCGTGATTGTTAAACTATTTGAGAAAATATTGCGGGATAAAATAGTGTCTTTTCTCGATGAAAATAACTCAATACTAAACTCCCAGCATGGATTTCGAAATAAGAGATCCTGCTTAACAAACTTACTGGATTTTTTTAATGTCATTTATTCAAACTGGGACGCTAAAATTCCCTCGGATGTAATATACCTTGATTTTCAGAAAGCCTTCGATACAGTTCCCCATAAGCGACTGTTGACCAAGCTAAGGGCACATGGCTTAGGAGAGCTTTTATGTTCATGGATTGGCGATTCGCTTTCAAATCGTAAACAACGGGTAGTAATAAATGGTGAGGCATCTGATTGGTTAGATGTTACTAGTGGGGTGCCCCAGGGCTCGGTCTTGGGTCCTACTCTTTTTCTGATATATATCAACGATCTAGACTGCGGACTTGTATCTAAAATATCGAAATTTGCAGATGACACCAAATTAGGCGGTAAAGCATATACTAGAGAAAACTGCAAACTCATACAAAGTGATCTTGACAAACTATCAGATTGGAGTGATAAATGGCTATTAAAATTCAATTCCGATAAATGTAAAGTAATGCATATAGGCAAAGATAACCTCAAATATAACTATCAAATGCAAAATAAATCGTTAACTGAAGTACAGCAGGAAAAGGATTTAGGTGTCATCATCAGTAATGATCTGAAAACCAGTCTGCATTCCCTAGCTGCCAGTAAAAAGGCAAATATGATGTTTCGCTTTATTAAACGTAACTTTGAACATAAATCTCCTAAAGTAATGACACAACTATACACGTCCTTGGTTAGGCCGCACTTGGAATATGCCGTTCAATTCTGGTCGCCCTGTTTCGTAAAAGATCAAGCCAAATTAGAATCAGTGCAAAGAAGAGCAGCCAAACAAATTCCATCTCTGCGAAATTCATCTTATGAAGAGAGACTGCGGAAACTTAATATGTTTTCCTTAAAGGATCGTAGAATCCGTGGGGACTTGATAGAAACCTTTAAGATCCTAAAAGGTTTTGATGTCATTAATCAAGAGAACCTATTCGAGCTTTCAACTCAAGTGACAACAAGAAATAATGGTTTAAAACTAAACGGTCAACGATGCATCACCGATCTCCGTAAAAATTATTTCAATGTTAGAGTCGTTGATCGATGGAAAAAGTTACCAGCAAATGCTGTCGAAGCCAGCACAATAACTACATTCAAAAACAGACTTGACGCGCACTGTAAAGTAACTGGGTATTGATAGTGCGAATTCGTATCTAGTCCCCCGTATCGATTAGTTGTAGTGGTAGTGTTAGTTGTAGTTAGTATTTTTCATATCCTATCATTCTGCACTATGAAACTTTCATGTTCCTATCCTTCTTAGGGACATGGTATCATTTTCCAACTGTTTTCTTACAAGTAGTTGATAGTTAGTAGTATGTAGTTCAGCAGATACCCTCGCTATGGATCAATAGGTCTCCTGGTGACTGTTACTCCTATGACTATTAATCCTCTCCCTCCTCCTCCTCCTCTCCTCCTCCTCCTCCTCCTCTCCTCCTCCTCCTCCTCCTCCTCCTCCTCCTCCTCCTCCTCCTCCTCCTCCTCCTCCAGAATTAAATAGTACTACTTTACGTGCCATGTTTCTCGCTGGCTTTCTAACCTCAGGTGTTCCTCTTCCAATTATTTACCTGAGTTGAAAATACGAGGCAGGACAGAGAGAGAGAGAGAGAGAGAGAGGGGGAGGAGGAGGGGAAAAGGAGGGGAGAGAGAGAGAGGGGAGAGAGAAAAAGGAGAGAGAGAGAGAGGAGGGGAGAGAGAGAGAGAGAGAGAGGAAAAGGGGAGAGAGAGAGAGAGAGAGAGAGAGAGAAGGAGGGGAAGGAGGGGAAGTGGGAGGAGCATAAAGGTTGAGGGGAGCAAAGGAAGGAGGGGAAGGGGGAGAGGAAGAGATGAGTATTATGCGTTGAGGAGAAGAAAAGAGGAGGAAGGTGAAAAAAAAGTTGTATAAAGGTAGTGTCCTTCCATTCTCCGCTTCCTCCCATGCGAAAGACCAAAAAATATATAATAAAAGACATGTATTTCGGAGTGAAAGGATATACAAAAAGGAACATACGTTGGTATAGAAAAGAACTTGCCTTCGTTATCCCAAGAAAGAAGAAAACCATCAAGGAAATTGAATATAGAAAAGGGAAAGGAATGAAAATATGAATTCACTTATTACATATACGAAAAATATGATTAAAGCTGCAAAATGTAATAAAACTTGCTCGAAAATATAAAATGTAACGTAGAAAATGTAATTGTCGTCTGGAAATAATATACAACTGCAATTTTTTTCTCGTTTTGGAATAATATATTTTCATTTACGCTTATAATAATTGACTGTAGACGATACAAGAGGTAAAATAAGTATACTAATATTTTAAATCGTGCACGAGGAGAGAAAAATAGAACAAGAGAAGGAAGGTAAAAGAGTAACCTATAAAATGGGAGACAAAAGGAAAAGGACCTGAAATGGAGAGGAAGATGAAAAATAAAGTAAGAAGAGAAGAAAAATAAAAAACAAAGAGGGGGACAAGAGAGAGAGGAGAGAGAAGGAGAGAGAAAAGAGAGGAGGGGAAGGAGGGAGAGAGAGAGGGGAGAGAGAGAGAGAGGGGAGAGAGAAAAGAGAGAGAAGAGAGAAGAGAGAGAGAGAGAGGGGGAGAGGGGGGGAACGAGAGAAGAGAGAGAGAGGGGGAGGAGAGGGGGAGAAAAGAGAGAGACACGGGGGACCGGGGGGGAGAGAGAGGGAGAGGAGAGAGGGGAGAGAGAGGATGGGAAGGGAAAAGAGAAAAGGGGAGAGAGGACCTTGACACATAAAGGGAGCAAAGTAGGAAGAAAAAATCACCTCTATGGAGCAAGGGAAACCGTCGAGTGGGGGAGGGAGAGAAAAGAGAAGTGGAGGAGGGAGAGATCTCTTTGATCGAAGAGAGAGTGTGGAGGAGAGAGAGAGAAGAGAGAGGGGGAAGGGGAGAGAAGAGATAAAAAACACCAGGGGGGGAAAAAGTTAGGAGGAAATTTGGGGGGTTGTTTCCCCCTATTCCCCCCCAATTTCCCTTTTTTCTCTCCATCCCCCCCCTCCATTTCCCTCCTTCCCCCATCCATCCTTCCCCCCCTATATCCCCCCCCTTTCCCTTTTTCCATCCATTCCTCCCCCTTCCTCCATGCTCCATCCCTTCCTTTTTCCTTTTTCCCCCCTTGATCACCCCCAGAGAGGGGGGAAAAAAAAAGAGGGAAAATTCCCCTTTTATGGTGGAAAAGGGGAATTACCTAGTTTGTTAAAAGAGGAGGAAGGAGGAGGAGGAGGGGGGAAGAGGAGGAGGAGGAGGAGGAGGAGGGAGGAGGAGGAGGAGGAGGAAATTTCATAGGAATACATAGGAATAACAGACACCCGGGACCTATTTGGGCCATAAAAGGGTATCTGGTTTTACTACATACTACAAAATATCCAAAACTACCTGTACCCCCAGGGCAGGTTTAAAAAGAACCCCTGTCCCTATAGAAGAAAGGAACATGGAAGGGTTTGTAGTGAAAGAATGATAGGATAGGGGAAAAATGTAAAATACAATTTCCCCTAACACCCAACGATCCTGGAGACTTTTATTAGAATTCGCAGGGCAATATCAAAGCCATTTATTACAAAGGCCCCGGGCAAGTCGTTTTTAAATTAAATTAATGTGCTGGCATCGACAACATTTGCTGGTAATTTGTTCCATCGATCAACAACTCTAACATTGAAATAATTTTTACGGAGATCAATGCTGCAACGTTGACCGTTTAGTTTTGAACCCTTATTTCTTGTTGTCACTTGAGGAGAAAGCTCAAATAGGTTCTCTTGATTAATGACATCAAATCCTTTTAGGATCTTAAAGGTTTCTATCAAATCCCCACGGATTCTACGATCCTTTAGGGAAAACATATTAAGTTTTCGCAGTCTCTCTTCAAAAGATGAATTTCGCAGAGATGGTATTAGTTTGAATGCTCTTCTTTGAACTGATTCCAATTTGGCTTGATCTTTTACGAAACAAGGCGACCAGAATTGAACGGCATATTCTAAGTGCGGCCTATCCAAAGACGTGTATAATCGTGTCATTACTTTCGGAGTTTTATGTTCAAAGTTGCGTTTAATGAAGCCCAACATCATATTCGCCTTTTTACTGGCAGCTAGGCAATGCGTACTAGTTTTAAGATCATTATTGATGATAACACCTAAATCCTTTTCCTGCCGTACTTCAGTTAACGATTTATTTTACATTTGATAGTTATATTTGAGGTTATCGTTGCCTATATGCATTACTTTACATATATCGGAATTGAATTTTAATAGCCAATTATCACTCCAATCAGATAGTTTGTCGAGATCACGTTGTATGAGTTTGCAGTTTTCTCTAGTATATGCTTTACCACCTAATTTGGTGTCATCAGCAAATTAGGCGGTAAAGCATATACTAGAGGAGGAGGAGGAGGAGAAGGAGGAGGAGGAGGAGGAGGAGGAGGAGGAGGAGGAGGAGGAGGAGGAGGAGGAGGAGGAGGAGGAGGATTACATAGGATTACATAGGAGTAACAGACACCAGGAGACCTATTGGTCCATAGCGAGGGTATCTGCTGAACTACATACTACTAACTATCAACTACTTGTAAGAAAACAGTTGGAAAATGATACCATGTCCCTAAAGAGGATAGGAACATGGAAATTTCATAGTGCAGAATGATAGGATATGAAAAATACTAACTACAACTACCACTACCACTACAACTAATCGATACGGGGGACTAGATACGAATTCGCACTATCAATACCCATTTACTTTACAGTGCGCGTCAAGTCTGTTTTTGAATGTAGTTATTGTGTTGGCTCCGACAACATTTGCTGGTAACTTGTTCCATCGATCAACGACAGGAGGAGGAGGAGGAGGAGGAGGAGGAGGAGGAGGAGGAAGTTAATATAAACGTTATGATAAAGTGACTATGATTAATGGGTTGTTTTACCATATTCATATATATTTTTTTTCTCTCATTTTAATTTATTCAGATTTTCTTCGTATTGGTGTTGTCCTGATGATGATGATGATGATGATCGATTTATGTAGTACTCGTGGCATTGATGATGGTGATGATAGCAGTGGTGGTGATAGTGGTGGTGATAGCAGTGTCAGTAATAGCAGGGACAATGGTGATGGTCCTGATTGATGATGGTGATAGTGTAGGTGTGGTGGTGACAGGTGTTGTGGAACTGATTGGTGATAATGATGATGATGGTGGGGGTGGTGGTGGTGAGGGGTAGTGATGAGCTGTTATGTAAGTGTGTCTTGTTGTTGTTGTTGTTGTTGTTATTGTTGCTGTTGTTGTTGTTGTTATTGTTGTTGTTGTTTATGGTAGTGTGATCGTGGTCTTCCTCTTCAGTTTTTTCCTCCTTTTTTTCTTATTTTTTTTCTTTTTCTTCTTATTATTATTATTATATTTACTATCTTCGTTCATTTCTTCTTATTCATCCATTTCATCATCTTTTCTTCATCCATTTCTTTCTTTTTCTTCCATTACATCATCATTTTTCCGTGTATTTCTTCTTCTATTTCATCTTCTTTTTCGTTCATTTCTTCTTCTACATCCATTTCATCTTTTTTCCGTCCAATTCTTCTTCTATCATTTCATCATATTTTTCCGTTCACTTTTTCGTCGTCCGTATAATCCCATCAACAACCCAGCCGTTCTGTTGGTCACCCTCAGGCCAAGTCTCTATATCCCTTGGCCTTGGTCCCCCTACTACCCCTACTTTACCTTTACAGTTCTTTTACTACTTTACTACTTTACAGTGATAAGGGCGGGCTGTAGTGTGTGGGCGGGGGCCGTGGCACGGAGCAAGCGCCGCCTCTTCACCTGGCGCGGGCGGACAGGCCAACCATTCTCCCTGGAACCGGTATAAAATATATGAAACGTGAGGAAGAGAACTAAAAAAATCCATGATAGGAGATACGTGAAAATGTAGGTTATTTCTCATCAACAACCACTGTATATTACCTCTATTACTACTACATACATGAGGTAAATAGGTGGGTATTTGAGATATTTTCATATATTACCATCACAATTACCACTACTACCACTATTACTATCACTACTACTACTATTTCTACCCCTATTACCATCACTATTACTACCACTACTAGCACCGTTACTACCGTCACTACCACCACTATTACCACTATTACTATCACTACTTTATTCACTAGTACCACTAATATAACACCTATTACCATCACTGTTACCTCTATTACTATCACTACTACCACTATTACTACCACTATTACCATCATTATTACCCTTATTACCATCACTAACACTATTACTACCACTACTACCACTATTACTACTATTATCACCACTACTGCCAATACTACCACTATTACAACCCTTCCTCCTTCACCCATACATAGTTCCCGCTTCCACACTCCCGGGGCAGCAGTCACGGTCAAACACGAATCATCCGCACAGCCAACCGTGGCATCCCAGCGCTGACACCAATTATGCTCGACTCCTTTACAATGTGGAAGAAGATGGAACACGAAGCTGGCGTGTCCCTCTTAAGGTGAGCGAATTACGGGACATCGAGGGACAGTGTTAGGATGAAGGAAAAGGTAAAAGGAAGGAAAGTTAAAAGAAAGGAATAGCAAAAGAAAAGGAAAGGAAAAGGAATGGAAAGGAAAGGAAAGGAAAGGAAAGGAAAGGAAGTTACAGGTCATCAAAGAACAATGTTAGGATGAGGAAAAAGTAAAAGAAAGTAATATAAAAGGAAAAGAGAGAAAATAAAGGAAGTAAAGGAAAGGAAATTAAAGTAAAAGGAAACTAGAAGAAAGGCAAGTAAAAGAAATGGAATTAAGGAAAGGGATATGGGGAATAAAGTAAAAGAAGTAAAGTAAGTAAAGGAAAGTAGAAGTAAAGGAAAGTACAAAGATAAGGGAAAATGAGGGGATGCCGGAGGTATATTGTTAGGCTTAAAAGGAGTTACGTGACATACGTGAAGGTAAGTGAAGGTAAGTCCAGGTGAGCATAATTGATGATAAGGAAGGGCTAGTGAAAGGTCAGAGAGAGGTAAGAGGCGGGAGAAAAAAATTATTAGGGAAGATAGATGAGGCCTTGGAAGGTGTTAGATAAGATAAGAAATGCGATAACGTTATGGTATTTGATAAGAGAGTTTAAATAAGTGATGTACACGACTCTCTCTCTCTCTCTCTTCTCTCTCTCTCTCTCTCTCTCTCTCTCTCTCTCTCTCTCTCTCTCTCTCTCTCTCTCTCTCTCTCTCTCTCTCTCTCTCTCTAACTTTCTCTCTCTCTCTTTTTAATCCTCTTGTTTTAATAGAATTTTAATGGCATTTTTAAGGAAGGGAAGCCATGTTTTAAGCAGTTAAAGATGTAATGATGGGAAATGGCTCTTGTGAGGAAATCTATGAGGGGAGTAATGAGTAACTGTGGGCTATGTATTAATATAAGCATACATACTTTTGTGGCATATGTATTTATTAATTTATATGTACTAATATGTGTGCTTGTAAAAATATCCCACATAACATAACATTAATATAACATATCTCACATAACTGATGAATTTGAAGGTCGATAAGTGGGTATTATAATTATGAAAGGGCAGTAATGAGGCGTGGGAAGAGTTAAGGTGGACGTAAGATTCATTAAAGGTGTAAATATAAACCCAGAACTGAGTTTACTGACTCGTTTTACTTATATTTTCTTTAAGATAAGTTACTTTATATTTATTATAGGATATTTTGTGGTATATGTATTCTGATTATATAGTAGGAGTTATAAAATGAGATGAGTTTTTGCACTTGTACTTATTTCATCATAGTCAGTAGTAGCAGCAGTAGTAGTAGTAGTAGTAGTAGGAGTGAGGAGTGAGGAGTAGAGACGAGGTGAGGGATGTGACGGCCAGTATGCTCAGGAAGGTGTGCCGCGACGTCTCCACCGGAACCAACTCTTCTCCCCCTGGATGGCGAACACATGTGGTACAGGACGGCCAACACCGCCAACGAGGCCCGGGTGGACGTAAGAGCTCGTGGATTCTGGACCAGAGGACGGAGAGCCTTCATGGACATCAGAATGTTCGATCCGATGGCCGCCTGCCGCCGGGAGTTCTCCCTGGAAGCCGCCCACCAAAGGAATAAGCAGGAGAAAATCAGGGCGTATGGGGAAAGGATTCAACATGTTGATCAGGGCAGCTTCACTCCCCTGGCCTTCACTACGTCCGGCGGGATGGGCCCCAAGGCCAAGTGCTTCTATTCAAGACTAGCAGATGTAATGGCAGAAAAGAAGCACCAGCCAAGGAGCCACGTTGTCGCCTGGATGAGGTGCCGTCTCTCCTTCTCCCTGCTCAGGTCTGCCCTCCTATGTCTCAGGGGTACTAGATATTACGCCTCCACAACCATCGATATAGCTGGCCTGGACTACCAGGCCACTGTAGTGGAGAGCAGCATATTAGTGTAGATAGTATAGAGAGGTAAATAAGGATTGTAATTAAGTAAATTGTAGATAAGTAGTAGTCGTATGGTTGGATGCCACAGTCAGTAGCGACCGGAGTTGGGGCTACTGACCTCCAATTCGTGGAGCCCTCGTATATTTCATAAATAAACATGGGGTGGAGGTATCGGTAGTAGTTGTAGTAGTAATAGTAGTAGTAGTAGTAGTAGTAGTATAGTACTAGAAATAGTAGTAGTAGTAGTAGTAGTAGTAGTAGTAGTAGTAGTAGTAGTAGTAGTAGCAGTAGTAGTAGTAGTAGTAGAGGTAGTGAAATTGTTGAAACTGTTCTTGTTGTTGTAGAAATACCTCATAACCACCACCATCATCATCATAATCATTATGATCATCATTCTTTAACACCCCCTCTCCCCCCCCCCTCAGGCCATCGCCCATGCTCGCCATAAGTGACAGCAAGGACCTGACCACCAAGCTCGCCGCCACCATCCGGGAGGGAGGTCACGAGCCGGTCATTTGCGAGATCAGCGAGGTCAACCGGAAGTACGGGTTAGTGAGCCTCCATTACGTCATTTCAACGGAACACTAATGATGTTTTTTATTTATTTATTTTTTCATTTCGTGATTTAGATTTTTTTTTTATTTCCTGTTTGTTTTTTTCCTTTTGCAATTTTGATTTTCTTTTCAAATTTACATCGTTTGAACTATATTTTTTTGATGACAGATTGTTTTTCTTATTCTAATTATATAATCCAATACACTTTACTTTTTTGATGGATTGTTGGTTAATTTTTATTCATATCTTTGTTTATCATTATTTATTTATTCATCTAATAGTTCAGTTTCTTACTTTAAACATACATTCAAATGAACATTTCGGTTTTATGATATTCGACCTAACCTTTTTTTTTTTTTGGGGGGGGGAAACTTTTCATGGCTGCTTTTTTATTATTCATCGTCTCAATCCGCTCACTGTTGATTGCATAAATCTTTTCACTCATATCCTACAAACATATACACAACTTTATTATTCTATTTTCGATTTGTTCGAACCTTATACAGTACTATTTTTTTTAACTCTCAGACTGACTGATTTTTTTATTTATTTATGACTATATAGATTTTTCACTTATACTATTGACCTGGAAAGACCTTTGAAAATTCATACAAACATTTCCAAAACTTTATTATTCACTTTTCTATATATTCTATGACCTTATACGTACAATACTTTGATTCTTTTTTACTTTCTGACTGACTGGTATTTTTTTCATTTATGACTTTATTCATTTTTCACTAGAAATCTTGCCTGACCTGGAATGACTTTTGACCTAATATATATTATGATTTTTTTTTACTTTCTGACAATTTTTTTTCTTTCATTTAAGACTTTATTGATTTTTCACTAATAATCTTGACTTGACCTGGAATGATCTTTGACCTTGTGTCCCCCAGCATGAGTTTGCCCACTGACGGGCAGGCGCTCATTGACCCAACCGCAGGTGTGCTGATGGCGGATAAGTGTGTGCAGACTCTCCAGGGTGTGTGTGTGAGTGTGGGTGTGGGTGTGTGTGTGTGTGTATGTGTGGATGTGAGTGTGTAGGTGTGTGTGTGTGTGCGTGTGTGTGTGTGTGTGTGTGTGTGTGTGTGTGTGTGGAGGTGTGGTGTGTGTGTGTGTGTGTGTGTGTGTGTGTGTGTGTGGTGTGTGGTGAGAAGAGAGAGAGAGAGAGAGAGAGAGAGAGAGAGAGAGAGGGGAGAGAGGAGAGAGAGAGAGAGAGGAGGGGAGAGAGAGAGAGAGAGAGAGGAGAGAAGAGAGAGAGAGAGAGAGAACAGCTGTTAAAAAATATATAAAACATATTTGCTAGGTATCGAACTGGTTGTTATGATAAAATATAAACCAATCCACACATTTTGCCACTACGCCACAACCCACACACGCACACACACACACACACTCCGTAGTGTAGTGGTTAGCACGCTCGGTTCACAACCGAGATGTCCCGGGTTCGATCCCCGGGCGGAGCGGAAACATATGGGCTGTTTCCTTAAAACCCCAGCCCCTGTCCACCCAGCAGTGAATGGGCACCGGGTGTCAGCCGGGGTCTTTTGACCCCCCTCCCGGGGGGGTGGCTTCGGCAATCACTAACCACTAAGGGTGAATGATAAAAAAATGTTGATATGGAGACGGGGCCATACGAGCGTTGCTCTGGCCCTGTAAAAATACAACTAGATGAATAGATGAATACACACATACACACACACACACACACACACACACACACACACACACAACACCACACACACACACACACACACACACACCACACACCCATACACACACACACATACACACACTCTCCACCCCGGCGTTCATTCCAAGCATTATTTACAATATATATAACATTATCGAGCGGGAGGAGGTGATTACGTTTATTTTTTCATCCTTCCTTCCCGCGCCCCACCACCGACACTATTTACCCAGGAATTATTAAACACAATGGATAGCAGCAGCCCACCGCCTGATTATGTCTTACGGAAATAGCTAGTGCGGGCAGACCTCTTCTAATCGTGGCAAAAAAAAAAAAAAAAAAGTAATAAAGTGGAAAAGGGATGATGGTTGTTTTTTTGTTTTTTTTCTTCTTTTTGGGGGTGGTTCTTCGTGTGTGTGTGTGTGTGTGTGTGTGTGTGTGTGTGTGTATGTGTGTGTGTGTGTGTGTGTGTGTGTGTGTGTTCATGTGTTATTATGAAACACCTATCGAAAATATAATCTCTCTCTCTCTCTCTCTCTCTCTCTCTCTCTCTCTCTCTCTCTCTCTCTCTCTCTCTCTCTCTCTCTCTCTCTCTCTCTCTCTCTCTCTCTCTCTCTCTCTCTCTCGCTCTCTTTTTTTTTTTTATTATTCGCTCTCTTTTATTCGCTCTCTTTCTCTTATTCGTTCTCTTTCTTCTATTATTCGCTCTCTCCCTCTTTTTTCATTCGTTCCCTCACTCCTTCCCTCCTCCCCCCCTGCAGCGACTGTTTCGGGAGAGTGGAGGGCGCGTGGTGGACGAGTGGCCGGTGGAGGAGGTGGAGGTGACGCCCTTCGGTGAGGTGGAGCTGCGGGGTCCCAAGGGGCGTGTGAGGGCGGCCCGGGCGGTGTTCTGTCCGGGGGCGTGGGCGGAACCTCTACTGGCAAAGATGGGCGTCCATATACCCCTTGCGTACGTGTGTGGGTGTGGGTGTGTATGTGTGGGTGTGTGTGTCGGTGTGGGTGTGTGGGTGGGTAGGTGTGTGTAATTGTGTGTTTGTGGTGGGTGGGTGTGGGTGTGAGAGAGAGTATGTGTTTGTGCATGTGTGTGTGAGAGTGTGTGTGTGTGGGTGTTTGTGTGTGTGTTTGGGTGGGTGTGTGTGGGTGTGTGGGTGTGGTTGGGTGTGTGTGGGTGTGTGGGTGTGGGTGGATGGGTGGGTGTGTGTGTGGGTGGGTGGGTGGGTGGGTTTGTGTGTGTGGGTGGATGGGTGTGTGTTGGTATGGGTGTGTGTGTGTTTGTGTGGGTGGGTGGGTGTGTGTGTGGTGGGTGGATGTGGGTGGGTGTGGGTGTGGGTGTGGGTGTTATTCCCTACTATTGAATTAATCTTCTGCATATTCAATCTCTAATCTCACAAAATCGTCTGACATTAATTCTTTTCCTGTTTTCAGTTCAATCTCAATTCATATATCAATACTAAATATTTCACAGCAAATCGGTTACATCACTCAAACAATATTCATGAAAAAGTCTCTATTTCACATTAATTTTTTATTTACTTTACTAACTTTATACATTCCAATCCTTTACGTCTCATTGGATCCTCTTTTCTCTCCACCAATCCGGTTACAGGGTGAAGAGGATTTCAGTCTTCTATTGGAGGATCAAGGACAAAGCCACGCCCACTATATCATTTATAGATCATCGGGAATTTAACAACTCTCACAACTATGGCATTCCCTTGTTGGAGTATCCTGGCATGATGAAGGTTAGGGAGGAATTAGGGATGATATGGGATGAGGGAAGACGAAACAGGGCCAATAAGGGATGAAGGTCCTTACGAAACTGAAAAAATTTAGGTTAACTGGAAAAGAAAATGAAACGAAGATGAATAGTAAGAAAAAAAACTGAAAATAGTGTAGGTTTAAGGGGAAAGAAAATAAGGGGAAGATGAATAGAAAGAAAACAACTGAGAGGATAAAAAACGAGGATTTGAGGAGCTTGAAAAGGGAGATTTGAATGAGATAACAATTATATATAGTTTAAAAAAATTATAAAGGAAAAAGAGAGGACGATCAATAGAAAGAAAGAATAATGAAAGGATAAAGAAATGAGGATTTGAAAAACATGAACAAAAAAATATTTCAGAGATAATAATTGCATAAAGGAAAATTTCAATAAGGAAAAGAGAGGAAGAGGAATAGAAAGAAAATTAGAGAGAACAGAGGGAAAGAGAACTTGAAGAGCATGAAAAGAAGAGAGATAATAAATGTGTACTAGAAGAGAAGGGAAGACTAAATGAAAAGGGAAAATTGGAGGTAAATAAGGTATAGGATGGAAGTGAAAGGCTGTGTGGAAGGGAAGGGAAATGAGACTAAAGGAAGAGGAGAGAAGTTACAAGCCTGACGGAAGTGAAGAAGCTTGGAGGGAAAGGAGGAGGAACAGGAAGTAATGTCTAATGGTCCTTACATGACTTAGAGAGAGAGAGAGACAGAGAGAGAGAGAGAGAAAGAGAGAGAGAGAGAGAGAGAGAGAGAGAGAGAGAGAGAGAGAGAGAGAGAGAGAGAGAGAGAGAGAGAGAGAGAGAGAGAGAGAGAGAGAGAGAGAGAGAGAGAGAGAGAGAGAGAGAGAGAGGAGAGAGAGAGGAGAGGGAGAGAGAGAGAGACGAGAGAGAAGAGAGAGGAGAAGAGAGAGAGAGGGAGAGAGAGAGAGAGAGACAGAGAGAGAGAGAGAGAGAGAGAGAGAGAGAGAGAGAGAGAGAGAGGGGGGGTACTATGAGGAGCTTTCGTTGTAATGAGAGAGAGTTAAGGTTACGAGATAAATGGATAAATATTTCACTTCCCTAATCCCTCTCACATCCACTCACCTTTCCCCCTCATCCCTTCACCTGCACCCTCTCACATCCCTCCCAATCCCTCTCACTCCCTCTCCCCTGTCATCCCTTTCAGTCCCTCTCCTATCCCATTCAGTCCCTCTCCCATCCCTCTCCTCCTCTCTCCCATCCCACTCAGTCTCTCCCATCCCTCTCATCCCCTCTCCCATCCCTCTCCCATTCCTCTCCCCTCCCACTCAATCCCTCTCCCATCCCTCTCCTATCCCTTTCAATCCCTCTCCCATCCCTCTCATCCCCTCTCCTATCCCTCTCAATCCCTTTCCCATCCCTCTCAATCCCTCTTATCACTCTCAGTCCCTCTCCCATCCCCCTCAGTCCCTCTCCCAACCCTCAGTTCTTCTCCCATCCTACTCAGTCCCACTCCCATTCCACTCAATCCCTCTCCTATCCTCTCCCATCCCACTCCTCCCTCTCCTCCTTCTCCATTACTCTCCTCCCTCTCACCCCTCTCACTACCTCATTCGTAACCTCCCCCACACTTCTCTCCCCTGATTCAATTATAGGTTCCCTCCTTCCTCGCTTTATATCTCATCCTATATTCATACTTTCAATCCCGACTTCTTCATGGCTTATCATTCTTACTATCTATTAATCTTCTACCACTCTTATCCTTTCCCTTTTCGCTCCTTTTTTCCCCTCTCACTTTATTCCTTTTGCTTGATTCCTTCTTACCCTTCCTCCTTCCAGCATTCATTTATCTATAAACTTCGCTATTTATATTCATTCTTGTACTGCCTATAATTATCCTTTTTTATTCATATACTTCCTATCATCTTTCATTTCCATTTCTTTTTTTCAATTTTGTTCTTCCTATCATTTTCTTTTTTTTCTGTACTTCCTAGCATTTGTTTTTTATTTCTGTACTTCCAATCATTATCTTTTTTTCCATCTCTGTACTGCTATCATTTTTTTTCTATTTATTTATATTCATTCCTGTACTTCCTATCATAATCTCCAAGTATTCTATCCCTTCGTCTGCCTCTTCGTCTGCCCCCTCGTCTACTCCTTCTTCTACCCCTTCGTCTACCCCTTCGTCTGCCCCTTCGTCTACCCCTTCGTCTACCCGTTCCTCTATCCCTTCGTCTACCTCTTCGTCTACCCCTTCGTTTACCCTATCGTCTGCCCCTTCGTCTACCCCTTCGTCTGCCCCTTCAGGTGGTGCATCACGGCGGCCCCGTCATCGCAGGCCCCGAGGCGAGGGACAAAGTAGGCGCCTCGAGGGAATACCGTGACATGATGCAATACGTGAAGGAGAACTTGCCTTACCTCGATCCTGTGCCCGCCGTGGAGGAATCTTGTCTTTATACGGTGAGTTTGTGTTTGTTTTAGTGTTTGTGTGTGTGGGGATGGGGTTGTTTGTGTGTGTGGGAGAGGGAGGGAGTGGGAGGGGCGGTTGGTTGTGTGAGGGTGGGATGGGTGGTTGTGTGTGGGTAGAAGGGGAGGGGGCAGTTGTTTGTATTGGTGTATGTGCGGGGGGGAATGGGTGGTTGCTTGTTTGTGTGTGTAAGGATAGGTGGTTGTTTCTGTGTGTGTGTGTGTAAGGATGGGTGGTTGTTTCTGTGTGTGTGTGTGAGTAAGGATGGGTTGTTGTGTGTGTGTGTGGGGATGGGTGGTTGCTTGTTTGTGTGTGTGTAAGGATGGGTGGTTGTGTGCGTGTGTGGGTGTAAGGATGGGTGGTTGTTTGTGTGTGTGTGTAAGGATGGGTGGTTGTTTGTGTGTGTGTGTAAGGATGGGTGGTTGTTTGTGTGTGTGTGTAAGGATGGGTGGTTGTGTGTGTAAGGATGGGTGGTTGTTTGTGTGTGTGTGTAAGGATGGGTGGTTGTGTGTGTGTGTGTGGGGATGGGATGAGAACAGTTGTTTGTGTGTGTGTGTGTGGGTGATGGGTGGCACAGAGTTAAAGACACTAAGCATAGCAGTTAACAGAGACATTGGCACAGAGTTAAAGACAGTTAAAGGTCTGTAACTCTGTGATGGGTGTTGTTTGTGTGTGTGTGTGTGTGTGTGTGTGTGTGTGTAGGGATGGGTGGTTGTTTGTGTGTGTGTGTAGGGATGGGTGGTTGGTTGTGTGTGGGAAGGGAATGGGTGGTTGTGGGTGCGTGTGTGTGTGTATGTGTGTGTGTGTGTGTGTGTGTGTGTGTGTAGGGATGGATGGTTGCTTGTGTGTGGGAAGGGAATGGGTGGTTGTGTGTGCGTGTGTGTATGTGGTGTGTGTGTGTGTGTGTGTGTGTGTTGTGTGTGTGTGTGTGTGTGTTGTGTGTGTGTGTGTGTGTGTGTGTGTGTGTGTGTGTGTGAGTGTTTTATCAGTATTTCCCTCTCATCCACCTCGCCAGTGTACCCCGGATGACGAGTTTGTTGTGGATCGTCACCCCCGTCATCCAAACATCGTCTTCGCGTGTGGCTTCTCAGGTCAGTGGCGAATCTTTTGTTATTATTACTATCATTATTATTATTGTTCTTACGATTGTCATTATTACCACTATCACTATTACAACAGCTACTACTACTACTACTCTTATTATTATTAGTAGTAGTAATAGTAGTGTGTGCGTCTCTTGTTATTGTTAACGTTGTTATTGTTATTATTTTTTTTGTTTTGTTATTGCGATTGTCATTATTGCCACTATCTCTATTACAGCAGCTACTACTACTACTACTACTACTACTACTACTACTATTTTTATTATCATTATTAGTGTGTGTGGGGGGTCTGTGTGTGTGTGTGTGTGTGTGTGTGTGTGTGTGTGTGTGTGTGTGTGTGTGTGTGTGTGTGTGTGTGTGTGTATATGTGTATGTGTGTGTGGGGAAGGGTCGTGTGTATATGTTTCCAAATTCGGGAAATCGCAGGGAGGAGAAATACAAATAGGCAGAACCGCAGTATACAC
>JACEEZ010001137.1:14463-39463 GCA_016584305.1 Chionoecetes opilio | reverse complement strand
CCCTTCCCCTTTCCTCCCCCAATCTCCGCCCCCTCCCTCCCCCTTTCCGTTTTCCTCTCTCTCCTCCCTCCTCTCTTCTCCTTTCTCTTCCCTCTTCCTCCTCTCTTTTCTCCCCAATTTTCTTTCTTTTCTCCTCCCGTTTTCTCTCTTCTCCCCTCTTCCCTTTCCCCTTTTTTCTCCTCATCCCTCCTCTTTTCCCCCTCTCCCCCGTCCCCTCCTTTCCCTCTCCCTTTTTTAAACCCCCTCTTTTCCCCTCGGGGTCTTCTCCTCTTCTCCCCCTCTCTCTTCCTCCCCTTTTTAACCCCCCTTTTCCCCAAAAACCCCTTTTTAAACCGGTTTTTTCTTCCTTCTCTTCCCTTCTCCCCTCCCCTTGCTCCTCTCTCTCCCCCTCATCCTCTTTTCTCCTTCCTCTTCTCTCCCCTCTCTGGCCTTTTCCCTCTTTTCCCACATCTCCTCCTCTCCCTCCCTCTCCCCCCTCTTTGGTCCCCTCTCCCTCCTTTCCCCCCCCTCCTTCCTCGTCCTTTTCCCCCCTTCTCCCCCCCCTCTCCCATTTTTTCCCAAACCCTTTCCCCCTCCTTTTTTCCTCCCCCCTCCCTCTTTTCCCCCCTTTCCCCCCCCAAACAACCCCCCTCAAAACTCTTTTTCCTTTTCTTCCTCTCGGGCTTCCCCCCTTTTCGCCCTCCCCTTCCCCCCTCCCCCTTTTCCCCCCCCCCCTCTCCCCTTCTCTTTTTCCCCTTCCTTTTCCCCCTCCTTCCCCCTTCCTTCCTTTTTCTCTTTTTCCCTTCTCCCCTTTTCTCCTTTTCTCTCTTCTCCCTTTTCCCCTTCTCCTTTTTCTTCCTCTCTCTCTCCCCCTCTCTCTTTTTTCCCCCCCTTCTCTCCCTCTGCCTCTCCGAGTTTTTTCTCCTCCCTTTTCCCCCCCTAACTCCTTCTTCCCTTCCTCGCTCCTTCCTTCCTCGCTCTTCCCCCCTCAAACCCTCCCTTCCCTCTCTCCTCTCTCTCTAAGGGGAGAAAAAGAGAAAAGAGAGAAAAGAGAAGAAAAAGAGAGAAGGAAAAAAAAAGGGAAAAGAGAGAGAGAGAGAGAGTAAGTTTTTTTGGTTAAACATAGCCGCAAAGCCGCCCCCCGGGGGGCCATTTGGCTAGCCCCCCGGGGGAGGGCTAATTTTTGGGGGGCCCTTTGGCCCCCAAACACAGCTCTCCAGATAGCCCCCCTTTTAACTTTCCCGAAAACATGGAAAGGGTTAAAAGTATGTTTTTAACCAAACCCAAACCATTTACTCATGGCCCCTTTTTAACTTTCCTGAAAGCAAAGCCGCCCCTCCGGGCGGACTTTTTTTTCTACTCTTGCGGAGGGTATTGGGGGGCCTTCCCCCCAAAAACACACTCTCCAGAAGACCCCCCTTACCCACCACCCGGCCCACCAAACCCCAAAAACTCTTTCCCAAAAGCCCCTTCCCTTTCCTGAAATGTATGTTTTTTTCCCCCCACCCATTCACCCCTTACCCATTAAAACCATCACCCCCCCCCCATTTTACTCACCCATTTTCCCTTACCACACAACCCCTTCACTCCCCATTACCCATCAAAACCCCACACCCTTTACTCCCCATTAAAAATCACCCTCCACCTATTCCCTCACCCATCCCCCCATCACCCCCCCAAACCCCTTCACCCCACCCTCACCCTAGTGATGGGGGATTCTAGTGACCCATTTAAACCCCTCACCCCCAAACCCCCCATTTTATTTCCCCCTATTACCCATCACCCTACTTTAAGGGTTTTTCCCCAAATTCCCCGGGAAAACCCAAAATTTTTTTCCTTCAATTTCTCGCTAATTGGCTGCTAAAAAAAAAAAAAAAAAAGTATCGGATCATCCTATAAGTGGGCTTAAAACCTTCCCCTGGTCAACTGATTCCAAAACTGTGACATATGATGGGATTCACCACAGGGCGGCCCTACGCGGCGCAACCACCGGAGACAGACACACACACACACACACACCACTATACATACACTCCTAAGACACACACTTTCGAGAGACGGAAGGAGAGAGATAGAGCTGAAGAGAGAGAGAGAGAGAGAGAGAGAGAGAGAGAGAGAGAGAGAGAGAGAGAGAGAGAGAGAGAGAGAGAGAGAGAGAGAGAGAGAGAGAGAGAGAAGAGAGAGAGAAGAGAGAGAGAGGAGAGAGAGAGAGAGAGAGAGAGAGAGAGAGAGAGAGAAGAGAGAGAGAGAGAGAGAGAGAGAGAGAGAGAGAGAGAGAGAGAGAGAGAGAGAGAGAGAGAGAGAGAGAGAGAGAGAGAGAGAGAGAGAGAGAGAGAGAGAGAGAGAGAGAGAGAGAGAGAGAGAGAGAGAGAGAGAGAGAGAGAGAGAGAGAGAGAGAGAGAGAGAGAGAGAGGTGGGGGGGGAGAGAGAGAAAGAAGGAAATATATTAGGAGAAACAAGACTACTTGTTAGTCAATTTCATTTATTATGGTCAAAATGCACTAAGGAGGCCAAGCCCCCTTGCACCTGATTCGCTGAACACAACGTATACGAAGTTGTGATTGGCTAACAAAACCAAGAGTAGTGAAGTTTTAAGTTGGGAAAAATATGAGGCACAGGTCAGGTTGGAGTTAAGAAAAATGGTTCCACTTCGCCTTGTGCCATAAAAGGACATGTTGGTAAATCATCCTTAATACCGCGGCTTACCCTGTAAGCGAGGCACTGTCATCGGCAAGAAAGCGTCTGCCGCTATGACGAGCCGCAACATAATGAAGAGAGTGACTCCTTCAAAGATGACCATCAAGGCAATGTGTGAAACAGCTTATACCGCCACAGTGCAGTACACTTATCCCCCACAAGCAGGAGCGGCGCGTGTGGAGTGGGCCCGACGTCTGGCCGCCACCCACAGGAGAAAATCTACAGTCGCTAAAAACGAGGCCAAGTACCCTACGCTGCAAGCATTGCCAAACGAGGCCCCAAAGCGAAAGGATTCAAACGCAAACAAGAAGATGAAAACCCACGAGAAGACTGTTCATGTCTGCGTGTTTGAACAAAAGATGATGAAGGATATTGGAATACAGTGTGAGATTATCACTAATACCGTTGAGGTGGCCGCACAGATAAACGTTCCAGCAATGGCTTTTAAAGCGATGATCAAGACAACCTCTGCTCCCGAGGCCGGACCAGCGCGTTTGGCGTGGGCCCGACGCGTGGCCGCCACTAACGAGAGACAACGCACAGTCTTTGAAAACAAAGCCAGTGTCCGCAATATGCAATCAATGCCCCGGAAGGCATCTGATCAGAAGGTTTTCAAGACGAACAGAAATATTAAGAAGACCCACGAGCAGTCTATACCAGCACACGAGTTTAAGGAAACTTTGAAAATGAAGGACGTTGCAATACAGTGTGACGTTTGTACTGAATCCTTGGAAGTGGCCGTTCAAACCGACGCTCCAACAATGGCTTCTAGTAAGATAGTTGAAACCACGTCAGGCCCCAAGGCCGGACCAGCGCGAGTGGCGTGGGCCCGACGCGTGGCCGCCATAAACGAGAGATATCGTACCTTCATTAAAAACGAAGCCGGTATTCGTAAGCTGCGAGCGGTGGTTCACCAGGACCCAGAATATAAACACTTCGAGACGAAAAGGAAGAATAAAACTCAGGAGGCGTCTGTACATGCACACGTGTTTAAGGAAATTATCAAGACGAAGGACGTTGCAATACAGTGTGAGATTTTTACTGATACCGAGGAAGTGGCCGTTCAAACCGACGCTCCAGCAATGGCTTCTGAAAAGATATTTGACGCCACGTCAGCTCCCGAGGCTGGACCAGCGCGTGTGGCGTGGGCCCGACGCGTGGCCGCCACCAACGAGAGACAACGCGCAGTCTTTGGGGATAAACCCGATATCCGAATGCTGGGAGCAGTGCGCCGCCAGACCCCAGAGCAGAAACGCTTCGAGACGATAAGGAAGCTGAAAACCCACGAGAAGTCTGTACAGACACACGTGTTAAGAGAAACTATCGAGATGAAGGACGTTGGGATCCAATGTGAGGTTTTTACTGATACCGTGGAAAGTGGCCGTGCAAACAGACTTACAACGATGGCTTCAACAACTGTGTTTAGCACAACCTCAGCTCCCGAGGCTGGACCAGCGCGTGTGGCGTGGGCCCGACGCGTGGCCGCCACCAACGAGAGACAACGCGCAGTCTCCGAAAATAGAGTCCGTATCCTTAAGTTGCGAGCAGTACCCCACGAGGCCCTAAATGATAAGCTTTTCAAGACCAAAAGGAAGATGAAAAGCAACGAAAAGTCTATTCAAGTCTGCGTGTCTGAAGAAAATAGAAAATGAAGGATATTGGGGTACAGCGTGAAATTATCACTAATACCGTGGAAGTGGCCGCAAGACAGACGTTACAATAACGGCTTCTGAAGTGATGACTAAGACAACCTCAGCTCCCGAGGCCGGACCAGCGCGTGTGGCGTGGGCCCGACGCGTGGCCGCCACCAACGAGAGACAACGCACAGTCTCTGAAAACAAAGCTGGCGTTCGCGAGATGCAATCAATGCCCCGGAAAGCCTCTGATCAGAAGGTTTTCATGACGAAAAAAAAATTAAGAAGACCCACGAGAAGTCTGTACAAGCACTGGGCGTAGTACACTGTACAACATCTGAGCTGATGTGGCGAAGGAACCAAAGTCCGCAGCGGCCAAGGCAGAGAGCACGGCGTCAGGGAAGGATGACCCGCTGGATATGTGCTCAGGCATGCGGACCCTCCAGTCAGGGACACGAATCCTCCAATCAGAACCGCGCTTCATCTCTTCAGGGGGTGAATCCATTAATCAGAGACGCTTATATTCCCATCAGGGACGCGGGTCCTCCAATAAGGCCCCTGTGTCATCTCGTCAAGGGCCCGGACCCTTCAGTCGTTAGCGCGGATCCTCCAATCAGAGCCCTGTGTCATCTACTCAGGGTCGTGGATCCTGTAATCAGGGTCTCGTGTCTTATCGTTAGGGTTACGGATCTCCCAATCAGGGCCTTGTGTCATCTCATCAGGGTCGCAGATCCCATAATCAGGGACGCCGATCCTCCAATCACTGCAATCAATGCCCTGTCCTTTCTACTCAGGAGTTTCGGTCAGTCAATCCGGGTCAAGGGTCCTCCAATCAGGGCCGGGGATCCTGCAGACAGATCACGAGTCTTGCAGGCGAGGCAGCGGAAGAGATTGACGACGCGTCTACTACCGGTTGACACTGACGTTTTGGAACACTAAAACATCGGTCTTGATGAAAAAGTTTTTCCCGGAGAAAAAAAATGGCGTTTGTTACAACAACCCGCCAGTTTTGTTGGCTTTTCTTTTCATCCCTGAATCACAGTGAAGGAAGAGAAAGTCGTCGTGTTTGAAATATCACCATTGCAAAAATTATTGTGTGACTCAAAAAATAAGGATGATGAATTGTAAAAAAAATAAAAAATTGTGACATTTACATTGAACATTTCTTTAGAAGGAAAGTTTGTCCATTATATAAAACAATAATATCAACAGTACATTCCTTATAAGTGCTGATGTATATATTGTACAATAAATGATGGCGAACGTCTCTAAGTTATTGTATGAATATATGAACGTGACGAAAGGCAAACACGCTCCATGACGTTCACAAATATTACTTATGGCTCATGTCTATATTCATATTATTCGTATATACTCTAGTACTGTATATGTATATATATTGTTTGTGTGTATCTCTCTCTCTCTAACACTCACTCTCACACACACACACACTCACACACACACACACTCTCACACAAACACTCTCACACACACAAACACACACGAACACTTCTGTCTCAATCCTCACAGTCTCAGATGAGATACATCCTATTCCCTCCCATCTTCCGCCTACCCCTCTTCCTCCTGACTCCCAACATTCCCCGTCTTCCTCTCCTTCTCCATCTTTCTCCTCACTCCACCCTTCTTCCCTTCCCTCTGATCACCCTATGTCCTCTCCCCCATCTTCTACTTCCTCTGCCCGCCCTACTGTCACGTCTGTTCTTACCTTACCCCTCCCTCCTGGCTATAAGCTCGACTCCCTTTTGTCTCAACAATCCCCATCCCTGACCCCTCACCCCCCTGACCCTACTAACTGTCCTTCACCTACTACGTCCGATCCCCCACCCGATACCCAGGACCCTACTGACCCCTCTACTCCTGACACCCCGCCTGACGCCCCTGAACCTCCTGACCCCTCTACTACCGCTACCATCCCAACCCTCATCACCCGTTGACCTCTATACAATGTCTGTTCTCCAATGGAACATTCGCGGCTTCCGCTCCCACAGACAAGACCTTCGTCTCCTGATTTCCTGCTTTGAGCCGCAAGCTATCTGCCTCCAAGAAACTTTCCTTACTCAACTCCCTGTTGCAATTCCCAATTACGACTTTATTTCCTCCCCCCATTCTATTTCTTCCTCCTCAATCCATGTCCACCAGAAAACGGCTTATATCTCCCTGAATGTCAACACTACTCTCCCATGTACCCTCTTAAGGGTATATATCCAACGTTGGATTACAATTGTTTCCATCTATTTCTCTCCTTCTCATCCTATTGATTTGTTTGCCTTCCACCCCCTTCTCTCCCGCCCCCAACCCCCTTTGCTGGTAGAGGTGATTTTAAAATGCCGCCACTCCCTTTGGGGTGACTCCACCAAAAAAACCCCCGTGGCCCCCCCCCCATAAACGCTTCCTAGCCACCCCCGGGACCTCATTTTTTCCAATTATAATCGCCCCACTCATTTTTAAATTGTGGGGGGACCAGTCTTTTTTCTTGCCCTTAAACTCTCTCTTTACTCTCCTTCCTCCGTTAGCCCTTTGCTTGGTGGGGTCCTCGACCAATCCCCTTTATAGCGACCACTTTCCATCCCCCTTTTTCCCCTTTATCTCAAAACCCCCTCTTCCAAATCCTCCACGTGGTGTTTCCGGCAGACCCATCTGGCGCACTTTTGCCTCCCTTTCTGCCCTTCCGCTCCTTTTCCTTCCACCTTTTCTTCCCCCTTGATATGCCACCTACTTTCCGTCTATATTCAAAAGTGCCCCCCTTTACGTTTCCCCCTCGAATCTCTCGTCCTTTTATTCAAAAATACGTTCCCTGGTGGACGGGGGAAATTGTACAAAGGCCCACCGATAAAAAGGCCCCTCCCTTGGAGCAGCTCCCCGCTAAAAAACGTGGAAACCCCCGGTAAAACCCCCAGTTTTTTATTTTTTTTAAAAAACCCTTTCTGCCCGCCTTAAGGGGCCCTTTAAAACTCTCAGAAAAAAAATATTTGGGGGCCGCACCTACGTCTCCTACCTCACCACAGATACCCCCATTTCATTTTTTTTGGCCCCAAATTTCCAAAAATTGTCGGGTAAACCCCCCGGGCCCCTGTTGCCTCACCCCTGCACGTTCAAAACCCAAAATTTTTTGCAGAGCCATTCCAAATAGCAGGGGAAATTGGGCCCCTTTTTTCAGCTCGTTAGTAGAGGATCCCACCTCTCTCCTCAGTTCACTAGAATAAAAAGCTGCCGGGGAAAACGCATTCCTGTTCCTTCTCTAAATCCTCTTCTGAATACTACAAGGGCCCTTTCCCCTTCTTCTGAACTAGCCCCCCGCTCTTCATTCTTGACCCCGACACATGTGAAGGCCCTGCCCGGGATTCACTCCCCAAACCTCAAAAAACCTCCCTCCTTTTTCCTTCTTTTTTTACTCCCCCCCTTTTTAACCGGGTTTGGTCCCTTGGGGATTTTCCCCCCCCCCCCCATGGCGCAAAGGGCCCTTTTGCCCCTCCCGTTCCTAAAACCCCAATAAATCCGGTCCCCTTTTCCCCAAGATTACCCCCCCATTCCCCCTTTAGTTGCCTAGCAAGTTATGGAACGCATGATCAATCTCCGTCAAAATGGGGTTTCCTGGAATAAAAAGGGTCTTCTCCCCCTTTCTCAGTTTGGCTACCGCCCTCCCCGAAGCACGCTGCCCCCTTACCCCCCCTGGAAAATACATTTCACGCCTTTGCCCGTCACAAAACCCAGCCCTTTTGCTTTTTTCCCCTTTGTTTTTTAAAAAGCTTTAGGAATACCCCCCCTGGCGAAATCATATCCCCCCACCACTAACCATTTTTCACTAGCTGGTAACATGGGTTTTTCCCTCAAGCCTTTCTATAAAAAGCTCCTTCAGATAAAAGTATCTCCCCCAAATTTTTTCGTCCTTCCCACAATATGTAGGTGCCCCCCCAAGGGGAAAGTGTCCTCACATTTCCCTTTTGCTCCTCTTTGCAGAAAAATGGACCGTCTCCACCTTACCACTTGGCGCCCGGTCCTCCCTTTACTGGATGCCCCTACCCCATCTACGGTTCCGGGCCCTTCCCGGGCCCCCCTTTCGCAGCCCTTTTCCCAATCTGAAATTTCTGCGCTTCTTCCGGGGCAAATAATCAGGGGCCTTTCTTTTTCTCTCCCAAAAAATCCTTCCCCCATTTTTTTTTTCTCGCTCCGTGTCCACTCCCCCCCTCCACTTTCCTCTATATGACATACCTCTCAAGTATTGCTCCTTTCGGGAAAAATTTCCCCTTGGCCTCACTTTCGACTCTCCCCTTACCTGGAAGGCACATACCCATCTCTAAAGGTAAACCCCCTTTTCGCCCGCCTCCGCCTTCTAAAAAAATTTTCTCATAGGTGTCTTTGGGTGGGGACCGAAAGACCCTTCTCCATCCCAACCTTTTCCCGGGGCCTCTCCACTCCTTTTACTATGGATGTCATATTTATTCCTCTGCCTTTTGCCTCCCTCCCCCAACCTCCTGGGCCCTGGGTTTACCAAACTAGGCCTCCCTCCGGCTTAGGGGCCTTTCGCTCCTCCCCTGTTTAGAGCCTCATGTGAGTCGGGGCCCCCCGTCCCCCTTTCGCTTTCCCAGCCCTCCCATCACTTCCCCGGGGGCTATGCTCGCCTTCATCAATTTCCCAAATTCTAAGATTTCAGTCCCCCCAAACTATCCCACAGTGTCCCTCCTCCCCTCGTTTTTCCACCGCCCTTCCCCGTTCGCATGTGCACCCCTTTTCTCCCACTCGGCCTTTCCTACTTTAATCTTCCCCTTTCTACGTTCATTCTTCCCTCCTGGCTTATACCTTCCCCCCTATCGTTCTTCTGTCCCCATTACCTCTTCCCAAATCTACCATTCGTCCTATTGTCCTCCCTCTCACTTTTTTGAACAAACCTTTTTAAATAAATTTCCCCTAGCAAACCCCCCCCTACACCGACGGGTTTTAAAAACCCATTCTGGTTTTTGGCTTTGCTGTCCTCTTCCCCTCTCTTTACTATCAATACTAAAATACCCAAAAGAATCTACTGTTTTTACAACGGAATTTTACGCCATTTCCCCTTCGCCTTGAAACGCATCATTTTCACCCATCCTGTTTTCCCTTTACTACTTCACGGGTTCCCGCAATTCCCTTTTTCTTATACAATCTCTTCGCTCACTTCACCCTCTTGTTCGGGAGATCAAAGACTGGGTTTTTCCCACTATCCTACCCACAAAAAAAATTTTCTTTGCTGGGTACCGAGTCACGGGGTATTTGGGCAACGAACCCCGGTTTAGTCCTTTTTGGGGCCCCTAAAGCCACTTGGGCCCAAAGCCCACGTTTCTCAAACTTGCCAGCCTCCCCTACTACCCTTCCTTTAAACTTTCCTATTCGACCGCGGGGAAATTTTCCCCCTGTACCACTTTTTCTGCCAATAAACTTTTCCCCGATCAAAACCCCCATCTCTCATGGGGCAAAAACCTTTCCACTCTAATAGACTTGGGAGATGCTCTCGCACGCTTAGCATTTCACTGTAAAAAAAAGCAGGGTTTTAGAAAGGGGATAACTGGGGGAAAAACGTTTAATTTTGAGTAAAATACCCGGGAGCTTTTAAACCAATAAACCCCCCTCAGTCAAAAGGGGGGTTTTTAATGCATTTTTTTACAAATTTTAGACCATCAAGGGGAAGGGGATTTTAATACACATTTAAAAACCCTTCATTAGACTCTGTCACAAATGTGCTTTGGGAAGGGGGGTTTTGATGAAGCCTTGGGCAGGGGATTGTAACTTTTTTTTCAAATTACCACATTTTTACAAATGAACCTAAAAAGGGGACAAAAAAAGGGAATAAAAATGTATCAATTTTTGAAATTTTTAATATTTTTTGAAAAAAAATCACGATTTCTTGGGGAGTGGGACTTTTGGGAAAATAAAAAGCTGGGGCCCAAAAGGGCGGGTTGAACAATCATCGGCCGTTTTGCCCCTGCCCCCCCTATTTTAAAAATATTTTATATATAGTATTAAATTATATATATTAATATATTATAAGTATAATATATTTAAATATAATATACATATATATATATAAAATATATATAAAATATATATAATATATAATATAAAAATAAAAATTTTATATATACAAAAATTTATAAATTAGAATATATATAAGGGGGGAAAATATAACATATATATATATATACATATATAAAATAATATAGATTTTTAAAAAATAATATAATTTTTATATATATATATATATATATATATAATATAATATATAATATTTTACATATATATAAAAATATATATATTAAAATATAATATATTATTAATATATATATATTAAAATATATATATATATATATTTTAAAATAGTATATATTTTATATATATATATAATATATATATATATAAAAATTTTATAATATTATAATATATATATTTTATATATATATATTATATATATATAAAATATATTATATAATATATATATTATTTTATATATATATATATATATATATATACATATATATATATACATTATTATATATATATACATAATATATAACATATTATATAACATAATATATATACTATATATATACATATTTTATAATACATATATAAAATATACTATATATAATATTACATATTTTATATATATATATATATATATATATATAATACATATAATTATATTATATACATATATATAAATGCATATATATACATACACATATATAAATACAAAATATTTTATACCATATATATTTTATACATATATATATATTATATATACATATATATATATACATATATATATATATAAAATATATATATATATATATATATATAAATTTTTATATATATATATAAAAATATATATTATATAATTTTAATATAAAATATATATATATATATATATATATAATATATATATATATAAAAATTATATATAATATATATTTTATATATATATATATATATATATATATTTATATATAATATATATTATATATATATATAAAAATATTATATATATATATATATTATATATATATATTATATTTATTTATTTATATATATTATATATATATATATATATATAATTATATATTATATAGATAATATATATATATATATATATATAAAAATATATTATATAAATATATAAAAAATATATATTCTATATATATATATATATATATATATAATATAGATAAAATAATATATATATATATAAAATATATATGGATATTAATATATATATATAATATATATGAATATATATATATATATATATATATATATAATATATATAAAATTATATATATATATATATATATATCATATATATTTATATATATATATATATATAAATATATTTTTTATATATATTTTAAATATATATTTTGGGATATAAGGGAATAATATTATAATATATATATATATATATATATATATGGGATTATATGAATATATATATATATATATATATTATATATATATATATATGGGATTATTGAATATATATTATATATTTTTATTATTATATATATTATATATTTATATATATTATATATATCCCTACAAGTACATTATACAATATACTTTGTTGGTGTTGAGTCACTGGTGCCGTGCCAATTTTGCCGTCAACGACATTGGCGGGTGAGCATCTTAACAAGTGAGCGAGGAAAACACGAGTGCAGCCGAGTGTAGCTGTGGATAATCTCCTGTCTTCCTTTGTGCCTCCTTTGGATTTCATCAACAAGCAGCTGACCATGGTAAGCACAATAATGTGGCCGTTGTTATAAACTTAAGTCTATGTATCAGAGCCGGCCTAAACCATTATAGAGCCCTAAGCAGTATTTGATTTGGATCCCCAAACCCGACTGTATAGACTACGATCAATGCGTAATCATTCGAAAACTTCAAATCTTACACCTTTTTATGAATGTTATTACTTGTATTTGTGTTGTGCAGTTCACATGAAAAAATTCTTGATATAATAAAATCATGTCTTCAACTGGCTTCCCTCTGGTGTAATGGACCCTACCCATAACTACGTCACGGTTTGTTTACATCGGTGCATTGTGGGGATAAGGCGGGGTCGCCGCGGGTGGACCTACGAAGGGAAAACTACGGCGATGGAAGAATTTCGAGTTATTTTGCGCGAAATTGATATTCCAGGTGCTATATTACTGTGCTCTGTTCTCGCTGACAACACTATAGAGAAGACCTGAGGTAATGGATGATGTGCAGAGGCTTCTAAACCAAGAAACAGAGTCATAACAGAGCCTCGTCAAAAGGTAAGCAACTGGTAGGCACGTAATGTGTCCCTACCACTTGCTTACTTCTTAATGAGACTGCTGTGACTGTTTTCCTGGTTTAGAAGCCTTTGCACATCAACCATCACTTCAGGTCTTCTCTATGTTGTCAGCGAGCACGGAAATATAGCACCTGGAATATCAATTTCGCCCAAAACCACTCGAAATTTTTTCATCGTCGTAGTCTTCTCTTTGTAGGTTGTACATATTCATGGTTATGATAGTATTAAAATACCTGATTAATTGAGTTCCTTTTGTTGCCTTTCCTCATAATATGTAAGTAGTGGTACATCATGGTTTAAGTGTTACTTGACGAGCCAATGAATACTCTTAAGTCTATACCAACATCACCAAGCTTTGCTTTGATTTATCTTATTACTCCATCCATAAACAACTTGCATAACCGGTTAGTTATAGTAACATAAGTGAGGTTAGGTTAGTAACTTTTATGGGGTTACTAGCCGCAAAGCCGCCCTTCGGGCGGACTTTTTGGCTAGCTCCTGCGGAGGGCTATTGGTGGGCCTTCGGCCCACCACCTGTGTTTGGTGGGACTTCGGCCCACCAAACATGGACTCTGCAGATAGCCCCTTCTAACTTTCCTGAAATCATGGATGTAGAAATGTATGTATTCCCCCCACCCATTCACTCACCCATTACCCATCACCCCCCACCCATTCACTTACCCATAACCCATCGGCCCCCACCCATTCACTCACCCATTCCCATCACCCCCCCCCATTCACTCACCCATTACCCATCACCACACACCCATGTCACTCACCCATTACCTATCACCACACACCCATTCACCACCCATTACCCATGCACCCCCCACCCAGTCACTCACCCATTACCCATCACACCCCACCCATTCACGCACCCATTGACCCATCACCACACACCCATTCACCACGCCATTACCCATCACCCCCACCCATTCACTCACCCATTACCCATCACCCCCCACCCATTCACTCACCCATTACCCATCACCACACACCCTAGTCATTCACCCATTACCCATCACCCCCACCCATTCACGCACCCATTACCCATCACCACACACCCATTTACTCATCCATTACCCATCACCCCCCACCCATCACGTCACCCATTACCCATCACCCCCCACCCATTCACTCACCCATTACCCATCACCACACAACCCATGTCACTCACCCATTACCCATCACCCCCCACCCATTCACTCACCCACTACCCATCACCACACACCCATTCACTCACCCATTACCATCACCCCCCACCCATTCACCTCACCCATTACCCATCACCACACACCCAGTCACTCACCCATTACCCATCACCACACACCCATTCACTCACCCCCCACCCATCACTCCACCCCCACCCATTCACTCACCCATTACCATCACCACACACCCATTCACTCACCCATTACCCATCACCCCCCACCCATTCACTCACCCATACCCATCACCACACACCCATTTACTCACCCATTACCCATCACCCCCCACCCATTCACTCACCCATTACCCATCACCACACAACCATTCACTCACCCATTAACCCATCACCCCCCACCTATTCCCTCACCCATCACCCATCACCCCCAACCCATCACCCCCCCCCATTCACTCACCCATCACCCCACACCCATTACCCATCACCCCACCCATTCACTCACCCATTACCCATCACCCTACATCAAGGCTTCCTCAATTCTCGCAACCAACTTTTGTTTTCACAATTCTCGCTAATAGGCTGCTAAAAAAAAAAAAAAAAAAAAGTGATCGGATCATCTCATAAATGGGCTTATGACCTTCCCCTGGTCAACCTGATTCCAAAAATGTGCCATATGAGGTGTTTGCGTCACGGGGGGCGGAACCTATACCACACACACACACAGACAGACAGACAGACAGACAGACAGACAGACAGACAGACAGACAGACAGACAGACAGACACACTTTCGCTTATATTATTATAGATGGTAGGGTTAGGTTAGTAACTTTTAGGGGTTTTAGTGATGTAAGGTTAGTAACTTTTAGGGGTTATAGTGAGGTTAGTTTAGTAACTTTTAGGGGGTTATAGTGAGGTTAGGTTAGTAACTTATAGTGAGGTTAGGTTAATAACCTTTAGGGGTTATAGTGAGGTTAGGTTAGTAACTTTTAGGGGAATATAGTGAGGTTAGGTTAGTAAGTTTTAGGGGTTATAGTGAGGTTAGGTTAGTAACTTATGACATATCTTATGTTCAACATATAGTTTTATATATGTTAAACATAACGTACAATAAACATATACGTGTAACCAGTGGCGGCTCGTGATAAAATAAAAGGGGGGACTGCAGCTTCACACAACAGTAGGATACATAAATTTTACCTATCTCAGGTATGAGTTGTAGACTGTTGATGTTCACGGATTTCAGGGCATGGTATTAGTGGTGGTGGTAAAAGGGATGGTGGGGGTAGAAGAAGGGATGGTGGGTGGTAGGTAGTGTTGGCAGTAGATGGGATGGTTGAGGTGGTGATGGTAGAATTTTCAGCATTACTTGAAAATAAAGTCAGTACCGCTTGATTTTGCCGCCGCCCGCCATCACTATGCACACCGTCTGGGGACGAGACTAAAAGCTGGGGGACGAGACTAAAATGCTGCACGGCTGCAGCTCTTGGCGTTCATAAGGGACGCGGCGGCAGCACGCACATGAATCGTACAGCAAATATGAGAGTAACTTACATTTATGTCTGGTTTTAATGAATATTCACTTAGTAACGTATTGAAAAGAACCTATAATAACTTTTTATTATGATATATTTGTTAGTAGTGTATCAATTCTGCTGTGTCTCTAAAGACATCATACACCTGGCAGTGAGTGTCTGGGGGTGCTGCAGCTCCGCAGCCCTATGGCACGAGCCGCCACTGCGTGTAACAATAGTTTGCTCCGCGCGACTGCCCTCTATATATGTGAATCATACGGGCGGCCGCATGGGGACGGCGGCCGAATAGGGTGGTGACCCCTCATGGTACCTGGAACTGTCGTCTACCGATATTTTTATCCCTACACAAATCGGGAAAACTCGCCGACGGTAATGGCTAGGTTAGATTTTGCTTTGATTGATCTTATTACTCCATCCATAAACAAGTTGCATAACCACGGTGACATTACCCATCCTTGCCTCATGGTACCTGGTACTCTCGTCTACCGAAATGCTCATCCCCACACAAATCGGAAAAACTCGCCGACGGTAATGGTTAGGTTAGGTTACCGTTAGGTAACCTAAGGTTACCTAAGCTGTGGTAAATGTGGTATAATTCCAGGTCTGTGATTAGCTAGATTGGCAATGTTGTTACCAGGTTGGCTTATATTTAGCTTCATTGAGTCATCTTGTACTCCACAGTGATGAGGCAAACTGTATGGTAAAATCAAAATTGGAAGAGTACAAAAAATCACAAATGGCAAGGTTAGTGAGGAGCAAGGCAGATTTAGAACTGGGAAAGGTTGTGTAGGTTAGATCTTAGATATGCGAAAGATAATTAAGACAATGTTAGCAAAATACAAGATGATGTATGCTGCATTCATGGATTTAGAGAAAGCATAGAAAAGATATCCAGATGAACACCGAACTCACTTTGGTGGACGAAACTATTTTTTTCCGGTGTGTTTTATATGTTTTGAATGAATCTGCTAACTGTTTCTGTCGCAATTTTTTTTTTTTTTTTTTTTTTTTTGCAAAAATGACAAAAACAAAAAATTGAACCTAAACCTAACCTAACCTTTACCTATACCTAACCTAACCCATACCTAACCTAACCTTTGCCTAACTAAAAAACCTAAAAAATATAAAACCTAAAAAAAAAAAAAAAAAAAAAAATGCCATACAAACGGTTAGCAGATTCATTCAAAACACATAAAACACACCAAAAAAAAATAGTTTCGTCCACCAAAGTGAGTTCGGTGTTCATGTGGACTAATGCCAAAGCAATGACAGAGTAGACTGGGAGGGAATGTGGGATGTATTGAAGGGTTAAAGAGTGTGTATGGAGTAGAGTATGTATGTATAACTAATAAGCTTTTACCTGTGATTATGAATACCTAACCTAACTGACCTTTACCTAACCTAACGGTAACCTAACCTAACCATTACCGCCGGCGAGTTTTCCCGATTTGTGTAGGGACCAGCATTTCGGTAGACGAGAGTACCAGGTACCATATTATATGAGGCAAGGATGGGTATGTCGCCGTGGTTATGCAACTTGTTTATGAATGGAGTAATAAGATAAATCGCAGCAAAATCTAACCTAACCATTACCGTCGGCGAGTTTTCCTGATTTGCGTACGGATAAAAATATCGGTAGACGACAGTATCAGGTACCATGAGGCAAGGATGGGTAATGTCACCGTGGTTATGCAACTTGTTTATGGATGGAGGTAATAAGGTAAATCGAAGAAAAAATCTACCTAACCATTACCGTCGGCGAGTTTTCCGATTTGTGTAGGGATAAAAATATCGGTAGACGACAGTACAGGTACCATGAGGCAAAGGATGGGTAATGTCACCGTGGTTATGCAACTTTTTATGGATGGAGAAAAACGTAAATCGAAGCAAAATCTAACCTAACCATTACCGTCGGCGAGTTTTCCGATTTGTGTAGGATAAAAAATATCGTAGACGACAGTACCAGGTACCATGAGGCAAGGATGCGTAATGTCACCGTGGTTATGCAACTTGTTTATGGATGGAGTAATAAGATAAATCGAAGCAAATTTAACCTAACCATTACCGTCGGCGAGTTTTCCGATTTGTGTAGGGATAAAATATCGGTAGACGACAGTACCAGGTACCATGAGGCAAGGATGGGTAATGTCACCGTGGTTATCAATCTTGTTTATGGATGGAGTAATAAGATAAATCGAAGCAAAATCTAACTAACCATTACCGTCGGCGAGTTTTCCGATTTGTGTAGGGATAAAATATCGGAAAGACGACAATACCAGGTACCATGAGGCAAGGATGGGTAATGTCACCGTGGTTATGCAACTTGTTTATGGATGGAGTAATAAAATAAATCGAAGCAAAATCTAACCTAACCATTACCGTCGGCGAGTTTTCCCAATTTGTGTAGTGATAAAAATATCGGTAGACGACAGTACCAGGTACCATGAGGCAAGGATAGGTAATGTCACCGTGGTTATGCAACTTGTTTATGGATGGAGTAATAAAATAAATTGAAGCAAAATCTAACCTAACCATTACCGTCGGCGAGTTTTCCCGATTTGTGTAGGGATAAAAATATCGGTAGACGACAGTACCAGGTACCATGAGGCAAGGATGGGTAATGTCACCGTGGTTATGCAAATTGTTTATGGATGGAGTAATAAGATAAATCGAAGCAAAATCTAACCTAACCATTACCGTCGGCGAGTTTTCCCAATTTGTGTAGGGATAAAAATATCGGTAAACGACAGTACCCGGTACCATGAGGCAAGGATGGGTAATGTCCCCGTGGTTATGCAACTTGTTTATGGATGGAGTAATAAGATATATCAACGCAAAGATTGGTGATGTTGGTATAGACTCAAGAGTATTCATTGGCTCGTCAGGTAACACTTAAACCATGATGTAGTACCACTACATATAATGAGGAAAGACAACAAAAGGAACTCAATTAATAAGGTATTTTAATACTATCATAACCATGAATATGTACAACCTACAAAGAGAAGACTACGACGATGAAAAATTTCGAGTTGTTTTGGGCGAAATTGATATTCCAGGTGCTATATTTCCGTGCTCGCTGACAACATAGAGAAGACCTGAGGTGATGGTTGATGTGCAAAGGCTTCTAAACCAGGAAAACAGTCACAGCAGAGTTTCATTAAGGAGTAAGCAAGTGGTAGGGACACATTACGTACTACCTACCAGTTGCTTACCTTTTGACGAGGTTCTGTTATGACTCTGTTTTCTTGGTTTAGAAGCCTCTGCACATCATCCATTACCTCAGGTCTTCTCTATAGTGTTGTCAGCGAGAACAGAGCACAGTAATATAGCACCTGGAATATCAATTTCGCGCAAAATAACTCGAAATTCTTCCATCGCCGTAGTTTTCACCCTTCGTAGGTCCACCCGCGGCAACCCCGCCTTATCCCCACAATGCACCGATGTAAACAAACCGTGACGTAGTTATGTCTGGGGCCCGGGAGCTCCGAATAATGTGAGCTGAGACGCGCGTCTAAGGTCAGTGACGTCATCACTGCTCCAGCAATGTGGTGGTCGCGGGGAGCCTGTGTTCACATTACACCGGCAGGAAGTGTATTAGCGTACTGGTTAGATATCATATGTATGTGTTTTAATCTATACTAAAGCAGGATGTCTGAGTGTCTGTGTGTCTGCTTTCGGCGCCTGTTGGTCTGAGTTACTGCCACCTTTTGATGACATTATGCTGAACCAAGTAGCCACGCCATCCCATATGATGACGTGGATAGCCTGGTGTGTGGGAGGCAACACATAAACACCTCGCCCCGCCTCGGACGCCGGAACCTGAGGTTCCGGCTATATCTCCATATATGCTGCAACTGGCCGGAGAGAGGGAAGAACAGCAGGAGACGCGTTACCTAGCGCTCCTACTCACGACACCTTACAGAGTGTCTGTTTGTACTCCACACCCAGGAGGTGTGAGAGTACCTTGTCACGACATTAACTGTTCTGGCTCTGTCTATTAGACATTAATTTCATTGGCCGTTGTAAAGAACCCCGTGACATTATTATTGTATAAATCTCACAGTGTACAGATATGTATATATATCTTGTAATTATTGTTCTGGTACTTAATTATTAACAAGCCTTATAAACAACCGCTCGACCACTTTTATTAAACTATCATTTGAAGTGTCTGGCTAGGACGGTGAAGAACTCCTACCCATCAACCTACACTTCTGAGGCAATCAACCCCTACTGTGTCACCAACAGTTGTAAGTATTCTTACTTGGGTTGACCCCTGTTACCTGTAATTACAACACAGAAAAGGGTAACAAGTGACGTCACTGTGACGTACTGTGAGTCACTGATGACAAGATGCACGTAGACTACGTCCAGCAAAAACGTGAAGTGTGAACCGGGCCTTACTGTTAATGCACCAGTAATTTAATCAGTTTTAGACATTAAATTGAGGAAATGCAGCTACATTATATTTTGCAGTTACAAGTAATAACTAAGTATTAATGCTGCTCAAATAACATATTAAAATTAAAATACTTTGTCATATGATGTTTCAAAAGTATTAATATTAGTTAGAGAAACAACTGAATTTGGTAGGGAATTTCACATAAAAATGCCTCGTACATTAAAAAACAATTTCTCTAAAATCCAGAGAAGGCTTAAGTCTATTATGTCATTTCACTTTCAGTTCATCAAACCATCTACTCCACTTGACAACCATTTATCTCCCTCACAAAACATACCAACTCGAGATCTGCTTTATAATTTGGAGAATAAAGTATTATATTCTCTCCATGAACTGCTTATCAAATAACAATTATAAGCATATTGTGTAACATGTTTGTTGCAGTGAAGTCACGTATTGACTTGGAAGTTGCATATGCATGAGTAATTGTTTACTTCATGCTTGCCCTTGAATGCATAATATTCTCTTAGTAAATTTAAGGAAAAATCTCAGAAGCTCTACATAGATGACTATACATGTTCCTGCGTTCAAATGTTAAATCCCTGTTCAATGTGAATTAATAATATATATATATATATATATATATATATATATATATAGATAAAGTATGGGGTAAGGAAGCGGGTGGGAACCATTTCTTCTCTGCCTGTACAGAATAAAGGAAGGGAAATTCTGTTGTTGCTTCTATGAAAACCGTACATACAACTCATATGCCATGCATTGCAGCAATTAGATAACTAAAACTCATGTGATATGTGGAAGAAACAAGGCAATAAAACAATTTATCGGGGACTTGGACCCTACCTATAACTACGTCACGGTTTGTTTACATCGGTGCATTGTGGGGATAAGTCGGGGTCGCCGCGGGTGGACCTATGAAGGGAAAACTACGGCGATGGAAGAGTTTCGAGTTATTTTGCGCGAAATTGATATTCCAGGTGCTATATTACTGTGCTCTGTTCTCGCTGACAACACTAAAGAGAAGACCTGAGGTAATGGCTGATGTGCAGAGGCTTCTAAACCAAGAAAACAGAGTCATAACAGAGCCTCGTCAAAAGGTAAGCAACTGGTAGGTACGTAATGTGTCCCTACCACTTGCTTACTTCTTAATGAGACTCTGCTGTGACTGTTTTCCTGGTTTAGAAGCCTTGCACATCAACCATCACCTCAGGTCTTCTCTATGTTGTCAGCGAGCACGGAAATATAGCACCTGGAATATCAATTTCGCCCAAAACAACTCGAAATTTTTTCATCGTCGTCGTACTCTTTGTTGGTTGTACAGGCTGTATAGGTTGTACATATTTATGGTTAATGGTTATGATAGTGTAATGCGAGAAAATGGGTTAATCCTGTGACTCACGATTGACGAAGAGTTTACATTGAGTGTTGAGAGTAAAGTAATATATAAGTATCTAGTAATTAAACCCACAATAAGTGGGAAGAAAAAGTCATCTCTAGAGAAAGAGTATTTTGATGAGAGTCCCCTAGACCAAATTGTAAAGGTTAGGAGAATGATTACCTTAGAGTGGGGATGTGAATACTGGTATCAACACAGTGATAATATACAGAAACCCTGTTAACGAGTCGTTTATTAAGTCCCAGTTATACTGACATATTCTCTAAATCTTTAATTTTTTTTCCCACTTATTGTGGTTGGTGGGAGCGTAATCGCCAGGGGGGGCATTTTCGAACACTACTAAGACCATCTTAGGGGACTAAGACCATCTTAGCGCTAGTTGGACATCTTCGGAAGCAAATTTCGGTCCGCTTAGGACAGCGCAGGGAGTGTAAACTAAGGCAGGGTTGGGGTCGTCTTAACCCGCAATTTTCTTCGTCACCATAACAACAATGGTTATATTATTGGTTATATATTATATATTTTAGACTATGTATAGTATATTAGGCTGTATAATACACTATGTATAAATATATTATATATATATACCGTATATATATATATATATATATATACGCGTATATATATATATATATATATATATACTATATATATTATATAGTTATATATATATACTATATATATAGGGGTGGGCTGGGTGGAATAGATATGATTTGCGACAGAAACGGTTAACAGATTAATTCTAAACATATCAAAACTCACCAGAAAAAAAGTTTCGTTATTCACGATAATATCACATACTGGCTATGATTGTGTGGAGGATGAAAAGAGAGAAGGAAGAGGAGGGAGAAAAATAATAGAACAAGAAAAAGGAAGAGAGAGAGAGAGAGAGAGAGGAGAGAGAGAGGAGAGAGAGAGAAGAGATGAGAGAAGAGAAGGGGAGAGAGAGAGAGAGAGAGAGAGAGAGAGAGAGAGAAGAGAGAGAGAGAGGGAGAGAGAGAGAGAGAGAGAGAGAGAGAGAGAGAGAGAGAGAGAAGAGAGAGAGAGAGAAAGAGAAGAGAAGAGAGAGAGAGAAGATCTGAGGAAAAAAAAGAGACAGAGAAGAAGAGCTCCCTCGGCGTGTGACACTGCACTGTGACTAGCAGAAATAATATTGGCAACAAGGAGAAAAAGAGAGAGGGAGAAGAAAAATAGAAGAAAAAAAAGAGGAGAGAAGAGAGAGAGAGAGAGAGAGAGAGAGAGAGAGAGAGAGAGAGAGAGAGAGAGAGAGAGAGAGAGAGAGAGAGAGAGAGAGAGAGAGAGAGAGAGAGAGAGAGAGAGAGAGAGACTCCCTCGGCGTGGTATACGTATTTCCCGCCAAATACAGACTTTGTGTCGCGCGCGCTGATTGGTTGAAGCGGGGTGGTGGCACTAAGAAGGGTTGGCCTTACTGTCCCCTTACACGAGGCTAAGATGACGCCCGAAAATGCTTCCTTAGTAGTCTTCTTAGCCCGGTATAAGCTGCTCAGGACCTGCTCCAGGAGGATGAGGCAGTGGAGGGAGCGCTGCAGGAGATTGTGCAGCAGCATCACAAACCCTCCCCTTCTCCCTTACTTGTCAGCCCAAAGGTGTTGTGTCAGATATATAACAGGAACTACCACGTGTAGGTCTCGCGGCCTCTTGTAGCTTCCTTATTTTCTTATGTTCTTATGTTCTTATGTATAACTAAGTCGGTCTTAGGACGCTAAGAGGGTGTAGTTTAGAGCCCCTTCGAAAATGCCCACCCGGGTTTGTGGAGCCCTTCAAGTTAACATCAAGCTATAAGGGGGGGTGGTACAAGTTGGTGGCAGCTGGTTAGGGATCCATTTCAGGCTTCCCTTACCCACGTGCTAACACAGACACAAATAAAAGACAGTAGTGATGGCCTGGCACATGCCGCTGCGGATTAGTGAAAGGGTGCTGCATGAAACACGCACGCCCCAGATCCGCTGTTGACAATGAAGGTGAAGTGGGAAGTGAAGGTAGTGTGGATGTGGGTGATGTGGTAAGCGTGGTATGCAGAGTGGAAGTGGATAAGGATGTGTGTGGATGTGGATAAGGATGATGGTGGATGTGGATGGATGATGAGGGTATCGATGTATTGATAAAGGTACGTGCATGTGGATGTCGGGTGGATGTGGATGGATGATGAGGGTATTGTTGTATTGTTCAAGGTATGCATGTGGATAATGATGTCGAGTGGATGGGGATATGGGAATGTGTGGATAGAGGGCTTGTATCCACGTGCACACTAACACATGTAAAAGGTACGGTAAGATTAGGTTGCCGTACCTTACAGTAAGGTTAAGGTTAAGTTAGGGTAACAAATAGTATAAAGTAACGTAAAGTAAATAATACTAATGTAGGACAGGATAGATGGCTGTTGGAGCCAGCAGAAGTGGTAATAATGGAGGAGGAACTTGAACAGACAGAGAAGGCCAGTAAAGAGATACGTGAATGTTAATGACAGATGGTAAGAAGTTATAATCTCTAGTGAGAAATATATTAACTTTCACCACTTTCTCTAGTGAGAGAGAGAGATTTTGATGAAGGTCCCCTAGACAGACTTGTAAAGGTTAGAAAGTTTTACTTTAGAGGGTGTACATAGATTACACTAAACACTAGACCCGCAAAGGATTTCGTTAGACCCGAGGATGTACTTGGCTCTGAGCTTTGCTCGTTGGGTGATTGTCGCAGAGTGTATGTCTCAATAAGGAGGTGGGCCTTATCCCAAGTTACGGAAGGGTATCGAGAAATTCCAGTTGTGATTTCTCCCTATGTGCCTATGCCTAGGTTTAGTGGGGTAAAGGAATAACCATTACAGACTAGAGGGATGAGTCCAGTCGCGACTCTATATGGCTTCGGCCTAAGTAAATAAGAGATGAAGTGAGAAGGTGGAGTAAAGTCATTACATTGATTACACTGGGGAACAAATTTTTGTTGAGTTAGGTCTGACACTTGTTATTAAGTAATTTTTGGGTACTGAATCCAAAACGGATCTCAGTTTTTCTGTATCACGTCAAGTTTTTGAACTGTAGGATTTTCGTTTTCTTAAAAAATATGAAAAATACTGTACAGAACAGTAACAGTGCTTATTTTATAAAAAGTTGCAAATGTTAACATACAATGAAAAATGAAAGAAATAGGCATGAATAGAATGTTTATTTAACATTATCATGTTTTTAGAAAGGATAAGGCTATAATTGTGTGCAGGTTAAGGTAAAAATTTACGTTTGTAGCTTTGTCTGGAGTGTTCAACTTGAGGACTATCGCGTTTGATGCTCCAACAATAGTCAGCCATCATATGCACATCCCATCTACCCTGGTAACGTTCTTCCATAACCTTCAAATCTTGGTGAAATCGTTCACCTGCTCGTCGCTAGCAGCACCAAGATTTTCCGGAAAGTTGGCAAGATGGCTATGCAAAAAATGTACTTTAATACTCATGTTGCAACCAAGCGCTTTGTAGCTCTCCAATAGTTTCTGAACAATTTCTGTGTAATTACATGCACGTGTATTTCCAAGAAAGTTCTTGACGACGTCTTTGAATGATAGCCAGCATTCTTTTCAAGGTCTGACTAGTACCGTTGTATCTATGAAAAATAACTTGAGAAAAAGTAAATATGCAACTTTCTGCTACTTGATCACAAACGGTACCTTTATCTGATTAACAACGCTCCCTTTCTCTTTTATTCCACGGACCTTTCTCTTGATTAACAACGGTACCTTTCCTCTTGATTCACAAACCGTAACCTTTCTCTTGATTACAAACGGTACCTTGCTCTTTATTTACCACGGTACCTTTATCTGATTCACACGGTCCTTTCTC
>JACEEZ010001137.1:0-14179 GCA_016584305.1 Chionoecetes opilio | reverse complement strand
TTGATTAACATGGTACCTTTCTTATTCAAAAGTTACTTTTCCCTTTGTTTCAACCGGTACCTTCTTTTGTTTTCCACGGTCCTTTTCTCCGTTCACAAGGGAAATTTTTCTCTTGATTAACAACGGTACCTTTCTCATGATTCAAAAGGGACCTTTCTTTATTCACAAGGAAATTTTCCCTTTTTGATTCAAACGGTACTTTCTCTGTTTCCAACGGTACCTTTCTCTTGATTCCCAACGGTGCCTTGCTCCTTATTCACAATGGTACATTTCTCTTGATTCACAACGGTACAAAGCAACGCCTTTTCTGTTACCTGTGTCTTCTTCATCTTTAGGAATGCTGTAACAAAAGTTAGGTATACATGTTTTTATACTATCGCGAGGGCGCAATGGTGTATGGGACCGAGCGATATTAGCGTAGGTAGATATTATAGTATTGTTTAATCTCTACAAAGCAGGATGTCTGAGTGTCTGTTGTGTCTTCTATCGGCGCCTGTCGGTCTGAGTTTACTGCCACTTTTGATGACGTTTTCCTGAACCAAGTAGCCACGCCATCCCATAGGATGATGACGTGGATAGCCTGGTGTGTGGGAAGCAACACGTAACCACTTCTCCCCGCCTCGGACGCCGGAACATGAGTTTCCGGCCAAATCTCCATATATGCTGCAACTGGCCGGAGAGAGGGGAGAACAGCAGGAGACGCGTTACCTAGCACTCCGAGACTCGACACCTTCCTGAGTGTCTGTTTGTTCTACACACCTGAGGGTGTGAGAGTACCTTGTCACGACATTAATTGTTCAGGCCCTGTCTATTAGACATTAGTCTCAAAGGCCGTTACTTAACGAACCGCGTGACATTATTATTGTATAAATCTCACAGTGTAAGATATGTATATATATCTTTAATTTTTTGTTCTGGTACTTAATTATTAACAAGCCTTATAAACAACTGCTCGACCACTTTTATTAAACTACCATTTATAGTGTCTGGCTAGGACGGTGAAGAACTCCTACCCATCAACCTACACTTCTGAGGCAATCAACCCCTACTGTGTCACCAACACTAGTAAGTATTCTTACTTGGGTTGACCCCTGTTACCTGTAATAACAATACAGAAAAGGGTATCAATGCCATCCACGGATGGGTGACGTGCACCATTCTGCACTGATGGCGGCCCACAGGTTATTGGGGCCACGACGTTCTTCGTTGTGGTTATGGGGACAGGTTCTTGGGTGTCGATTTTATGTGTTTTTGCAGGGTGAGGTCATCCCTACGAATCAGCTGTACTGCGACGGTATCTGGTGTTATGAACTCGACACCATTCTCCAAGTCCACTTTTATCTCTCTCTGCAAGTCGCACATGTTCTTAAGCAGGGCGCGAATGTATGAGACCGGGAGAGTCACTGCCTTTCTGTCAGAGTGGAGGTGTGACACCTCAACACTCGTTTGACAGGTGACTTCTGCTACTGGTGTCCGCAGTTTTGGTGGCGGCGTCTCGGTCTGTACCGAGAGCTCAGCAGTGACGATGCTTTGTGTCTGACAAGCAGCCGTGGAAGTAGCCGTTGACCTCTTCTTCCTCCTTCTCCTTCCTTCACTTCTTGGGTGGGTTCGTGGGTGCAGTGGCGGATGTCCGGGGTGGAGCAGCCTCGCGCTGGCCTATAGCGCGAAGGCTTACCTTTGCAGGTACTGCTGGTAAGGGTCGGGTGTCACAATACTCGCGGCGGTTCTCCCTCAGCCCAGGTCAACGAAGAGGAAGTCTCTTAATGAATCAGGAGATAACAAACTTTACCTGTTCAGCCCCGGAAGTGAAGGTAGACAAGTAGATGTTTTAGTGTTGAAAGGAAAGTCTAGTGGAAAGTAAAAAATCGACTATAATTACTGTGTTGACGTCGAATACGGGTTGTAATTACTGCCTGTGTGCAGATAGAACAAGACTAAAAGCTTGTTAGGAAAAAGGAAGACATGAATACAAAGAAATGTGATGAAGATACTAAGTGTGGCAAAAAGGAAAAGTTAGATACAAAGAGTAGTGGTGAAAAGAGAGAATGATAAGAATATATTGGGGAGGAGGAAGAAATATACATATAAAAATAGCTATAAAAAAGAAATCTCATATGTGGAAAAAGGCAACACAAAATTTACCAGATATGAAGGAAAACATGAGAGATCAGTGAGTGAAAAAAGGAGTGATAAAAGTGTGGGAAGGAAGGAAGATAAAACAGATTGGAAAACACACACACACACACACACACACACACACACACCCCACACGCACACACACACACACACACACACACACACACACACACACACACGCACACACACACACACACACACACACACACACACACACACACACACACACACACACACACACACACACACACACACACACACACACACACACATATTCACACACACACACTCCGGGAACTCGGGAAGGGATAGCATGCTCGGCTCACAACCGAGAAGTCCCGGGTTCGATCCCAGGGCGGAGCAAAGACAGACGGGCGGTCTTCTTAAAACCCGAGCCCCTGTCCACCCAGCAGTGAATGGGTACCGGGTGTCAGCCGGGGGTTTGTGACTCGCCTCCCGGGGTGGTGGCTTCGGCCAACATAAACCACTATGGATGGATGAATGATAAAATAAATGTTGATATGGAGACGGGGCCATACGAACGTCGCTCAGGCCCTGTAAAATACATCTAGATAAATACAACTAGATGGATACACACAAACACACACACACACACACATACACACACACAACACACACACACACACACACACACACACACACACACACAAACAGACACAAACACCCACAACACACAACACACACACACACACACACACACACACACACACACACACACACACACACACACACACACACACACACACACACACACGTACACGCACATACACACACACACACACATACACACACACACGCAGACGCACACATACACACACACACACACGCAGACGCACACGTACACGCACACGTACACGCACACACACACACACACACACACACACACAACACACACACACACACACACACACACACACACACACACACACACACACACACACACACCAACCCACTCCCCCCCACCCTCACACACACACACATATACACACACACACACACACATACAACACACACACACACACACACACACACACACACATACACACACACACACACACACACACACACACACACACACACAAGGTAAATAGGGTTCGCTTCTCACATAGCAGACAAATATCATCTGAAAAAGTACCAAAAACATAAACATATATAACCTAAACATAGAGAAACAAAAATATTACATAGATAGATGAAAGAAGATGAAAGAATGAATAATGACGAGGTATATGAATAAATAAAATTTCAAAAAAATATTTGTTTTTTTCCCATTCCGTATTTTCAACAATTAGCTAAAATCATCTATAATAATATAAGCGAAAGTGTGTCTGTCTGTCTGTCTGTCTGTCTGTCTGTCTGTCTGTCTGTGTGTGTGTGTGTGTGTGTGTGTGGTGGTATAGGTTCCGCCCCCCGTGGCGCAATCACCTCATATGGCACATTTTTGGAACCGAGTTGACCAGGGGAAGGTTTTAAGCCCACTTATGAGATGATTCGATCCCTTTTTTTTTCTTTTTTTTTAACAGCCTATTGGCGATAATTGTGAAAAAAAAAGTGGGTTGCGAGAATTGAGGAAACCTTGATGTAGGGTGATGGGTAATGGGTGAGTGAATGAGTGGGGTGATGGGTAATGGGTGTGGGGTGATGGGTGAGTGAATGGTGGGGGGTGATGGGTTGGGGGTGATGGGTGATGGTGAGGGAATAGGTGGGGGGTGTGGAAATCTATTAATAAAAGCGAAAGTGTGTCTGTCTGTCTGTCTGTCTGTCTGTCTGTCTGTCTGTCTGTGTGTGTGTGTGTGTGTGTTTGTGGTATAGATTCCGCCCCCCGTGGCGCAAACACCTCATATGGCACATTTTTGGAATCGGGTCAACCAGGGGAAGGTCATAAGCCCACTTATGAGATGATCCGATCATTTTTTTTTCTTTTTTTTAGCAGCCTATTACGAGAATTGTGAAATAAAAGTGGGTTGCGAGAATTGAGGAAGCCTTGATGTAGGGTGATGGGTAATGGGTGAGTGAATGGGTGGGGTGATGGGTAATGGTGTGGGTGATGGGTGAGTGAATGGGTGGGGGGTGATGGGTTGGGGTGATGGGTGATGGGTGAGGAATAGGTGGGGGGTGATGGGTAATGGTGAGTGAATGGGTGTGTGGTGATGGGTAATGGGTGAGTGAATGGGTGGGGGGTGATGGGTAATGAGTGAGTGAATGGGTGGGGGGTGATTGGTAATGGTGAGTGAATGGTGTATGGTGATGGGTAATGGGTGAGTGAATGGGTGGGGGTGATGGGTGATGGGTGAGTGAATGGGTGGGGGTGATGGGTATGGGTGAGTGAATGGGTGGGGGTGATGGGTAATGGGTGAGTGAATGGGTGGGGGGAATACATACATTTCTACATCCATGATTTCAGGAAAGTTAAAAGGCGCTATCTGGAGAGTCCATGTTTGGTGGGCCTTCGGCCCACCAAACACATGTGGTGGGCCTAAGGCCCACCAATAGCCCTCCGCAGGAGCTAGCCAAAAAGTCCGCCCGGAGGGCGGCTTTGCGGCTAGTGGTAAATATAAGCGAAAGTGTGTCTGTCTGTCTGTGTGTGTGTGTTTTGTGTGTGTGGTATAGGTTCCGCCCCCCGTGGCGCAATCACCTCATATGCACATTTTTGGAACCGGGTTGACCAGGGAAGGTTTTAAGCCCAATATGAGATGATCCGATTACCTTTTTTTTTTTTTTTTTTAGCAGCCTATTAGCGATAATTGTGAACAAAAAGTGGGTTGCGTGAATTGAGGAAACCTTGATGTAGGGTGATGGGTAATGGGTGAGTGAATGGGTGGGGTGATGGGTAATGGGTGTGGGGTGATGGGTGAGTAAATGGGTGGGGGTGATGGTTGGGGTGATGGGTGATGGGTGAGGGAATAGGTGGGGGTGATGGGTAATGGGTGAGTGAATGGGTGGGGGGTGATGGGTGATGGGTGAGTCAAGGGGTGGGGGAATACATACATTTCTACATCCATGATTTCAGGAAAGTTAGAAGGGGCTATCTGGAGAGTCCGTGTTTGGTGGGCCTTTGGCCCACCAAACACAGGTGGTGGGCCAAAGGCCCACCACCAATAGCCCTCCGCAGGAGCTAATAAACCTTTAGGTGACTAATAAACCAAAGATAAATGATGGATACTGTAAAAATAAAAAATAAAAAATAAAGCTGAGTGACTCGAGAAAAGCATGAAAAACCTTTGAAGATGGTGGTGGTGGTGATAGTGGTGGTGGTGGTGATAGTGGTGGTGGTGGTGATGGTGGTGGTGGTGGCGGTGGTGGTGGTGGTGGTGGTGGTAGTGGTGATGGTGGTGGTGGTGGTTTTGGTGGTGGTGGTAGTGGTAGTTTTGGTGGTGGTGGTGGTGGTGGTGGTGGTGGTGGTGGTGGTGGTGGTGGTAGTGGTGGTGGTGGTGTGGTGCTGGTGGTGGTGGTGTTGATGGTGGTGGTGGTGGTGGTGACCTGAAAGCGTGACGCAACAACGTCAGGTGGGGGATCAGGTTGGGGACGAACAAGCAGGTTTTAGACATGGTTATAGCACGCTTGATCATATTTTCACTTTACATGTTCTGGTAGACTATTATATATCTCAGAAGAAACAACTTTTCTGAGCATTCATTGATTATAAAAAACCATTTGACATCATTGACAGGTCATACCTATGGATGAAAATGGTGAACAGTAATATTAATAGTAGAATACTCAGGGTGATCGTGAATATTTATTCAAATGCTAAGTCAAGTATTAAAATTGGCAGTAAAGTTTCAAGTGTTTTCCCTTGTAATGTTCGAGTAAGGCAAGGGGAAAATCTGTCGCCATTGTTATTTGCAATTTATTTGATTGATTTTAATTCCTACATTTCAACACATTACACTGGTTTATCCTTATTGCATGATAAAGCTATAGATGTATTAAATGATGAATAGATTGTGTTTTATTTACGCTTATTTTGTTTGTTATACGCCGATGACACAATAGTATTTGCAGAAAATAGTAACTCATTACAGTGTGCTTTGGATGCAGTTTATGATTACTGCAATATGTGGTCGCTGCAATTAAATGTAAATAAAACTAAGGTAATTGTATTTTCTAAAGGTAAAGTTAGGAAATATGTACATTTTAAGTTTGGTGATAATTATATTGATGTTGTTGACGACTACGTGTATCTAGGAGTAAAGTTCAACTTCAATGGACTGTTTCATAAAGCCAAAGCTAAGCAAGTAATAAATGCAAAGAGGGCTACATATTGGTTATTAGGAAAAATTAATAAACTTAATCTACCTTTGGATCTATGCCTTGATATGTATGACAAACTTGTAATGCCTGTATTGCTGTATGGTTGTGAAGTATAGGGCTATGGTAATATTCAACAGCTAAACACCGCACGTAATAAGTTTTACAAAAGACTACTTAAGCTTAGTAAGTCCACATCAACCTGTATGATTATTGGTGAACTGGGATGTAAGAGCTTAGAGGAGGTTATAGGTAACAGAATGGTTAACTTTTGGCATGGTATTGCCAATGGTCGAGGTAACATTTCAAATGCATTATATTTTTTCATAAAAAGATTACATGTAATGCAACAATATAAATCACCCTGGCTAACTAGGGTAATAGATGTCCTAAATAGCCACGGAATGTCAAACATATTTAGTCAGGCTGCATCTATTAAAGAGCTGTGGCTTAAGAAAGCGTTTAAGTTGCGGTCGAGTGATATGTATAAACAAAAATGGTGTGAAGAAGTGGAGAACAATTTGGCGTGTGTTAACTACAGACTAATGACTACGTGTACAAAACTCAAGAACTACTTATTGAAATAGCCTAAACAGTATGCTATTAATATATGTAAATTTAAATGTGGAAACAGCAAATTACCAATTGTAGTTGGAAGATACAATAATGTTAGTATAGATGAAAGGTTATGTGTTATATGTACTGCAAATGAGATTGGTGATGAATTTCATTATTTATTTATGTGTAAGCACTTTGAGGAGAAGAGGAGATTATACCTCAAGAAATATTATCATGATAACCCAAATGTTCTGAAAATGTAACAGTTGTTTGACACTACAAATATGAGTACTATGTACAATTTAGCCAAGTTTGTTTGTGGTATTTTGAAGTGTTTTGAAAATATAACGTAGTAGGAATAGATATATGATATATGTTTGAGTTTAGGTTTAAGTGGTGTCTATTTTTGTTTAGTAATTACTCTGTATACCCTGTCTCGGGGTCGCTGGAGTATAATAAACCTTTCAAACCTTTCAAACCTTTCAAACCTTAAACACAAAGAGTTATAACGAAGCGCCACAGAGACAGAGAAATAGTACGGCGGCATAAGTCATTGTCTGTGTGCGTCATTCTCTCTTCCTCTCATTTTTTTGACATTTTATTTTTCTTTCTTTATTTTCTCTTACATTTCTTTTTTTTCTGCCTGCCTTCCTTCCTCCCTCTCTGTTTATCCGAATGTGTTTGTTTTTCATGTCTAGCTGTCTGTCTATCTGTATGAATGTGTAACTATCTATATGTCTGTCTGTCTGTTTGATCACGAAAAAGTCATAACAATCTACCACCGCTGAAAAAAAATTACTGAAAAGAAACCTACAAAATATTTCTCTTTTTTTCTTTCCACAAGTCAGAACAGATGAGAAAAATCCCTTTTGTTTTATTTTATCGTGTTTAATGATCATAAATTAACACATGCGCCAAAAGCCGCAGAAGTAAACACATGTTTATCGTCCACCTGTGATGAAAAACTAAATAATTACAAACGAAGATGGAAAAACATTTACCACAAGCTAGGAATGAAAAAAATATAGGTAAAATGATAATGGTAAAAGTTAATACAAATTGATGAACATTGTATTTTGTTTGTGTGTGTGTGTGGGTGTGTGTGTGTGTGTGTGTGTGTGTGTTGTGGTGTGTGTGTGTGTGTGTGTGTGTGTGTGTGTGTGTGTGTGTGTGTGTGTGTTGTGTGTGTGTGTGTGTGTGTTGTTTGTGTGTGTGTGTGTGTGTGTGTGTGTGTGTGTGTGTGTGTGTATGTGTGTGTGTGTGTGTGTGTGTGTGTGTGTGTGTGTGTGTGTGTGTGTGTGTGTGTTATGTGTGTGTGTGTGTGTGTGGTGTGTGTGTATGTGTGTGTGTGTGTGTGTGTGTGTGTGTGTGTCATTTACTCTTGATCTTGTCCACAAGAATCAAGTGTCAAGTCCAGAAGAGCCTCAAGAGGTAACCATACTGTGTTTCATCTTGAGAAACTGAAGGACTTGACATGTGTTCATGAGTATGCGGTGGCAGTCTCAAATCGGTTTGATGTGCTCGGTGCTCTCGGGGACCCTGTAGAACTGTGGGAGACCTTCAAACGTGAAACTCTACAGGCTACCAAGGAGTGTATTGGGGAGCGCCCGAGGTCAAGGCGTGGTTTTGTCTCGACGGAGACGCTGGAGAAAATCGAGGAGAGTCGCGCTGCCAGGCTGGCTGGGAACCAGGATCAGCACAGGGCTCTGTCACGCCGGACTAGAACCCTCCTGGGGAGAGACAAGGAGAGGTATGTCCGGAGACTCGCTGAGAATGTCGAGGGTCATTTGAACGCTAATGACCTCCAATCCGCCTACCGAGCCCTGAAGAAGCTCCGTTCCAAGTCTCCTTCTCGGGCGAGTGCAGTTCGAACAGCAGATGGGCGCCTCGTGTCGGACATGGATGGGCAGATGGCTCGTTGGGCTGAGAACTTTGGGCAGTTGTTCACGGTGGACCCTCCAACTGAGCGGCTTCACACCATTGGGTTACAGGCAGTGGATGCCGATCCTCCCATTGACGAGACCGCACCCTCTCTTGACGAAGTCAGAGAGGCTGTAGCAAAGTTGAGGGGTGGAAAGGAAGCTGGTGTTTGTAATATCAGTGCGGAGCTCCTTAAAGCTGGGGGTGAGGCCATGATCCACGGGTTGCATGCTGTCCTGACTGCCGTGTGGCAATCAGGTACCATTCCTCCCGACTGGAAAAGGGGGCTGGTCGTCCCTATCTGGAAAGGGAAAGGGGACCGTCAGGACTGCAACAATTACCGCGGTATTACACTGCTCATTGTACCAGGCATAGTGCTTGCCCATCTATAGCTGACACGGATTCGCAGTCATCTGGTGAAGCATCAGAGACCTCAGCAGTCTGGGTTCACGCCTGGTAAGTCAACAACGGACCGTATCCTAGCGCTTCGTGTCCTGGTGGAACGCCGACGTGAGTTTCGATAGGGGATGCTTGCAGCCTATGTTGATCTCAAGAAGGCGTTTGACTCAGTGCATCGTGAGTCACTCTGGGATCTTCTGCGACTTCGAGGGATTCCTGCAAGGACTATTGGTTTGATAACTGATCTGTATTCTGGGACTGAGAGTGCTGTGAAGTGTGGCGCAGGTGTAACCAGCTTCTTTCTTCTTATGTGAATACAGGAGTGAGGCAAGGGTGCGTCCTTGCCCCATTACTTTTCAACGCTTGTATGGACTGGGTATTGGACAAGGTTGTAGATGAAAGTGATTGTGGAGCATCCGTCGGCAACAACAAGATCACTGATCTTGTTTTTGCCGATGATGCAGTAGTCTTTGCTGAGTCGCTGCAGGTCCTGGTGATGGCTCTCCAGGCGCTGCACGAGGAGGCAAAGCCTTTGGGACTTGAGGTCTCCTGGCTCAAGAGCAGGGTCCAGGTGTTTTGGAGACCTACTAGATGAAGCAGTACAGTCTGTTCATGCGTGTGGCGAGGACATTGATATATTGGAAAGTTTTACATACCTTGGTAGCGCAGTCCATAATGACGGCGGGTCACGTTAAGAAGTCTTACGGCGGATTGTCATAGCCCACGGTGTTATGGACTCGCTCAGCGGGAGTATTTGGCGTTGTCGGTACCTGTGCAGGAGGACAAAGATCCGGATCTTCAAGTCACTTGTGATCCCTGTCTTACTCTATGGTTGTGAGACATGGACACTAAGTGTCCATAGTGACAATAGTGAGGAAAATAGTGACTTGAAGAGACGAATCAATGCCTTTGGTAATAAGTGTCTTCACAGAATCATGGGGTATCGCTGGGATGATTACGTGTCAAATCAGCGATTGCACCGTGAGACAGAATCAAGGCCTATTACCTGCATAGTCCTTCAGCGTCAGCTTTGGCTATATGGGCATGTGGCACGTTACCCTGAAACCGATCCTTCCCATCGGGTTGTATCTCTAGGAGACAATCCGGCGTGGAGGAGGCCAAGGGGGCGCCCACAAGGCTCGTGGCTGGGGCAGGTTGATGTTTCTTGTCGAGAGCTGCTTGGTATGGGAAAGGAGCCTGCATGGGAACTCGCGCGTGGTGACCCCCGGGAGTGGCGTCGTAGCGTGGGCGAGGCGACGCGCCCCCCGGCGTATCCCTCAATGATTGATTGTCCACGCGAGTCAGAATCGCGATGGCCAGTTTCAGCCTCCCGGAGCGAGCTTGGAGGTCATTATTACCGATCTTAGGATAATACTGGGACCTCACCCCCACATACCCTTGCTCAAGGGGGACAGTAACCGCCCGAATTTTTCAGTGGAAAAATCCCCGGGTATGAACGGGGCCGAGGATCGGACGCCGGACCACAGAACGGTGTCAGACCCCCTAACCAACTGAGCCATCCAGTGTGTGTGTGTAGGTGTGTGTGTGTGTGTGTGTGTGTGTGTGTGTGTGTGTGTGTGTGTGTGTGTGTGTGTGTGTGTGTGTGTGTGTGTGTGTGTGTGTGTGTGTGTGTGTGTGTGTGTGTGTGTGTGTGTGTGTGTGTGTGTGTCTGTGTGTGTTAGTGTGTGTGTTTGTGTGTGTGTGTGCAGGAAAGATCCGATCGTCACTCCACCTAAATTCTGCGCAGCCAGTTATTTACACCAACCGAAAGAGGAAGAAAGGAAGGGAGTGAGAGAAAAACGAAAGAGGAAGGAATGGAGAGATAAGATAAAAGAGGAGGTGAGGAGGAGGGGAAAGAGTAGGCACAGAAGTATGAGGGAGAAATAACGAGAAGAAAAAAATCTATAGTAACTACTGAGCAACTTGAAGCCCTAAAGAGGAGGGAGAAATGAATGAAGTGGAGGATATATAAGATAAAGAAAGACAGGTATAAGAAGGTTAAGTGTAGGAGAGAAGTGTTTCTGCTTGTTTTACTAATAAACTTGAGAGAGAGAGAGAGAAAGAGAGAGAGAGAGAGAGAGAGAGAGAGAGAGAGAGAGAGAGAGGAGAGAGAGAGAGAGGAGAGAGAGAGAGAGAGAGAGAGAGAGAGAGAGAGAGAGAGAGAGAGAGAGAGAGGAGAGAGAGAGAGAGAGAGAGAGAGAGAGAGAGAGAGAGAGAGAGAGGAGAGAGAGAGAGAGAGAGAGAGAGAGAGAGGAGAGAGAGAGAGAGAGAGACAGAGAGAGAGATTCAGATTCAGATTCAGATTCAGATTCAGATTCTTTATTCCACCAATGGTGGTTATTAAGCACATCATTACATCTTTACAGATATGAATAGATACAAAAAACATAATAAAAAGTACTGATAATGTAATGCAGACTAATTAAGAATAAAATATAATAATTATCAAGTAAAACTAAATAAAACTACTACACTTAGAACAACGTATTGTGTATGCACACTCGTCAAAAAGCTAAAAAATATATTTAAAAGACAGTGACGTAAAAGAATAAAATCGTACCAGCGCATCAAAGCAATACAAATAAAAATAAACTTGCAACAATTCAGTAAAATGAGAGTAGGCCATATAAGATGATATAACTAAACATTATTTGCTAAAAAGGAGTTTTTGAGTGCAACCTTGAAGGAACTCAGAGATATAGCTTGCGTGACAGCGGTTGGGAGTTCATTCCACAGCTTGGCACCCAGTAAGGCAAGGCGCCGCTCACCACTATAGGTCCTGGAGCGCGGCACATACAGCTTGTTATTCTGTCTGGTATCATTGTTTGTGACGTCATGTACAGTATTAAAAGTACCAGTAAAAAGCCAGTCTGGATAAAATTCTCTTAAAATCTTATACATTGTTGTGCAAACGTCAAACTCGTGTTTTTTTTTAATTTTCAGCCATTTTAATTCTCTGAAAATAGGAGATACGTGATCATATTTTCTGGCTCCTCCGATGGCTACTTTGGCGGCAAAATTCTGTATTTTTTGTACATTTGATAAAAGTGTTTCATTAGTGGTGCCCCATATTCGTATGCAATATTCAATTAAAGTTAATACAAGTGATTGAGTGACGATAATCCTAGTCTGCTTATCAAAAAGATCTCCTATTCTATTAATATACATTAAAATGCCATTTACCATTATAGTTAACTCACTGACATGTACATCAAATATCATGTATCGGTCCATGTAAACTCCCAGATTTTTTACATAATTACTTGGATGAATTATGTCACCATTAAAGTTTAAGGTAGTGTTGGGGGGAATACGAGACAAGAGCTGACGATTCCCTATAAATATACATTGTGTTTTAGCAGAATTTAACATTAGTCCGTTAATTAGAAAATAATGTCTGCATTTGATCAGAGTGTCCTCAGTGTCTTTGATAAGTTTATCAATATTGTCAAGTGTACTTGTATGTAAAAACTGGGTATCGTCAGCATATTGTACTAGAAAGCAGTTTACATGTTCCGATAAATCATTCACATATATTCCAAATAATATAGGACCAAGTATTGAACCTTGTGGTACCCCATAGTTAATGTTTTGCATAGTAGACACGTTACTTTCCAGACGAACATATATAGTTCTTTTGTTTAAGTAACTTCTGAAGCAAAATTCATCAATATTTAGTTTAGCACATTTATTTAAGAGAATCTTGTGGTCCAGAGAGAGAGAGAGAGAGGAGAGGAAGAGAGAGAGAGAGAGAGAGAGAGAGAGAGATGAGAGAGAGGAGAGGAGAGAGATGAGAGAGAGAGAGAGAGAGAGAGAGAGAGAGAGACGAGAGAGAGAGAGAGAGAGAGAGAGAGAGAGAGAGAGAGAGGAGAGAGAGAGAGAGGAGAGAGAGAGAGAGAGAGAGAAGGAGAGAGAGAGAGAAGAGAGAGAGAAGAGAGAGAGGAGAGATGATGAAGAAGAGAGGAGAGAGAGAGAGAGAGAATTTACTTTAATTCGATTTTTTCTTCCTTTCGTCATTCCAACCTAGTTCAGCCACTACCACTACCTCCTACTCCTGCACTATAAGCCAATTCAAACATAAATTACAATACAATATATAGACTAAAACGCAAAATTGACCAAGCATTTTTTTGTGCTCCCATTCATTCAATTTTTGCGCCTTATCTATTTCATTCATATTTCATTAGCCTTCATTTTTTCTTAATACTTTCCAAGAAACTGAAATTCACGTCTTTTTATATAATTTTTTTTTCTTTTTTTTTTCATTCTCACGCACGGTTAATCCCTAAATGTGACGTTAGATGTGTGTGTGTGTGTGTGTGTGTGTGTGTGTGTGTGTGTGTGTGTGTGTGTGTGTGTGTGTGTGTGTGTGTGTGTGTGTGTGTGTGTGTGTGTGTGTGTGTGTGTGTGTGTGTGTGTGTGTGTGTGTGTGTGTGTGTGTGTGTGTGTGTGAGAGTGTGTGTGTTGTGTGTGTGTTGTGTGTGTGTGTGTGTGTGTGTGTGTGTGTGTGTGTTGTGTGTGTGTGTGTTGTGTGTGTGTGTGTGTGTGTGTTGTGTGTATGTATTCATCTAGTTATAGTTTACAGGGCATGAGCTACACTCGTGTGGCCCCGTCTCCATAGCTACATTGTTGGTCTTATAGGCACATATGTTTACCCCATACATATAATTTTCATTCATGCACTTTTTCTGCTAATCATGTAATTATTTTAAGAGTTATTGGTATGACGTGTCACGCCCATAACGACGACCGTGCCACGTCTACAACATACCACATAGTGGGCAGCACCTCCTGGACGGTCACACCTTGATGCCAGGGCGGGCACCCCCGGACGGGCACTCCCTGCCTGCTGGCTGACGCCAAGACGCCCGAGCAAGTCAAGACCGTTGTGGAA
>JACEEZ010001135.1:0-21714 GCA_016584305.1 Chionoecetes opilio | reverse complement strand
TCAAAAAAAAATTGTTGGGGCGAAAACGCCCCCCGGCGGGGGTTGTGGCGCGGAGATTGAATCAAACATTGCACTTCACGCGTCGACTCATTGCACTTCGGCTTTCTATCTGATTGATACAATAATAACAGGAAAATAATGACTGCCTGGGTTAGTAACTTCAAAACATACTTTATTGACTATATAATATCGTAGATAGCATTTCCCCTCCCCTCCTCACTTAACCCCTTGGTTATTTGGTTTTACAATTTTTACAGAATCAGTTCTATAAAATATACATTAGAAAAAAAATCGTTTTTAAATATACTTTTGTTTTTAAAAGTGCAGGGGAAAATAAGCCCATTTTTTTTTTTCCATAGCCCCAACGTATTACAAAAAAGTGGTTTAAAAACTGCAGGCCCCCTGGCATTTTGGTTCCCATTTCCCCTCGAATTGTCACTCAACAAAATTGTTTATTTTCTCATTTTATTTTGGAATGCTTGGGTTTTAAGGGGTTTTGATGTATCACTTTAAGAATAGGGGACCTGTGTTTCTAGTGTTTTTAGTGGTAGGTGTGTATTGTTTAAAATAGTGTATTAGTGTTATGGCGGGGCCCGCTCTACGTCTCCCTGTCCCTAACACCAAAATCACCCTTACTAAGGTGACATGCAGTGCTACCTGACCTAAATAGTGACCGTGTATAGAACTGCACTTCACAACCATTTTAAATATAAAATAATGAGCTTGTCGATAAAAAGCAAAAACCTTTGGAACCACGGCTGAATCGGGGCTCTAGTTGTTTACCTTTCACTAAGCTTGGGCTTGACTAGCCAGACGGTGAGAGAAAGTATCACATTTTGGGGAAAACCCATCGCTTTAGGGGAGACTTTTTTTTCCTTTTTATCTATTTTGGGTGTTTTAAAATGTCTCATGTTTTCTGCTGCTGCGCCGCGGCCCGCGCTCCCGGGGTTTGGATGAGCCCCTTTGAAATTTTTTTTTTTCTTTACTCTATTTAATATACAATTCAAATGTGATTATGTCTACTTCAACTAGAATATGAGATTTCAAGCTCCCAAGCATAAGAGCACCCGGGATACTTATACCTCTCCTATACCAGTCCCAAACATCTGGCGAGTGTGCCAAATCCCCTGATGTAGGCTAGTCACTTTTTTTTCCCTCCCACTGTACAACAGTCTGGTTGTGTTTGGGATTATTTCTCTTTTATTTCACCTTTTTTTTTTTCTCATTTTTTTCCCCCCTTGGGAAAAATCCCTCGTTATAAGGGAAAACGCTTAACGGACCCCCCTCCCCCCTTTTTCCGTTATATCGGTTTGACTATATTAGGGGCCAATAAAAATAAAAAGTTTTAATTTTTTTTTCCCTACTTTGGTGTAATGGTCATCTATGAAAGAAACCATCGTATGCAAAGTTGACCTCAATTGGTTGATATTTTGGGGGTGGGGGATTAAAACTTTGCTATTTACCCTTATCACGGGCCCTTTTAAAGGGAGGGGATGTCTCTCTTGAAAGGGGACAAACCGGACATCTCTTCCCCCAGGGCTGCGGGTCCCCTCTTGGTGGTATTCCCCTCGGGGGGGGGGGGGATTCAGGGGGACCCCCCCCACTCATTGGGGCCCGGGCTTGGCCGGGGGAAGGGAAGCCTTCGAGGCCCCGGGCTTTTATGGCGATGGGCCCCACAATTTTGGGGGAGGAACGGGTGCTGTTCCTCGTCTTTGGTTACCCGGAGGTTGAAGGTGGATGAGCCCCACTCCCGCCGGCTGTGTCGTTGACGACACGAAGCCCTCGTTTCGGGGCGGGCCTTTCGCGTACGATCCTCTTGGGGGCCACTTCCGGGGGTTGGCGGACGAAGTCGTCTTGATATAAAGAGTTTCAAAGAGGGGGGGGAATTTTTTTCGTGGCAAGGGGGGCAGTGTTGCCGCGGGAAAATTTTGTGATGATGGGAGGTTTTTTCACTTGGGGGGTTTCCTCGGCTCCTTCTCGTAGAGAATCCCCTGTAAATTGCTTTTTTGGGGAACAGGGAACTGAGTCAACATGACGGCCCAATGAGACTTGCTAAAATACCAAAAGGGCGGCTCGAGTGGTGAACGGCCCTTCCAAATATTTTTCGGGTGGTACTAAAGGTGTCCTTAGCAAATCCAAGATCGTTGGCGGGCGTGGGAGGAACCGTCGTTCGAACCATCGCAGGATTAGATCCGTTTGCGAACGATTAGAACCGCGGGAGGCTACTTTTCTCGGGGGTTGACGCTCAGTCAGCTGCCCCGAAAATCATCTTCAGACGAAAATGTACGCGCCACCCAACGCGCTCGATGAACCCCCGGGAGCTACGGATCGGGTTTTTGGGAAGAGCGCCGCCGGGGAAAAGGAGGGCCAGCTCAGCGATTTCCCTTATGTCGCAGGGGGCTGTTTTGTCTAAAGCAGACTTTTTCAAACCTTAAATGAGATCGTCCCTTTTGGAGACCAGAGTCTCCGGCAGATCTTTTTTGGTGGGGGGTTTTTGCCGCGGGTTATGTAAACCAGTAGTTTTAAAAACGAAGCGAGAGAAGATGGTGATCTCGGCCAGAAGATGACCCCAAACACGAGAAAAGGCCTTCCAAGGAAAATTTTCGTGGACGTGATGAGGGCAAGCAAGTGAAACGAGGGGTCGGCCGATTTTCTTTGAAAGATGGTGCTGCACCTTGAGGCCCCAGTTTTGGGCACTGATTGTTCGAAGCACATCGCCACGATCTTTTCCTGGACCCCCCAGTCTTCTAGAGCCTCAAACACGCTGTACGGCGGCATCACCAGTTCCGAGTGCAGTTTGGGGGACTCCTAGAGCTTCTCCACTCCTCCTTGACGAGGATGGCAGTCTTTCGGCGCGAGTGCCATCTCCTGGGGAAGGGATCTTCCGCCCCCAATAAAAGTAAGGGGTAAGGGGACTGAATCTTTTTTATGCCCTTCGCCAAATGGCCCTGTACTTCGCTCTTCCCTATCGAATGGACTCTGGATTCACAAAAGCTCTTTTTGGATCGGGGGCCCAAGCTACTTCCCGTAGCCGCCACAATTCAAAGGGCTTGGCGGCTACTGCCCCCATTCTGTCAAGGCCCGACGAGTCAGGGTAGGACGGACTTCGTGCCCTGGTCCTAAATCGTTTTTGGGGAGAGCGCCCCCGGCGTCGGAAGAAGAAGTCTATGTGTTGGCAGCTTGGCTGGACTTGATGCCTCAGACATGACGACTCCGCTCCACCACTTTTTCCCCTTTTTGGCGTCTGTTGACGGCTACGTAGAGAGAGCTTTCACGTGGGAAAAACCGATTCTTTCGCTTTTTGCCCCTCAGCCATTGCCCCCGCCCCCCTTCTCCCGCGGGGCAAGTGAATTTCCCTTTGTCAAAGGAATGGTCACAGAGTGGGCGATGTCCAAAGGTCTGGGAGACTTTTTTGGGAAGGTTTTCTTTTTTTCGGCAGGCGTACTCCGAGTTATTCTTGCTTTTGCTCAGGATCTTCCACTCGCAAAAGTCATAAAACTTCCTCCTCACGCTAGTTTCTGCGATGGTGGGGTCCTAGCTCGTGTCCCAAAATCGAGGCCTCCTTGCAGCCTCAGCTGCACTCTGCGCACCGTCTTCTTCTCTTCCTTGTGTGCGTAAAAAATCGTCTTAAAACGTCTCCACGGCTGGGAATTTTGCTCCCGTTATAGTAGGAAACTATACCAAAAAGCAAAATTCTTTTCTTTCTCGTGTCAGACCTGAGGCGAAAAGAGGAATGTTAAGATCGTCCGCCACCTCTAAATATCAAACCCATTACCTGAAAAATTTGCACACAACAGTTTCTAAATCAAGGCAAATACCAAAATACGTGAAAAAATATTGACTTTGAAAAAATTCCCTATGCCTTTATTGGGACCCTACTATATAATTCCTCTCTCCCCTAAGGGTTTCCCACTCTCCTACCTTTCTACTTCCCACCATTCCTACTCCCCTACAAACAAAACCTCCCTTTTTACAAGGGGGGGGGAAAAAACTACCACTACTAAAGAGAGGTTTTTTCTGGGTAATTTGCATAACTGGGGGCCCCACGAAAACCAAGTGCAGCTTCAATGACATGACCCCGGCCACAAAGGGCCCCTGGAACATTTGTATAAATTTCGGACTTAAATCTTTTGGGTACTTTTTTAATTTATACCCCGGTGAGTACATGTGATTTGCAGACTATACTTTATTAGGATGAGAGTTTTTTTTCCTTAAAATTTTTATCTCTTGTATATCTCACTATGACCTCAAAAGGGTTTTCGAGTGTCAAATTTTTTCAGGGGGAAGTTCAGGGGCCAGATAGGCGACTAGTCTACCTTTATATCTATTATATTTATACGAGATTTGAGGGAATATTTGCTGGCTGTTTACCAAAGTTGTACCAAAATTGCTTCCTGATATCGGCTAATTTGTAGCAGCAATTGAGGCAGACGTGGGTTTTTGGGGAAGGGTTTTTCACCCCCGTTAGGTCCCAATTTTAAACCCTTTTTGGGAAAGGCCCCTTTTTGTGTCACCCCCGGGCTTGGGAAAAGGGCCACAAACATGAAATTTTCTGGAAAGTGGTAAGGTTTTTAAAGTATTTTTTTGGAGCTTTTATAAGGGTTGCTGGTACGGTTTAAGTTCCCAACTCGGCAACCTCGGGACCCCGCCGAGCCGAGAAAGGATTTTCCACTTTTTGAAATAATATATTAAGGGGGAAAAAAAGCATGAAAAATCACATAAAAAAAAAGAAGAAAAATACCACAAAAAACAGGGACACAACTCTACGTCACAACCCACGAACAATCAACAAACAAAACGGGGGAGAAAACCCGCGGGCCCAGTGTGGTGGCACCGCGGCCGCCCGGGAACTATCACCGGCGGGTTTTGGGTGTTCTGCCGGGGTTTTGGAAATCCGGAACATAGCCGAGTTTTTGGGTGTTGCCGAGTCTTGGATGCCGAGTTTGGGAAATTCAAACCCGTATTGGGGTTTTTTCAGCTCAAAAATCTAAAAATGTTGGTTTTTTAAAGTAATTAATTTTTGAAAGTGGGAATTTCATTAATTTAATTTCATTACTTCTACAATTTAAAATTCGTGCATGTAACTGCTCATTAATATGTTAAAAATCAAAGTGAGTTTTTCATATTATTCAATCAAACAATCATGGGGGAAATCTCTTTTTAAAACTCTTGAGGCAGGGAAAATGGTTTCCGGGGCAGAGTAGGATAAAAGTCCGGTTGGGTAAAGGCCTCGGGCTGTTGCGATTCCCCGGGCTTTTGAGGGTTTCCCAAACTTCTCCTCTCTCTCCTTTATGCTCAAATCGAGCCCTAACCCCGAAACGGTTCAATTCTCACTCCTAGAAAACGTCCTCTCATCATAAATCTTTGTACGTACCTCAAAACCCCGGTACCGCCTAATTGGGGGGGCCGCTATCGGCGCGCAAAAGCCAACAATAGAACTAATGTATAATTCTAATTGGGCCAGGATCCCCAAGATGACCACTATTTTCAACTTTTTTCAGTTTTTTGGGGGTATTCAAACCAGTATTGAGTATGAGGTTAGATATGCCCCTTTTCTTTTACATTTGTGTGTTAAAAATGATGTGACATTCAAATCGCAAGATGCTTCTTAGGTTAGGTTAAAGTTTTCCAGAAAAGTGTATTCCCCTAGCTTTGTGGGGTTTGTATTTTGATTATTTTTTCCCCCATGCTCCCTAGAGCGTTCACCGGATATATTTTTTGCCATCCACATAAACATTTCCCGCTCAAACTCTTTGCATTTCCCCACCCAAACCTCCCATTCGGAAAGGTCTCCAGGGTTTTTTATGGGGGAGAGGGGGGGAACAGCCCCTCACCGGGGAGGCCAAAGACGTGGAGACGGATTTGAAGAGGATCTGGCAGCTTTACCCTGAAACTTGTAGCAATGGATAAGATATTGGAGCGTTCATAGGCCATCTAAACCCCATAAAATGGAAATCTGAGTAAAAAAAAAAAGCCGGTCACAAAACCCAAAAATTTGCGAAAAGTTGGGGTTTTAAGGTATGATCCCCTTGGCAGTATAGCTCCATTTCAATGTTTTTAATGTTGAAAACGTACCATTATCATCACTGACATAATCTCTGTATCACGGGCCTCGTCTTTGTTTTTACACACAAACCTCGATTTCCCCCGGGCCTCCATTTCCCGGATTGGAAATTTTCCGGACAAAAAACCAGGTCCGGGGATATGTAGCGTCCCGGCGATTTCCCCCCCCCCCCCCCCCCCCCCCCCTTGAAATCCTGGGGCCTTTCGTAAAATTCAAAATTGTCCGGGGGGTCCCCCAGCTCTCCTGTCCCCCTGTCATGTCCGCGCCTCCCCCAGGTGGGAGCAGCTCATGGGTTTTATTGTTTACTTTGGCAACCGACCTCACGGTTCCCTGCACATCCTCCGTCAGTCCCCCGACTCCCCTGCCCCTGGGGCAGGAACATCTCTGGACTATTGAACACTTTCTCTGCCCCCCCAGGGGGCACAAAGCTTAGCGGTCGATTGTTTACATTTGGGCACACACACTACGGTTCACCTGCACCCTCCCTTAGTCCCCTGACCCCCCCCTCCCCTGGGGCGGGAAAGTCTCTTGGAAATATTGAAAACCCTTTCTGCTCCCCCCGCCAGGTGGCGCATGCTCAGCGTCGTATTGTTTACATTTGGGGCCCCACGACACTCACGTTCACCTGCACGGCCCTCCCTTAGTCCCTGCCCCCACTGCCCCCGGTCAGGGAAAGTCTCTTTAGACTATTGAACTTTCTGCTGCCTCCCGCCCGGGGGGCAGCATGCTCCTACGTAAAAATCCCGGGGGGGTAGTTGATATTGGGGGTTGCGGACATAAAAAATGAGTAGGATAAAAGTGCGGGGGTGGTAAAGGCATCGGCTTTTGCGGTTCCCGGGCCATGCTCCCCCCTATTAGTCCAGGGAAACGAATTTGTGTGTATTGGCAGCTGACTAATTTTTTCTTGGGCCGCCATTTTGCTAGGGGGGGAGGCTCCAAAACCTTTTGTAAAAAGGCAGTGGGGGCTCCCCGGGACATTTAAGGCTTTTATCAGTACTGGTAAAACTTAGTTTTGTGATAACCATTTAGTGCTTAAAAGGTCAATATTAGTTTATCAATGTCCTGGCCTGAACAGCTGTTAAGTTCAGTAACAAATTTGTGTATGCAGCCCCTGACGTCATAACAAACTAATCTGCAACCCCTCGCTAGGTCTGGCCACGACTGGCTGCAGCCATGGCAAACCTATGGCATATTTTGTGGAGACAGTTCATAAGCAGAATTATACTTTTTTAAGCTCCGCCCACTTTTTTTCTTTTCTTTTGAGTGCACTGCTAACCGACATGATACACTGTCGGCAGTAAAATTTACTTTTCTTCGGAAAAAAAATACTCTTTTAAGGTGTGTGTGGTGCCTTCAAGATCCTGGCGAATCAGACCTGACCCCGTAAATGTTTCTGTTTTCCATTAATTCTCATCCTATTCAACATACACAACATGGACACCACATGCAAAGGATACTGTATTTAATTAGGAGTAGGTGCAACACGTTGATCGGATATATACATCAACTCAAATAGGTAAGAACTCACAAATATTAAAATTCTCCAGCGACATCTGGGAACAATTCTTCCAATCCGTCGAATCAGTCAATGCGTACGAATCTTGTTAATGCGTCCGAATCTTGTTAATGCTTGTGGCACGCACGATAAAACTTTTGTATTTTGGCCATAATACACTAAAACAATAAACAATATCTTTAGTAATAGTTATAATTACTTAAAAAATGCAATGTAACTGGTACATTTGTCATATCTTACACAGGAATGTTACCCCAAAAATGTACATAATGGATACGAACACCTCCCAGAGAGGCACCTGCTTGAAAAACAAGTGCTCACGGCCTCTCTGGACCAAGTGTGTGTGTGTGTGGGAGAGAGAGAGAGTGTGTGTGTGTGTGTGTGTGTGTGTGTGTGTGTGTGTGTGTGTGTGGGAGAGAGGGAGAGAGAGAGAGAGTGTGTGTGTGTGTGGGAGAGAGGGAGAGTGTGTGTGTGTGTGTGTGTGTTTGGGTGGGCGTGGGAGAGAGGGAGAGTGTGTGTGTGTGTGGGTGTGGGTGTGGGAGAGAAAGAGAGAGAGATAGTGTGTGAGAGAGAGAATGTGGTAAAATAGGAAAAATTGGTATACAAGGAAACGTAGATGTAGGTACACGTAGCCTACACACAGGTCCATGAAAGCATTAAACATCCTCGACGCACACTGTGAAATGGCTGTGTAGCAAATAGATATTCAAATAACATTTTCATAGCGCCCTAAACATTTCAGTTTGATATCATGCAAGTCCATCTATAAGTTAGAAAACAATGGTAGGCCATTCTAAGAGCTCAAAACAATTATATATCGATGTGTAATACAGACAAACATGCTACTACTCTTTGCTGTGCCTTCAATAATGTCAACCTTAACGATATTCCTTGAGCCTCGGTAAGAGGTAATGAAGTGTACGACACTTTTACTCCCGGCAACATCTAGAAACGGCTTTGGCAGGGGCTACAATCGTATTTTGTGATGGCAAGCAGGGGCGGAGCTTAAAAGAGTATAAAAATCCACAAAATTGGCCGCCACAAAATACGCCTCTTTGTGCGTAGACATGTTTGTGAATGTCATATACAAGGTGTGAGGCAGTAAAACTTGGTAACTTGATGTGCTATCGCAAGGGGTTTGGTTTGAAGACACAGGGCGGCAACATGAGCCTGTAATCACAGGCGCCAGTCACTATAAAAATCCTGCCTGCACCTCCACCGGGGGTACATAGCCCTCAAGTGACCTGCATCAAAATGCATCATCTGCAGGACAAATTTGAAATTACTAAAATTACAAATTAACAGAAGCAAAAATACCCATTTATTTACTAACCCCTTTTATTAAGCCTATTTTTTAGCCTATATATAAGTTAATAACCCGTTTATTTACCACAATAGACAGTGGTTACTAACCACTAACCACTGCCAGTAACCTGTGTCTATTGTCTAATTTTTGTGCAATTTTAGAAATTTCACTAACAAAAACAACAGTATATGTAGGATAAATCAGAAATCACACACACGGCCAGCGTAGTGAGCGTACCGCTCTCAACCCCCAAGTCCCAGAACGCAGTGACTGAGTGAATGACTGCTACACTATAGTCAATTTTTTTTATTATGGTCAAAATGCACTAAGGAAGCCACGCCCCCTGCCTCCCCTTCTATTCTACGGGGCACTGATTGGTGCATTCATCGTATCATCACTACCATCACAATATCTTCACTACTTAACAGCGCGTGACCACGGGACAGAGAAATCTTCACTATACAAAGGGTGACAAAATCAAAAATCCCTCTGTAGTGAAGATTGCTCTGTCCAGTGGTCACGCGCTGTTATGTAGTGAAGATATTGTGTTGGTAGTGATGATACGAGGATGCACCAATCAGCTGCCCGTAGAATAGAAGGGGAGGCAGGGGGCGTGGTTTCCTTAGTGCTTTTTGACCATAATAAAAAAAATAGACTATAGCTATAACACTAGCTAGCGATGCTTGGACAATAATGCTTGCTTGGTCTTGGTACGAAGATCGTTTTTTCTCGCAATTGAAAACTGATTGGTTTCTGTGACAAAAACACAACAAGCTTGGTAGGGGCCGAAATAATAATTCGGTGCGTGCAACTACCAACAGCCGAGGCAGGTCCTCTAGTGCCCACCGGAGCACCAGGGCTGCCCTATCCTCGTCGTCCTCTGGGCCGCCGATCTACTGCCTCAGCTGAGCCGTGGCTGGGCAGGACAGCAGGTAGTGCCTTAGTGGGTGTCGGCGAGGTGGCCCCCAAGTGTCACACTGCCGACTCGAATCGTCCCTCAACTCCTCCAGGGTGCGATAGCCAAGCCGGAGTCGGTGTAGCTTGACCTCGTCTGCCCTGGAAAGCTGGCGGGCGGGAAGCAGTGGGCGGTAGGCGGTGGCTTTGGCATACCAGGCCGCCTGCCGCGATGACGCCTCCATCTCCCGGTGTTGCTGCTCGGTGCTGTTGGCGGCAGCACGTCTGGCCATCGTCTTGCCCTGCTGTATCTGGTGTTGCAGTTATGTCGGCGAGGACAAGTCAGGTCAGCGTCAGGTCACCCTCGGGCCTCTAATCCTGGTCCCAGACAGGGGGGTGGCCTAAGCCGATGCAGGTGTGTATGTGCGTGTGTGTGTTAATGCCGCTACAGTGGTAAGCAGGGTGGGATAGGAGACAGCATAAGCCTTTGTACCACCTCGACCCCTCAATCCTCACCCCTGTACTTCTACGGATAAGGAAACTATGAAAGAGTGCTAGTAAAAAGGCTGCAATGGTACCTCTAGACGAGACAAGTCTTCCACACGGTACACCAAGACCAAGACCCCTCACGGCACCACACCGTCCGCCTCAAGGCCGAATCACACCATACATCATGGGGAAATTGGTGACAGGGCACCGTCTCATCACATCCGCTAGAATTTTTACATTCAAAAAAATAGACGTGTTACACTAAACGGTGCGCCGCCGTCACGGCTCCAATACATCCTGTCTTGTCACGTACGGTTTCTGGGAAATAATATTTTAACGTAATGAGACTGTGCTGTGCTGATAATTGTCATTTTCTCAAGGCTTTATGTACCCAAAACAGTGTCTTTTAGAGTTCAACTCCTCCTCTTCATCCAACAGAAGTGCTATTAATGCAAATTTCTTCAAGCATAGCCACTGGGCACCATGTCTGCTTAGAGGGTGAGCAGGAACTGCCGAAAAGGACGGAACTGTGACGAATAGTGTGAATACAAGGCACGGCTGATGGAACGCTGCCGTGATTTCAGAGTGTGAATCAGCCTTCACCTGTACGTTCCTGAAGAAGACTAATCAACCCTCGCGACTGTGATAGATTCAAGGTGCAAATATCGTCAATCCCGACAACGGTGCCCTTCAACAATTAAAAACAATAACAACAAGGTAGAGATGGTTCCTTACACAGTTATCTAAATATCTTCGTGAATTTTTGTTATTGGAAAAACCACCGATTTTGAGGCCGAAAACTGAAGTCCTGAATAGTTTTGATGTGTTTTAAATTTAAATCTGGCTCTCTTTTTTGTCGAAATCAATGTTTGTTTACATGTGTGTATGTTGGGGAGGCAACCTTTGCCCCTCCAGGTCTGCCCCGCAAACATTGCTAAGCTTCACACTGCCATATTTTTGGTAATTTTGTTTTTTTCTCTATATCATCTGTTACTAAACCAAACCTCACCTCTAACCTAACCTAATCTGATTAACCTAAACTTAACTTTCTGGCTGAAGTAACGGTAGATTTTCGGTACTACGTGTAATGCCATTATTATTCAATTGCGCCATGGGAAATGGGGGTTTAAAGTACTCACAATGAAGAAAGCTACATGATGGTGTCGGTAAGAGTCCTAGGACTTTTGAAAGCCTACTACCAAAATAATACCAATATCTATACTGCAAATTTCCAAAAAGTCTAAACACAGCAGAAAAGCAGCAAAGGCATACCTACAACATTAAATCTAAGCTATATGTCATAGGTATCATAGCCTATATGAGGAGGTCGCCTCCGTGGTGCAGTGGCTAGCGTGCCTGGCTACGAATCTGCGGGCCCTGGTTCGAAACCCGGGCCAGGCAAGTCGGTGACCAGCCTACCCAGCTGTTCTTCCTCCCTTTCGGGGGTTTATAAATGGGTACCTGGGGTAACCTGGGAAGGTAACTGTGGTAACCCAGAGTCACACTAGCCCTGTGTCCCCGGGGGTAACGGGTCCTCACCCACCACAGGCTCTTTAAAGGGCTAATGCCACGGAGATGAAAACCGCATGCCACGCGCAAACTTAGCGTATGCTCCCATCTTTACCTTTACCTATATGTCATAGGTAGCAAAATATTAGAATATTAATTCGTGGGGGCATCCTGCAATATATTATGATTTATGACCGATTTTGGTTACCCTGTCATTCTCTTTACATTTTAACTAGTATAATTTTTCATTCACATTTACTGCACTGTGAATATTGTATTTAGGTACATGCTCATAATCATTTGCTTTCCCCTACAAATCCTTTTTTTTTTAATAACGATAATTTTACGCAAAAAAAAATTTCCATTAAAAACAACTATTTTTTTTCTTCTCCAAACCTCTTTGTAAAATACGTAGGAGTGCGTCTTATGCGGAGGTACGTCTTATGCGCCGGCAAATACGGTATATGTCTACATTCACCTAGAATAATGATATTTCATAGCATACCAAGCAGTAATGAGCGAGCCTGGATACTTACTACCTCTCCTAATACCAGTCCCATGCAGTCGTGGGCAAGTGTGCCAAATCCCTGATGTAGCGCCAGTCACTGTTTACCTCCCAACATAGCTACACGGTCTGGTTGTGTTTGTGATTATTTCTCATTTATTTCACTATTTTTTCCAGTTTTTCCTATATTTTCACACCCTTAAGAAAATACCCTCGCAGTAACGGACAATCGGCTTTAACGGACCACTTCTCCCCCCTTTTAGTCCGTTAAATCGAGGGTCGACTGTATATATACCGTATTTGCTGTCGCATAAGACGCACCTCCGCATAAGACTCACCCATATTTTACACGAAGATTTTGAGGGGAAAAGTTTTTTTTTTTTTTTTTTTTAGGGGATAAAAAACATCTTAATTTCGAAAGAATTTATTGAAATAAAGGTTTTGTAGAGGAAAATAAATTATTTTGTGTATGTACCTAAATACAATATTATGCACAGTGCATTAAATGTGAAACATTTCCTGTAAACACAGTATATACAAAAAATCCAAAAATATGTGTAAAAAAACACTGGTGCAAAGCAAGCAACACAATGCATTCAATCTGAGTGAATTCCAATGTGCACATGCATACAAAGTAAATTTCTTTTATTGGTTATTCAGCCACCAACATTGTGCAATAAATTCCCCATACAGTAACACAACCCACAACCTCGATTTCCCGGATATTGGATTTGCCGGACAAAATCCGAGGTCCGGGATATGTCAGTCTCGGACAAATTTTTTTTTTTTATGTTGAAATGCCTGGTCTGTTCGTAAATTGCCAATTGCCCGGGCGGTCCGGCTCTCCTGTCCCCCCCGGTCAGTGTCCCCCTCCCCCCGGGGTAGCAGCATTCAGCGGTTTCGTTTTTTTTACTTTTGGGCACCAACTTTCACGGTTCACCGCACACCCCCGTCAGCCCTGACCCCCACTCCCCTGGTGCAAAAAATTTTCGAGCCTATTGAACACTTTTCTGCTGCCTCCCCCCCAGGTGCAGCATCCCCGGGGGGTCGTATTGTTTACATTTGGGCACCGACACTCAGGGTTCACCTGTACCCCTCCTTTTCCCCCCTGACCCCAATCCCCGGGGTGCGGGGAACTCTTTTGGGGAACTATTGAACATTTCTGCCCCCTCCCCCAGGTGGCTGCTGCTCACGCGTAAAAGCCCGCGGGGGTAGTTGATATTGTTAGTTGCGGACAGTAAATATAGAGTAGGATAAAATTTCCTGGGGTGGGTAATGGCTTTGGACTTTTTTTTTATTTTTTTTTATTTTTTTTTTTTTTATCTGCGATTCCCGGGACTTTTGCGGTTCCCGGCCAGTGCTCCCCCTTTTACCCGGGGGAAATTGGGGTTTTGGGGTGTACATGCAAACAAATAAAAATAGTTAAAAAAAACTGGTAAAAAAGCAAGCAACACGTAAAAAAAAATTTTAAAAATTTTTTCATAGGCAAGTCAAGCCCCTGTATCCCTGGACTTTTTCACGCTACAATGTTTTAAATTGCGGGGCTCATAGGGGTGGGGGGGCCCCCGACAAAGAGATATAGGGCCCTAGGGATTTCATATAACTGGCTTATCATATATATGTATCTGTAATCTTCGATAGTTTGTTCTATAATTTATCAAATAAGAACAGAAAAACACGCTAAAGAAGCCATTCCCGCGACTAAGAAAAAATACTAAATTAATATTATTAAAACTCTTCGCCATTTAAAATTTGCGATCAACTTTTATCATGAAGGGTATCAAAAAAGCGCAATTTTATTACTTTCCATTGTATATTTTTTTTATCTGATAAATTAATTAAAAAACCTGCATAAATTAGCTTTTAAATAAAAAAATAGATAATCAACTGGTTTTTTTTCCCGATTGTGATTTATTTTTTACTTATATTTTTCGTTTTCTGAAAAATGAATTATTCCCATGTAAAAATTACGTTGACTAAAAAAATAACCTCATCAATGGGGAAAATTCCCCGATTGGGATTTATTTAGTTAACGCTAATTATCGGTTCTTTCATTTATCAATATAAAATATAGCAATGGAAAAATTTAATAAAATTGCGCTTCATTGATCCCTTCATGAAAAAATTTTGACTCGCAAATTTTTAAAATGGCGAAGATTTGAATAAATTTAAGTTCATGCTATTTCTTCAGAGTTCAAATGGATTTTTTTACGTCTTTTACTGTTTTTATTTGTAATTTATAGAACAACTTTTTACGAAGATTCAGTTATCATATATCTGTAAACCATCTATATGATCCGTATATATATATATATATATATATATATAAATGAACCCGAGCGGCCTCCACTTCACCCTTTTTTTGCCGGGCCGATATTCCGTGCGCAGTCCAGGTAACAGGGGTTAGGGACAGTTATAAAAAGGAAAAAACAAAAATTTGATATTAGTACGTATATACTATATAGCAAACAACTGAACAAAATATTAATGACTAATAGAAATTGGTACTATAGGCTACATGGGCAAAAAAAGTAAAGAAAAAAACTAAAAAAGGCTCATAAAGGTGTCTTAATCATATTTCAAAACCTGGAAAATCATATTCACATCCTCAAGCTTGAAAATTCATTGTCATGCTGGCATCCCCCATTACTCTCTTCACACTTGAAATACAAAATAGAGTTGGGTTATCATCATTTTCTTAAAACAAAAAATCAGCCCATGCCATAAAGGGCATTGCTATCCCAAACTTTTTAAAAGATTTCCAGGGTGGGCATCGCAATTTTTTTCCCTAACCAATCGAAATTTCCCGCATTTTCCGACCTTGCACCCGAAATCCAAAATTTCGAAATTTTTTTTTCAGATAGCCTTTTCGCAATCGAAATTCCGCAAACAAATTTTGCACCTAAATTTAAAAAAAAAAATGTCTTTAGACTCTTAAACATCTCAAACTCTTAAACACCTAAATTAAAACAATAAAGTCTGAGACTTTTTAGTGTTTATACTTCTGTTTTCCATTCTGTTTCGTCTATACTTGTTATTGTCCTTCACAAAATTAATTTTGTCTCTTTTGTTTTTTTTTTATTTTTTCCCTTCACGCTACTGCTATAATCACAAATCAAATTCATTTAATTTTCCTCCCCCTCCCCCTCCCCCCCCCCATTTTTGGGGTTCACATGTGGAGGTTGGCAACTAACAACACGGCCCAGCGTCACGCTCTCAATCCCAAGTTCCACACCACTGACTGAGTGACGTGCTACATTTTACAACTACATTTGTGCTCTATACGACTGATTGTGCTACACTTTGGGGGGGGCGGTAGCGGAGGGGTTTTTTTGCGTCTCCGCTGGCGTTCTCATGACCCGAGTTCGATCCCCGAAAAAAAACAAAACCCTTTCTGCCGTCGAGGGGCCTAAAACCCAAAAGCCCTCCCCTCACTTACCTTTTTGGGGCATAAAATCGGGGGGACACAGGGGGGCGGCATGACCCTTAATCACAGGCGTCACTAAAAGAATTCCTGCCTGCCCACCACGGGCGAGGACCAACCATCAGAGCCCCCCAATAACCTCCCAAACCTACCATCCGGTCTGGGGCACCACTGCCTACAGGCGCTATAGGGACAAAATAAAAAAAAAAAAAAATTGGCAAGTTGACATGTCGTCTCCACAATATTTTTTTTGGGGAAATTTGTTCCGCTTTTCACTTTCCACTTTGAAGGTGGTGACCGTCCAATTATTTCGATTGTGTTTTTTAAAATTTTGGCGGGCCCCACCCCCCAATTTTGCTTTTTTTTCAGGACCGTATTGCCAATTTTTGCAACGAAATTTTCCCTTCCCCAAGTTATTGCGATTTCGTTTCCAAAACTTAGGGTTTGCAATTCGCAATTTCCCCCAATTTTTTTTAGGCTCTGTATTGCGCAAATTTCCCCAACCGAATTTTCCCTTCCGCAAGTTCGGATTTCCCAAAATTGCGGAATGCCCCCCCTTTATGATTTTCACAAATCCTCTTTTTTTCCATTCCATGAACGTTTAGCCACCACAACCCTGTAATATAGGGCTCTTCCTTCTGCCGTAGGTGTCACTTAAACTAAGAAACATAAGAAAATAAGGAAGCTACAAGAGGCCCGAGGGCCCACACGTGTTAGTTCCTGTATAGTGGTAGTTTCCGTTCCGCCAATCCCGTGGTTCAGAAAGGGGGGGGTGAAAGGGCCCCCCCCCCGCCCAACTTAACGTGTGGCGAGTAGCCTAACCTCCTTCTCTACCTACAGCTACTGCTGGACCGGATTGAAGTAAATTTTTTTAAAGGGTAAATTTTGCAGCTCCCGGGGTGGACCCTTGCTTCTGGCATTAGTTGGGGTATATATTATAGAGCTCCCGAAAGTCCTGTCTGGGCGTGGGGTTTTTAGGCCTCACACAGCCCTGCCCAACAGGGACCTAACCGGGGGGCTCGCGGGGCCTGGAAAAGATTGATGGGGGTACACCCATGTCCCTGGGCGCCACTTTTTGACCTCCACCATGTCTATTCCCTCAGGGGCCCCGGAGAAGTTGCGAAGAATTTTGGTTTTTTCTTTAAGGCGGGGCATTGGGTGTCCCCGGGAAGTATCGCGTACGTCGTCCAAGACATGCAGCCCTGTCTATGTTCTTGGTGTACTTATGCAGCCCTCGTCTATGTTCTTGGTGCTTCAGCGGCCCTGTCTAGTTCTTTGGTGTAGAAGACGATTGATTTCCACGCCGGAACAAAAAAAATGAAAAGTCACTCTACAAGGGCCCGCTGTTCTTTGTCGTTGGGGGTGGTCTTAATTTTCCGGGCTTGGGGAGGCTTTTTACAACTCTCGGTAAAACCCCTGCGTGTGAAAAACCGTGAAAGGTTGGGAAACTGTGTGACTGGCACCCTTTTTGTGGTAGTGGTTGGGGCCGTCGGTAATAGAAAATTGAATATGAGCACAAGGCCGCGAGGAATGGAAAGGGGTTGGGGTAACCTATATTTTGGGCGGTGAGGGCGCGAAGGCGGACACTGTGCACGGCCATATCCTGTCCCGGCCCCTGTAACGTCCCCCAACTGTTAGTCTTAGGCGACCGGGGCGCTTAGCCACCCTTTAAAACCTGAACTTTAAAATCTGAGACTGCATCCCCCTTGTTCCACTCCTCATTCATGAAACCTTTAAAGGGTTTAACGATCGAGACGTCAACGGCTGCAACTGACATTTTGGCCTCCAGGAATTTCAGCCAAAATGGTCTTCATTTTTTCTAAAATTTTTCTTCACAAATCAGTTGTACGAGCTCGAAATTGATGCAAATTAATGCGGTTTCTTTATAGCCCACCAGGGTCCTGGACCCCATTTCTCTTCACATTGCATTCTCCCCATCCCCTCCAACCTTTTATGGGCTGAACATGAACTCCTTTGGTTTCTTTCTTTTGGTAAGTCTTTTTTTTAAAAACTATAAAGGTGGCAGTTTTGTGCCCTCACACAACATGCTAAAACCCTTTGTAGTGCGTTTCCATGGCTGCAGGGTTTTAAAGGTCACAATTTAGTACCTTATTTTCAACCCCTTCTTTTATGGCCATAAATGTCAGAGGGAATTAGTCCCCTATTTCCTACTGTGAAAAGGTCAAAAAAAATTTATTTTTCGCATTAATCCAAAACTAGAAAGTCATGATTTTTTTAATTCTTTTTCAGTTTTTTTACTTTCTTTTTCAGTCGTCATGCAGAGTTTTTTTTTTCATAAAACTGAGCCCCATATATTGACCCTCTAAACTCATTTACATTTTTGTTCTTTTGTATTTCCTTGCTGTGCTAATCATTTTGGTGGATACAGCTTCCCCAAAGATCTTTGTTTTTCCACCCGGGCTTTTAATTTCTTTTTCAAAATTCTGGCCATTTTAAAATGCCTTACGGGGGACAGTGGTTTCTAGGGTTACCGGCTTTCAGCTCATCTTCTTGTTTTCTCCATGGCCTAAATTTTTCAGTTGGTGGTGGCCAAAAATGCCGCCCAGCTCCCCTATTACCGTGTTTTTTGGCGTAGGTTAGACTCTAGTTTAAAATTTTAATGTGTAAAATGTCTTCGTTGTCTTTTCCATGTTTCAACACGGGGGAAGATTTAATAGTTAAAAATTAAAGGGGATTGCTGTAATCAATCTTTTGGGGGCATACGCCGGGGGGGGGGGGGGGGGCGCGTCGCCTCGCCCCCCCTACGACGCCACTCCCGGGGGGTCCCACGCGCGGTCCCCTCAGGCTCCCTTTCCCATACCAAAACAGTCCCCACAAGAAAAAAAAGGGTATGTAAACAAAGGTAAAAAAAGCCTTTCCTCCTCTTCTGCCTCCTTAAATTTTCATTTTCCCGCTGCTAAACTTTTGCGCTCAAAACGGGGCTTCAAAAATTATTCTGCAAAAAAGAAAAGCCCAGCGATAAATTTTGCAGCTGCTATCTTGGTACAATATTATTGTGAAACGTTCAGTAGGGGAGACGAATTATATGCGGGGGAACCTTATGAAAGCACGCAAACGGCCCCCAGTTTTGCATCGCCGCGTAGTTTTTTATTCCCCCCGTCCGACCTGCGTCTACATTTGCCACCCAAAATGACGATTTACTATACGGGTTGCGGGATACTTTCGCCGAATCCTTCATCGAGATTTTCCGCGCAGATTTAAAATTTTTCCAAAATATAAAAAAAAACAGAAGGCTGAAATCGTATGTCACAGCGACGTACATCATCTTGCCCTCACCGGTGTTGGGGGGGGAGGGTTTTCCCCCCCTCTCCCCCCTCATAGGCGTTTACGTTTGCAGATTTTGAAATTTTTACCTCAGCGTTTTCCCCAATCCCGTGTTTTTTCCCTTTTTTTTCTGGGTTACATAAGGGGGGAAAACTACGGGTGGCACAACGATTTAGCAATCATGATCTTTACAAAGGTGGGACAATAATAAGGAAAAATTTTCAAGCTTAAAGGGGTAAACTTTGAACGTGCAAAATTTGATCCGCCGTTTTAAGGCTGGGGGGGGTGAATCTCCGCTTCCAAAAAAAAAAACCTGGGGAAAAAAAAAAAAAAACGTGTAAAAAACCAGGAGCTGTTAAGGGCCCGCTTGTCCATCCTACCTTACAGCCAGAGAACTGAAGAGGAAATCAACCTTTTTGGAATGTGTCGCTTTTTACTGTACAGGGAAAATTTGAAAGTGACCGGGGCGGGGTTTTCTGGGGGGCGGAATAAGCCCCCGATAATGACCGCCAAAGGAAGAAAAGGCTTCACTTTGCAAAGAAATACAGAGATTGGCCTCTCGACAAGTGGCGGGCTGTGCTGTGGAGTGACTAAATCACATTTTGTGTGAGTGGAGGAGGACCAGCAAAAGTGTACCGTCGCCCCGGCTCAGACCCCACCGAGCCTCGCTACACACCAAAGACCACAAAACACCCTCCCAGTTTAATGGTGTGGGGTTGCTTTACTTTTCATGGTATTGGGAACTTAGTTATTTTCCCAAAGAACACAACAGTTAACAAAGTGGTGTATTTTGATCTTTTAAATGACCACCTGGAGGCCTGCTTTGAAAAGACAGGCACAGATTTTCCAACAGGATGGAGCATCCTGCCACACATACTATTGCATACAAGCTAGAAAATAAAAATGGCTGAAGAGCAGTGCTGAATGAAGATAATGAACAGTGAGTGTGTTCTTGTGTGAAAATGACTATATCAGACCATAGTTTTTTTGTTTTTTTTGTTTTTTTCTTAAAAATTTCTTTCCAAAATCAGGGTGCGTCTTCCAAGATGCAGCCAGCGTCTTAATAATAACCAGTAAAATACGGTAATTTGGATGCATGATGAATGTATATCAATCAATCAATCAATCATTGGGGGCATACGCCGGGGGCATACGCCGGGGGGCGCGTCGCGTCGCCTCGCCCATCCTACGACGCCACTCCCGGGGGTCACCACGCGCGAGTTCCCATGCAGGCGCCTTTCCCATACCAAGCAGCTCTCGACAAGAAACATCAACTTGCCCCTGCCACGAGCCTTGTGGGCGCCCCCTTGGCCTCCTCCATGCCGGATTGTCTCTTACAGATACAACCCGATGGGAAGGATCGGTTTCAGGGTAGCGTGCCACATGCCCATATAGCCGAAGTTGGCGCTGACGGACTATGCAGGTAATAGGCCTCGATTCAGTCTCACGGTGCAATCGCTGATTGACACGTAATCATCCCAGCGATACCCCCTGATTCTGCGAAGACACTTATTACCAAAGGCATTGATTCGTCTCTTCAAGTCCACTATTTAGTGTCCATGTCTCACAACCATAGAGTAAGACAGGGATCACAAGCGACTTGAAGATCCGGATCTTTGTCCTTCTGCACAGGTACCGACAATGCCAAAAACTCCCGCTGAGCGAGTCCATAACCCCGTGGGCTATCCCAATCCGCCGTAAAAATTCTTGACGGACCCCCCCCTTTTATGGACTGCGCTACCAAGGTATGTAAAATTTTCCCCAAGTCTAAATGCCTCCCCCAACTATAAACGGGCTGTACGCTTCATCTAGTAAGCCCAAACACGGGACCTTAGTCTTGAGCCGGGAGATCAAAAGTCCCAAAGGGTTTTGCCTCCTCGTGCAGCCCCTCGAGAGCCATCACCAGGCCTCCGCGACTCAGAAAAGATTACTGCTATTGCAAAACAAAATCATGATTTGTGTTGCCGACGGGGCTCCCCAATCACTTTGATCTAAAACCTGTCCAAAAACCCAGTCCATGCAACTTTTAAAAATATGGGGCAAGGGGCGCACCTTGCCTCACTCCTGTATTCCAGGGAAGAAGGGAACACCTGCCCCCACACTTACACACTCTCAGTCCCAGAAACAGACCCGTTATCAAACCAATGTCCTTGCAGGGGAAACCCTCAAGTCGCCCAAGATCCCAAAGTGACTACGATGCAGAGTCAAAGCCTCTTTAGACAACATAGGCTGCAAGATCCCTGTCGAAACCACGTCGGGGTTTCCCCCAGGACACGAAACGTAGGGGTACGGGCCGTTGTTGACTTACCAGGCAGAAAACCAGTTTCTGAGGTTCTGATGCTTCACCCGATGACTGTGAATCCGTGTCGCAAAAGATGGGAAAAACACCTTTCTGGGACGCTGAGCAGTGTAATACCCCGGGGAAATTTTTTGCAGTCCCGACGGTCCCCCTTTTCCCCTTTTTTTTGATAGGGGCGACCCGCCCCCCTTTTTCCCGTCAGGAGGAAGGGACCTGATTGCCACACGGCAGTCAGGGCAGCATGCAACCCCCGGTCATGGCCTCACCCCCCCGCTTTTAGGAGTCCGCACTGATATTAAAACACCAGCGCCTTTCCACCCCCCAACTTTTGCTACAGCCCTCTCTTTGGGGGGGGCTTTTGTCAATTGGGGGAAAAGAAAAAGGGTGGGGGTTTCCCGTCCCCAATTGAGGATCTGCCCCCTT
>JACEEZ010001134.1:51441-53527 GCA_016584305.1 Chionoecetes opilio | reverse complement strand
AGTATGTAGGGGGTATTTATGTACTCCCTAACCCATCACTTATAGTTATCTTTTTTTTCCTTGTTTTGTCTGGTTGAAATAAACTTTAAAGACGCTTTCCACTAGTGGGGATATTTAGTTTATCTGAAAAGTAAAAGGGGGGAAAACAACATGAATAAGGGGACATCCTAAAGGGGAAAAAAAAATCTTTTAATTAGAAAATTAGATTGTTTGCTTAATTGCCTTGTGTTGCCCAACGGGGGTTTAAATGATAAATGGAATAGGAAAAAACACAAAAAAAAAAGATGAAATTTACAAAACCTCAAATAAATCAATTTATGAAAAACCAAACATTTTTCAAAAGGGAAAAAACCAAACAAGGCCCAACCGGGCCCACCCTGCGGGGTGGATACCCCCCGGGCCCTCTTCTGAGTTATTAAAATTTACATTTGGAGGGGTCCATAGAAAATGCCTGCCCGGGATGAAAACCCAGAATCCCACACTATAAAACCTATCATGGACGCGCAAAGCACTAATCACACACGCCATAAACCAGCATACACCCCATAAAAGGCCCCTGGGGGGAAAACCCCGGGAAAACGAGGCCAAGGTCTATTTTTGGGTCTATTCTGGGGGCTTTTTTCAGCCAGACAGCCTGAAAAAAACCAACAACAAGGGAGTCAAAAGTCAGTTTATCGACATTCCCCCAGACTGTTTCGGGCCTCTCTACTGAAATGTACATTTTCTTTCTTTTTTTTAAATTTAACCCCCATGGGTACTGCTTTTCTGAATTTGTTAACTCCCAATTGTTTACACAATCCTGTTGCAGACCGCACAACATACCCTTAAAAAAAGGGAATTTTTCCCACTGGGCCTGCTGGAAAAATTCAGTTACTGTAACGGGGAAATGTTTTTTTTTTCAGGGGACAGGGGGTTATCCTCTAAAAAACCAACCTGCTTACCCCCTTTAGTAACCCTAGGACTCACCCTGGGGGAAGGTCCCAACGGAAGTCATAAAAGGACAAGGGTTGTATCGAAAAAACCCTTTGGGGGTTTTGAAATTTTCGTTTTCGTTCCCTTCACATTTCGGGTGGGTCTCTCAGTTAAACCCCCAAAAAATGGGAAAAGATTGTTTCTGCTTGAAATGGGGGCTGCATAAAAAAGTGTACGGGGAGGTTTTCCCTGTGCCTGAGGAAAATTGGGAAATGCATAAAGATGTAATGAAAAATGTTGTAGAAAACACCAGATGCCCTCGCTTTCTGGTTTTGTAGTGAAAATGAAGTCGTTGACAACTTTTTTTTCCTTTTAGATGTGAAAGTGGGGGGTTGCAATGCTTTTTGATAAAAAGTCACCCATAAACATATTTTGGGGGTTTTTTTTTTTATATATTCAAAAATTTTAATCCTTTGTAAAAAAAAATGGGTTTTTAGTAAAAAAACCAAAAAAAAAAAATTTGCTATAAAAAAATAAAAATTTTCCCTTTAACGTAGAAAACAAGATTTTCATTTTTCATCGGGAAATGGGACCTTTTGAAAACCACTGAAAAAGCTCCCAAAAAAAAATAAAACTTTTTTAAACAGCATATAGAACCCGTACCCCAAGGGAAAATCAAGAAGGAGAAGGGTGCCATAGCATATATGCACACACCCCAAAACCCACTTTTAAAAGGGAATTTTAAACCGCATAAAATGGGGGTCAATATACAATATATCTTTCAATGAAAAAAATTTTGGAAAATTTATGAACATAAAAACCCAAAAGAAAGCTAAAAGGGGCCCCATGAGACCTACACGAGGTATTTTCCTGTATTTAACATACCTACATCCCCCCTTTTTCACCCCCTTTCCTTTAATTTATCTAGCCTCCCTTTAAACCCTTTCAAATGACTCCGCCAAACCGTTCACTGGGTCCTTTCCCAAACCCCTTTACCCCCCTTTTTGTAAACCCATTTTTTCCCTTTTTTCCTTTTAAAAAATTACGCTTTCCTGCTTGAATCCGTTACCTTCTTATTCAAACCCGGTTTTAATGCCTTTAAGAATTTTTTCCTTACCTCCCCTTTTTTAAATTCCCTTACCCCATTTAAAAAAATTCTTCAGACGCCCCTTAT
>JACEEZ010001134.1:16441-46441 GCA_016584305.1 Chionoecetes opilio | reverse complement strand
TGGTCCAAATGCCATCCGGGAATGGCTTTATCTGCCCTCAATGAAGGCGAGGCCGGACGGTGAGTTTTGTTGACAGGTAAACGGCACATGTAGGGTTGCCGGTAAATGAGGAAGCTGATGCCTGGCAAAAGCTGCCAGCTAGAAGCCAGATCTATCACCATTTTGCAGTGCGGCTACGGACCTGCGCCGGCATCCATAGAATCAGTTCCACATCAGTTGGCAGGAACGTTGGTATTACACCCAATAGGGCAAAAAAACTGCGCACCATCAGCCAAAGTATCGAAGGACTCGGAGCTACTTGCGGCTCTCCCGGAGATGGGAGACTGCCTTGGCACGATAAGTATGGTCACACTCTATATACACATTGGGTTCATTCATAGAGGGGGGCCAACTCCTTACTGTGATGAGTGTTTGGTCTCCTTAATTGGGGACATACGTGAGCCAATTTTTGTCCCGGTGTCGGGGGTCGGACGGTGACTACGTCTCTCCTGGCGTTTGGGAGAGAGGTGTTTCTCTGCGGGACATTTAGAGTCCATACCTTTATGAGAGCGGGCGTTGCCCTTCAACAAGTTTATGATGTTTTTAAAATTCAACTTATTATTCTTTTAATGTACTATTGTTCTTATATGTATTTTGTTATTTTAAATATTTGATTATATCTTAAATTTTTTTTTTTACTATTATTTTTAATGTATCTTATGTAAGGCAGGCGTCAATAACCCCGCAGTTGCGGCGCCTTCAAATCTATGATATCATCATCTGTGTTAGTGGCGCTGTTGAAAAATCGCAGCTTTTCAACACCGCCATGCGTCATGCTGAGCTAATCCAGCCAGCCAGATGGACCCTACCCATAACTACGTCACGGTTTGTTTATATCGGTGCATTTTGTGGCGGCTAATCGGGGGTGCCACGGTTGGACCTACGAAGGGGAACAACTACGGCGATGAAAGAATTAGAGTTATTTTGAGTGAAAATTGATATTTCCAACCTGTGCTATATTACGGTGCTCTGTTCTCGCTGACAAACACTATAGAGAAGACCTGAGGTAATGGCTGATGTGCAGAGGCTTCTAAACAAGAAAATAGAGTCACAACAGAGCCTCGTTCAGAGGTAAACAAGTGGTAGGTACGTACTTGTCACTACCACTTGAACTGACTTATTAATGAGACTCGCTGTAACTGTTCTTGGTTTTAGGAAGCCTCTGCACATCAAACCATAACTCAGGTCTAGTCAGCCAGAGAACAGGAGCACGGAAATATAGCACCGGAATATCAATTCGCCCAAAACAACTCTTACATTTTTTCATCGTCGTAGTCTCATCTTTGTAGGTGTGTAACATATTATGGTTATGATAGTATTAAAATACCTTATTAATTGAGTTCCTTTTGGCTTTCCTCATAATAAAGTAGTGGTACATCATGTTTAAGTGTTAACGTTGACCGAAACCAATGCATACTCGAGCTATACCAACATCACACCTGTGCTTTGGATTTATCTTATTACTCCATCCATAAACAAGTTGCATAACCACAGAGCATTACCCATCCTTGCCATGGTACCTGTACTGTCGTTACGAAATTTTCGTACTACGCAAAACGGAAAACTCGCCGACGGTTAATGGTTAGGTAGATTTTGCCTTTGCTTATCTTATTACTCAATCCATAAACAAGTTGCATAACCACGATGCCTATTACCCATCCTTGCCTCATGGACCTGGTACTATCGTCTACCGAAATTCTCGTCTCCTACACAAATCGGAACACAGTAAACTTGAAAAAGATTATGAGAGCAAAGTGTGCAAATAGTGCATAAACATTTTTTCCACTTCACCCTTTTCTTTTCAACTCCTTGTTTATTCTTGTAATTTTAATGCATCGATTTCTTATTCACAGTCTCGGAATCAGACGCTTTTTCAGATTTTGGACGGTATATGATACGTCTCATGCACTAATATCTTAGGCGGTCAAAATGCAATGAAAATCAATCAAAATTGGTGTTGGAGTGTGCCTCCCAGCCAGCCAGCCATGGTGGTGAGGCAGTCTGGACGCGCGGGTGGGCATTCAACACATCCACCTGCCTCGTCTATCCTGATGAGGCACAGTGGGACGGGGCTTTAGAGATCGGGATCACCACCGCCACCACCCCAGTACTTGGGAAGTTCCTTCAATCACATTTTCTATTATAGAATCCCAACAAGAAATCTAGAACTCATCTCTTAGATGACAATAGCATGCATATTGCATATATCGTTGGCACGGAGAATGTGTCTGCGCAAAACCTTGACAAAAGCTCACGAGGTGTATATAAAGAATATGTAAGATTCCCCTCAGCTAGATGAAAAAATGCCTCACCATGCAACCCCCACCCACTGGTGATGGAATGTGCTATAGCTCTGGACGCTAATCGCTGATCACGTTCATGTGCCATGAAACGTTCTAGCGCAGAAGTATCACGTCATTGCACTGTCGTGGTTATCGTATGCTCTATCGTGGACGAAAAAATGAACCGTGATTTCCCATTCGTGACATAGTCTTACAGATGTCATGACTCCATCGTGACCATCTTACGACCGTCATGGACACATACGATAGCAGCGGCCATTGTGTGAGGCTATTCGTGATAGGCGTTTATCGTGGTCAAATTTCAACGATAGCGTCAATAATAAAAATTGGTGGCGCATCGGTGGTTCGATGAGGAATGGGTGAACGGAGCAAAGGGACAACTTCTCCGCCCCCCCCCTCGGTCACACCGTATCAGACACGCAGTTCTGGAGACAGGTCTTAGTTGATGAAGAAGTCAAAAAGGTGCATGGGAGATAATAGGTTTTGTGGGAATTTTTGGCAAAGATAATGAGAGGTGTACACACATATGAAGGAAATTTATCAACTTTCTATGCTAAAGGCTAACGGGTTTACCCCAAAGCACGGAATAAGTTGAGGAACATTCTCTAAAACTCAATAACAAAAAGCGAAACTGCGAAATAAACTGTCTGTAAAGACATTGGAAAACAGTTACACTCATCGAGAGACGCAGAGTAGGCCGGGGTTCACACGAGCACTTTTTAATGGGCTCAGTGGCGCCACAAAAAACTGGTCGAAAATGGAACCACACGCATCTCTATGGCTGCATGCACACGGGCCACTTTGTTTGGGCGACCACAAAATAGTGGCCGAGTCGTGGGTGTGGCGGATCCATTTCCGACCACACCATTGTGCCCGGCCACGTGGCCAACGATAGAAACCGTATTTCAAATGGCAGCATTCACACGAGCCACTTTTTGGTTGACACCATCCCTGCCAACCGCTGCTATTCTCTGTCTCGATTTGCCGTCACAGAGTCAACTAGTGTGCGTGGAGAATCACTGCGTGCATCCGAAAAGGGAATGTTTACACGTATGGACGCACCATGTTTTATACATAACAAAAATAATGTAGAATTCAACATTTACCTTGTAGTTAGTATTTCGTTGCGGTAGCCCTTCCTCTTGATGACCCTTTGAAGGCGACGTGGGTACACTGTCAGCAAGACAATTTTGCACTGTTCTACGGTAAGCTTCAGTTCCTTAGCTTGCAAATTTCCTTATTATTGATCCCAGCCTTGTAAAGATCAATGATGCTTGAATCGTTGGGCCATGCGTATGTTCTCCACCCATTATGTAATCCGCAAAAATAGGCAAAAACACGGGATTTTGTAGGGGACCGTGGTGGGGCGTTATGGATTCAAATATCGAACTATCGATACTAACCTTTGTAGCGAAGTATCGATACTTTTTTCTTGGTATCGAGTATTATGAGTCTCAAGAAGCATCACGCAAAATATTTATGAAAATATACAAGAAGGTAAAAAACAATAGTAACATACAAATACATTTTTACGCCAGGCAACTCCCTACGTGCAGTTGTGTTTGTGTTTGCGGCGTAGTAATTTCAAAATGAGTGTAATGGTGGACTTGTACGATAATGAAATACCGTGGTACAGTGACAAGAATTTATGAACTCATATTTTTCGTTGAGTTTGTGGGGGGGTGTTATGCCTTGTGTAATTGAATGTACTATCCGTGTGGAGAGAGGCCTGAGTATTGAGCTGCCGCCTGCCACTTGAGCCATATGACTACAGCACGAACGTGTTTACTAAACTATTTATATTTTTTATACAAGGTAGATATACTCATAAATAACCGGATATTCAAAGCAAAGTACTGTCATCGGTGATCCAAAGTACTTGGTGATCCATGATGACACTGGACCTCATCAGTAGGGCCGCAAACGAGTGGGGCTCGTGTGTAAGGCATCTAATCACCCACTTTTCGTGGCGACCATTTTTGTTGCGGGCACTCTTTTTTGTGGCGGCACTGACCATTACAAAAGTGGTCTCGTGTGAACCCGGCCCCATAGGGGCGATTCTGCAAGTTTTTAAGTGTCTAAAGGATTATTAAAGGCGGCCAGGAAAAATTCTTACGGCTATTAACCAGGGTTAGAACAAGAAGTAACGGATCAAGCGGAAAGGGCGTAGATTTAGAAAGGAAATAGGGAAAAAAATGGTTCACAAAATAGGGTGGTGAATGATATAATGAACTAAGTAGACAGGTAGTTAGTGCGGAGTTCATGGGGAGCTTTAAAGTGGGGCTGGAATAGGTTTCATGAGATGGGGATGGAAGGTGGATGTCGACGTTAGGTTATTGATGTTGAAGGAACTACCACAGTAGGCTCGCGAACCTCTTGTAGCTCCTTATTTTCTTAGTTCTTATGGAATCAATAATTAAAACATCTGGAGAGATTCCCTCAATTTGTGATGACACCATCTTTAATTAAACTTATTCCAGTGCAAGATCAAGGTACTTGCAAAAAAGCTACTCGATTAACGAAAAAAATGGACTGTTCTCGCTGATTAGGCCTACCACATAACGGTGGGACTTTATACTATAGTCAAACAATCAGTGTTTGTGCACCGTAATATAGCCTTTTTTATTCTAGTGTAACCTAACGTATGTTTTTCTCTTTGCCTAAGTGTTTTTTATACAGTTGCTGTATATTTGTTACCACTCAGTATTTTATATATGTTACGTATATTTGGAATATTGTCTCAAGTCTTAAATCTTAATATTTTCTTTCTTTTCTATATTATTGATTTTGGTGTGTAGGGGGATGAGAGGAAAATCAATCACCTTGGTTGTAGGTAAAATAATGTCACCGAAGCGTGGCAAAACTGGTAAGAAATCGTGTCACTATTTCCAGTTAGAAGAAGTCAGAGGACAGAGGCTGTCTGTGACGAGTATATTTGTCGGCTCCTCCGTGACAATTCGTACATTCGGGTTCTGCTACTACATATCCCCGTGGTAATGTAATACATGTAATTAATGAGGCTTATGTTCCCTTACCCCATGGTGCCCTATTGCTGCACTTGCAGTCGAGGTGAGAGGTTGATGGGCAGCATGTGGGTGTCTCGGCTACTCGAGACGGAGAAAAAGTTTGGGACTCCTGGGCGAGTCTTGCTGAACTGAGAACCACTTGCGAAAAAAAAAAAAAAACGCTTGCAAGTTCCCATTAAAAAAGATACTAAAGGAACACAGCCCCTGGGTCAATTTTTCGGATCAGCATGATGATTAAGCATGACAAAAGGGATAAAAATCTATTTATTTTTTATATTTTCATAATGATTTGCCTTCAACCATGTCACAGTCTGAGTTTCAACTTTGGTTTCTTAGACATGCAAGGGACAGTCGTCTCGGGGAATATGGGGAGAAGACACAAAAAACTGTATGGTACCTTTTTTTTGTAGGAAATCGACGTCGGTAGTAACAGAAACCCACAGAGCGGGAAAAAGTCGTAGGTTTGGTTTGCAAAACGTGCAGACTGGCCAAAAGACTGCTCGAGACTGGATTAGCAGAGCTAGGAAGTCTCCAGGCTAGCTTATTATTGCTTGGTATGCTATGAAAAATCATTTCTCTGGTCGAATGTAGACATATGATTTGCATTTGATGGAATTTATTCATATATATGAGTAAAGAGATGAAATACAAGCAAGGGACTCATCCACGTATGGCAGCGCGGCCTTCGGCCAGCAGCAGCAGCAGCAGCAGCATTGCAAAGCCTGTGAGCGGTGGAAATCAACACCAATTGGGAGATAGATGTCTTTGGTAATATGTAGTAGGGGAGCGAGAACCCATTGAGGAATCCTGTGATCACTGGTGATATCCTATGGTGCTATCACAGCCGGGGAGCTGACTGTTTTCTTCAGGAAGGGCACAGGTGAGGCGGATGACGGTGGTTTTTACTCAAAAACTTTGAGAGTGGCGGCTGGAGCCGCCACCTCCTCCGCCACTATAGGTTTGGACGGGATTAAACGTCTATTACTCGTTTTTATACAATTTAGTGATATGTTGAGATGTATATACACGTGTCATTATCTAAATCAATGTAGCATCGTGTGTCACCTTAAAATAAGGGTGATTTAAAAGATGTTATGATGAGGTGACTGCTGGCGGGGCAGTGAGTGACGGAGAAATTTTTTGCCGCGCGGCCGCCCCATAACACAAAATTCACTATTTCAACCCACATACACACCGTTTACCACCAAAACACTAGCAACACAGGCCCCTTACTTATATATCTTACTATCGCTACTTTAAAACTCCTTAAACGCAAGCATTCCAAATAAAACGAGAATTAGTTTGAGATGACGGGGACAGAAGGCGGAGAGAGGCAGTCTGACATGCCATTCTTGCCCGGAAATATATCTCGCTGCCTTGTGATTGGTCGAGAAGTTTTAAAAAGTTTGTCATTGGCTGGTGACTGATGATGAGCTTGATGACGCCATTACTCGCTTTAGCCAGTCAGCGCCTTCCGACGCGTTTACGACCTACCGAGGGAGGCTTGAAAGCTTCCGTCGTAAGGAAAAGTAGTATCTAGGTAGTCGGAGGGGCAGGTCGTTGCGGGCGAAAACCTACCTCCGTTGCTGGTTTCCCCCCCCTGGTCTTTTCAAATGGATGGGTTCGGAAGACTGACGCCGTAAGAAATAGTGTCCACTATTCCAGTAGAAGACAGTGACAAGAGTAACAAGTCAGAGACAGAGGCTGCCTGTGACGAATTATATTTGTCGGCCTCCTCGTAACCAATCCATCCATCGGGTACTGCTACTACATATCCCCCGTGTGTGTATGTAATACATTTTACGTTATAAAGTGTGTAAAAATATGGGTTACGGTGTGCACGTTGCAGACAGTTGCCGTGCTGTTTTTGTCCCAAAAACTTTTTGGCATTTGGCGGTCCAAATACTGGATTGAGAGCGGATTAGGAACGTGATGATGACAAAATTTTTGGAGCTCTACAACTTTGCTGACTTTTCCAGTTTGATAGCAAATTAGCAGATTTTCCAACAAAGTTTGATACTTTGTATCTATACGGGAAATGTTCTTTACTATCCACAAAAATTCAACACTGTTTTTTGACGCTGGGAGGGTTCTGTGAAAACAATATATAGAACCTTTAATATTGTTCTTCGCAAGATGTACAATTGGTATTGAGATCATTTTTACGTCTGTATGACAATAAAACGTGACCAAATTTTTTGCAGCTTCAAATGGTTTATACACTATCCTTATTGCGTTTCTCTATTTTTTACTATGAAACTATTGACCCTAGACCAAAAATGGCATGAATACTTTTTGTCAAGCTCAACGAGATCTACCCTAAGCACCTATCCGTTTATTTTTTGCTTATACAGATTTTTAGACATGATAATTTTGATATTTTGCGCACCCATGTGCCGTTCAATGACCAGCAGTTTATTGATGCACCATACATCTATCTTTTATCCGTCTAACATTGTTTTATGTCTTGATGGAGAGAGTTTCTGCAGGAATCGTATTCCACTTTGAAAAATGTACATTTCTTATTCGCAAGAGTTTTACGCATGTATGCAATTGTCCCTTGATTTCACCAGTTTGAAGTTAGCAACTTATTACTTATTCGTGGATTCATGCAGATTCGACTTTTGGATGAGTACGAATAAGTAATCATTACTTATTCAATTATATTTACTCATTTGTGACAACTAAACAAGTTAAACTGTTTTGTGTCCAAAAAAAGTAAAATCGTTTCGTGTCCAACCTCAGAACTTGGAAATGTGACAATATTATATCATATTGACTATTTTTGTTATGCATCAATACACACTTATAAACTCGTTAATATGTGCTTGACCCCAGTGTGGCGCAACATTCAGTTTTTGTGCATCACCCTTTCAAACACGACCACCCAGAGGCAAAATTGAGGAAAAATAGCACATGTCGGAAGTTTGGCTCACCATATCTCCCAAACTAAGTGTTGAGCCAGGCAAAACGAATATGCCCTTCAATACACACCTATAACTAGTTAATATGCGCTTGATCCCAGGGTGGCTCAATATTCTGTTTTTGTTTTGTGCATCACCCTTTCAAACATGACCACCATCAGGTAAAAATGATGAAAAAAATACATGTCGGAAGTTTGGCTCACAATAGCTCCTAAACTAAGTGTTGAGCCAGGCAAAACGAATATGCCCTTCAATACACACCTATGACTATTTAATATGCACTTAACCCCAGGCTATCCTAGCGCTTCGTGTCCTGGTGGAACGCCGACGTGAGTTTCGACAGGGGATGCTTGCAGCCTATGTTGATCTCAAGAAGGCGTTTGACTCAGTGCATCGTGAGTCACTCTGGGATCTTCTGCGACTTCGAGGGATTCCTGCAAGGACTATTGGTTTGATAACTGGTCTGTATTCTGGGACTGAGAGTGCTGTGAAGTGTGGGGCAGGTGATCCAGCTTCTTTCCTGTGAATACAGGAGTGAGGCAGGGGGGCGTCCTTGCCCCATCACTTTTCAACGCTTGTATGGGACAGGGTATTGGAAAGGTTGTAGATCAAAGTGATTGTGGAGCATCCTTTCGGCAACCCCAAGATCACTGATTTTGTTTTTGCCGATGATGCAGTAATCTTTGCTGAGTCGCTGGAGGTCCTGGTGATGGCTCTCGGGGCGCTGCACGAGGAGGCAAAGCCTTTGGGACTTGAGGTCCCCCTGGCTCAAGAAAAGGGTCCAGGTATTTGGAGACTTACTAGATGAAGCAGTACAGTCTGTTCATGCGTGTGGCGAGGACATTGAGATCTTGGAAAGTTTTACATACCTTGGTAGCGCAGTCCATAATGACGGCGGGTCACGTCAAGAAGTCTTACGACGGATTGGCATAGCCCACGGTGTTATGGACTCGCTCAGCGGGAGTATTTGGCGTTGTCGGTACCTGTGCAGGAGGACAAAGATCCGGATCTTCAAGTCGCTTGTGATCCCTGTCTTACTCTATGGTTGTGAGACATGGACATGATGAGAGAGAGAGAGAGAGAGAGAGAGAGAGAGAGAGAGAGAGAGAGAGAGAGAGAGAGAGAGAGAGAGAGAGAGAGAGAAAGAGAAAGAGATAGAGAGGGAGTGTGTTTCGCCCTGTCATCAACCTCTGCCTCCTGGTACGCTGCTGCAACAGCTTACCACCCCCTTCCCCAAGACCCATCCATCGCCCCACACGTACGGGACCGACTACACCGTCTCCGCCTCGGCTTTCCCTACTTTGAGGAAATCCGCCAGGGCCCTGTGGACATCACCTGTGATCACTGCCAGGTCACCTCCCTCTTTGCAATCCAACACTACCTCTTGAAGTGCGAGGCAACCTCCCACCTCAGGGAACAGCCTCCCACCTCATCCGCAGCCCGGCCATCCAGATGCCGCCGCCGCTGCTGCTGCGGTAATCAGATCTGCCCCTCTGGCCACTCTCACCTCCACCGTTCGGGAATACCCCCCCCCCCCCCAAGGTAGCTCCAACACACTGCCTTTTTTTATTTTTTTTATTTATTTATTTATTATTGTAATGCCATAATTCCACAGGCGGGCTGCCATAGGCAAAAGCAACCACATGGGCGTCAACCACAGTGTTGACAAAATATTAATAACAACAGAGTTCTTAGTTTGACTTTTGGTCCTTTGCATGACATGGATTTGGAGCGTTGCTTGCTGCATTAGAACGCAGATTGTGAGAGGGTATTTAGCAAAATTAACCTTACCAAGACAAAGGTAAGAAACTGACTTCTAACGGGAACCATACTTGGTTCTCTTCCAGCAGCGCAGTGTGTAAGGGAAAAGGGAGATTGTTATACTTTCATCCCTACACATGATATGATATGTCGATGACAACTGACCACAGAGTTATACACTAGAGCTCGCATAGGGGGCATCAGCTAACGCAACCGGGAGTGGCTCAGCCGCCATCAAACCATGATACTCTGCGGCCACAGAGGATGCTCTGGCCCACACGACATTTTGTACTCCTACACGATATTATCAAACAACCAAATGATACCTAGAAATAACTGAACCTATCATCGTCCTCACAAGACATTACTCCACATCATGAATATTAATTTGATATAATAAGCTATACCTAGAAAAAGATAATGGGAGCAAAATAAAATAGTGCATAACATTTTTTTTCACTTTCCTTGCTCCAACTCTCTATTATTCCAGTCGTTTTGCTTGCATTGAAGTTTCATTCACTGTCTCAGAATCAGCACATTTTTCTGATTCTGCTGGTATGTGACACGTACCAATGCAACAATAAGTAGATGGTAAAAAATTGCCATGAACAGAAAACTTGCTACGGAACAGCTTTTCGCCGTGGTGAGCGTCGCTTCCGCAGCCTAGTTGGTACTATTTCCCGCGCTCAGGATTTATTACCCTCACCTCCCAGTCACAGAGCTCCGTGCCTCCAGCCAGAGTTGCCCGATTTGGGGATTTGTCCCTATATTTGGGGATTTCGGGGCACTGATCGATTCACTCTCGATTTGGGGACTTTTGAGGCTTCTGAAAAATAATATGTATTTTATCGCTTAAAATAATATTATTAATATGAAGGTTAAAAGAAAACAGAGGTAAAGGAACTACCCCGTGTTAGGCCTCGCGGCCTCGGGGAGCTTCCTTAATTTCTTATTTCTAAACCGACGGCAGAAGTAAAGACACGGACGAACGCGAAGAACCAGAGCAAAAAAATTAATAGACCGTAAAGTTGCCGATCGGGTTTTTGACGTTCAAAAGGTTCAAGAAATCAATGTTTACCATGAGTTTTTGAACGATTGTAGAACCTGCATGTATGATATGATGTTATCCGTGCCCTATAGTTATTACTAACACCAAATCTCCGTCAAAATCGCAACAAGCGATTAGTAATTTGACAGATAGAGCGGCATCAGCGCTGCTGATAACACTCTCCCCTCACTCGGTCCTCGACTCCTCGACCTGTCCTCAGGCTCAGAGTGACTCAGACTTGCCACGCCGACTGCACCACGCACGTAACGTGACACCATTGTAAATTTTCCCGCTCCAGCCTTACCTTCAGGTTCCGTCTTGATACTGTATCGAGCATTTAGCGCACACACGCTTCCATCACAGGGAGCAGGAAGCTGGGAAATTAAAGTTAGATTATTAGATGATGTGATGCCTTGAATGCCCAAGACCATAGCATTTTAAAAATAATTTCGTTGTAGTTTACACATGCTCAACCACAGCAATTTACTCTATATGTGGTAGTAGTTTACACATGTACAACTGTTAATCCTCACGAAGCGTTTTTTATTATAAAACTATTAAGACGGCGTAATGGCGCGGTACGTATAAATTATGAGGGATGACGCAATGGCGTGATGATGGCCCATGTGGCTGTGAATGACCTTGCTGTGGATAGGACACCTGGGCAGATATTCAGAAAGAGTTAAAGGGCACAGTGTTTAGCTAAACTAACTTCCTCTATTTGTACAACCCGGATGTCGCGGGGATTCTGGTACGAGATATGGCAGTGGCGCTACGGTGTCACTATGGGTGATCTTTTCCGCTTGATAATCTCTCTATTCGTAACTGGTCTTCCTGTCACTTGGGGGAAGCAACCACCCCAGGAGGCGGGTCACAAACCCCGGCTAACATCCGATACCCATCACGGCTGGATGGACAAGGGCTTGGGGTTTTATTAAGGAAAAGGGAGCCATTATACCTTCAGTCTGATGCGTGGCGGTTAGTGGCCTACCCGCCGGGCTGGTGAAGCGAGGTGGTCTCGGTCAGGGTCTCGGTGAGGTGCCGCCGTTCACCACTCGGCTCATCACCCCATAACAAACTCATAATAAACTCACCACGAGGGTAGGAGATAGTTTTATGGCCTAATTTCATTGTTACTGCGCTGTTCAGTTCTTGAGTCAGAAAATATTTATATATACTCAATTTATGAGTATTTATGTATAATTGCGTGCTCTAACGCCCCCCTAAACCCTGGGCGCTATGTTTGAAGCTTTAAAGTCTTAAGTACGTCATCAATCTGCCCGCAGAATGCCAAAAGTTGCCCAAAACAGCTGTTGGAAGTCGCTAGGTCGTGAAGACCGGAAGTTAGCCTCTCTGAATGTAGCCCCTGACTGGCTGGAACAATATAATTGGCATTGAAGCTTGAAGGTGTAATTTTGTTGCATAAATGAACCGAATCGTATGAATCGTAGTGAGTTTTAGTGAGTTATGAAATACATACTGGCCAGCGTCAGTACAGAGACCAATTTAAAAAAAATAATGCACATTTTAAAGTAGTCCATATATTTTTTAAATATTACTTGAATGAAGTCAAAGGTTTTTCAGATTAGGTCAATTTTTTTTGCAAGGAATGTTTCTGCGTATTGTGACTTTAAAAAAATCTCTATGACGATTGTGGTGGTGAAAATAAATTTGGGGGGAGGTAGGCTATCAATTATGGCAAAATTGTGGCCCTTACAGCTGTGGGAGAGCAGCTAGGATGACCGGAGAATTCCTGAGATTCCCCCAACCCAGACACATCACCAAAAGGGTTCTAAGAAAATGAGATACACTAAAAAATATTTCCCAAGCACTGGGAGTCACTGCCCGAATGTAAGGGATGGCTTTCAGCCAAGTAAGACAAAATGATACTAGAGCTTATTGCAAGGCCTGTGACTGTGAAATTAATGCCAAAAAATCAGAAATAGATAAGCATGCACAAAGGGAGAAATATAAAAGTAATGTTAGGAATGCATCTAGCAGCCTACGATCACATCATTGCCGTCTGTGAGGCTCCTCTAAAAGGAAAGCAGGTTAAAGAAGGTGAAATAAGGCTGGCTGCATTTGTTGTGGAACATAAACTACCCTTAAATGTCATGAGACACCTGCCCAGAGGAAAGGTCAGTATGTAAGACTCAGATCGCAAAAAAATTGAAAGAGCAGAACAAAACCACAGCAGTGATGTGCTTGTGCTTATGTGTAATTGCTTTCCGCTTAGAACATGATTGTGAAGGGTATTTAGCAAGATTAAAACCTTACCAAGACAAAGGTAAGAAACTGACTTCTAACGGGAACCTTACTTGCTTGGTTCCTTCCAGCAGCTGTGTTAAAGGGGATTGTGTTACTTTCATCCTTTCACCTGATATAAGTTTGATGCAACTGACACACTATCATTATAAGCGCCAGCTGACACAGGGATAAAGAATAGAGAAGGAACAGGAAATTCCCCCTTTTCTTTTGAGGATGATAGCTATTTAGAAATTCTCGAGTTCAGATCTTCTTTGATTTATTATTGTGCTACCAATAAATTTTTTTAATTCATTTAATTAATTTGGAGAAAAAATTTAAATTTTTCATTTAATTTTGTGTCATGATTGGAATATTATAACCTTAGTGAAAAGAATAATTTTATATGGGAAGCTGAATTCAATGATGTTAAGTTAAACTACTGTATATTATTTAGCTAAGGGTTTGTACGATAATCTATCTGAAAATCGATAATTTTGGGGGGCTCGACGATAATTGGGCTACAAAAGTTCACAAAACCTTGGGTCGGCGTGCAGGGAAAGATTTTGGCTCTCATCGGGGATCGAACTGGTCAGAGAAACGCTACCCGGAGATGCTATCTACCTGCTACCGCCTCCCCATAATAATATTGGTATTGTTTTTAATTTATAATTAATTTGTATTGATTAATATTATTGGTGATTCCTAGGTTTTTAAACTCGCAGTCAGGCATTTGTGATCTTGTCGTTCTAACTTCAGAATTTTCAAAAATCGGGAGTATCATATACCAACATAATAAAGGAAAGCGTTTAGATTCAGAAACGCATTTAAATATAGTACAATGATAAATAGCTGAGGCCTAAGGAGTTGAGAAGAACAAATTAGAAATGTTTATGCGCTACTTATTAGCCGTCATTTCGCATACTTGAATATATTTGTTGCGATTTATGCCAATATGATGTAGGAATTTTCTAGAAGACATGGGGGCTTTAGTAGTTTTTTTCTTCAATTCAAATGGTGGGGCGGAAACTAGTTGGGAAAAAGGTTTGAAAGCCAGATGGTCGCCGCCCCTAGGCGCGGGCGTCACTCCTCACAATACAGCGGATGTGGGACTCGCTTTTTGTATATATTAATAAATAAATTGGGGATTTCCCCCGTTGACTGTAACTACCCCACTCCGGAGGGTACCAGCGGGTTCCATGACCTTACCTTTTTTTTACACCACGCTTGACAAGAACATCAAAAATTCAAACCAGCCTGGCGCCCCTGGATCTCACGGTATTGCCTTTAAATACAACCCGATGGGAAGGATCGAGGCTTAAGTGGTAGCGTGAAATTTCCAAGGGTTCGTACGGCTATGCAGGTTGGCTCGCAATTAGTCAATCGCTGATTTGACAGTAAATCCCAGGACCCCTGAATCTAAGACCTTTCCGCTTGATTCGTCTTAAATCACTTTAGTTCCATGTTACAATTCTAGGAGTTAAGATAAACGACAAGATCCATCTTTTCATGACATGCAAGGCAAAAATCCGTAGATACAACATCTATTAATACAAGATTTCGAACCCCATTTGAATCGTACAAATTAAAACATCCAAAATCTAAATTTTTAGCCACAGGGGAAGATTACGCTTTAGTAGCTTCCTCTGGACCTGGTTCGAACGGATAAGCCAAACTTGTCTGCAGGCCCGAGAGGCTCGTGATTTAACCTCCCGTTTTAAGCAAAAATAAATATTTATCGCAAAAAAAGACATTATCTTGTTTGCCTAAAATTTCGAGTAGTAACCCATCATCGAAACAAAACTTCAAATAAAACCACTTCTAGGTTCCAAAAGGGGATGGAGATTATAATCAATCCTGACCAAAAGTAAAAATAACACCTCCCACAAAAAAATGTTAATTTTTTTTTTTTCAAATTAATTACCCGTGAATACAGAGAAATATTTTTGGTACCGAGCAAAATGACTTTTAAAAACGCTTGATGAAGATGAGCTGGACCAAAAGTAAAAGAGACGAAATTTGGCCCCTTTCTTAGTTCTTTAATCCTAATCAGTGGAGTACTGGGGTTGGGTTTTTTTTCATTTGGTGTAGGAAGTCAATTCGACCCTGCCGGAGACCCAAAAATTTTTGGGTGAAGCATTGACTTTTAAATTTGGAAACCATGCATGGACAATTGGAATACCCTCGGTCAAGCGTAGGTCTAACCTTCTATTTCGTTGGGGATTTTATGGCAATGAAAATCTGAAAGCAAAACCCAAAAGCTTGAAANCCCCCGGGCCCTTTTTCCCATACCAACAAGCTCTCGACAAGAAACTCAACTTGCCCCGCCACGACCTTGTGGGCGCCCCCTTGGCCTCCTCCACGCCGGATTGTCTCTACAGATACAACCCGAGGGGAAGGTGGGTTTTCAGGGTAGCGTGCCACATGCCCATATGCCGATTGGCGCTGACGGACTATGCAGGTATAGGCCTCGATTCAATCTCACGGTGCAATCGCTGTTTGACACGTAATCATCCCAGCGTACCCCATGATTCTGCGAAGACACTTATTACCAAAGGCATTGATTCGTCTCTACAGTCACTATTTAGTGTCCATGTCTCACAACCATAGAGTAAGACAGGGATAAAAAGCGACTTGAAGATCCGGATCTTTGTCCTCCTGCACAGGTACCGACAACGCCAAATACTCCCGCTGAGCGAGTCCATAACACCGTGGGCTATGCCAATCCACCGTAAGACTTCTTGACGTGACCCGCCGTCATTATGGACTGCGCTACCAAGTTATGTAAAACTTTCCAAGATCTCAATGTCCTTGCCACACGCATGGACAGACTGTACTGCTTCATCTAGTAAGTCTCCAAATACCTGGACCTTGGTCTTGAGCCAGGAGACCTCAAGTCCCAAAGGCTTTGCCTCCTCGTGCAGTGCCTCGAGAGCCATCACCAGGACCTCCAGCTACTCAGCAAAGATTACTGCATCATCGGCAAAAACAAGATCAGTGATCTTGGTGTTGCCGACGGATGCTCCGTCACTCTACAATCACTTTGATCTACAACCTTGTCCAATACCCAGTCCATACAAGCGTTGAAAAGTGATGGGGCAAGGACGCACCCTTGCCTCACTCCTGTATTCACAGGAAAGAAGCTGGATACACCTGCCCCACACTTCACAGCACTCTCAGTCCCAGAATACAGACCAGTTATCAAACCAATAGTCTTTGCAGGAATCCCTCGAAGTCGCAGAAGATCCCAGTGTGACTCACGATGCACTGAGTCAAACGCATTCTTGAGATCAACATAGGCTGCAAGCATCCCCTGTCGAAACTCATGTCGGCGTTCCACCTGAACTCTGTGGTGGGCTTATATTCACATCATTATGTAAGAAGACGCAGAATGTATACTTAATAAAAGCAGTGAAGGTGAGAAAAAATGTACAAATAATGAAACAGTTAAATCCACCGCGAGTATCTACGGCCGAATAAATCAGATTACGAAAAGACTACAGACTTATTATTTTTTGTTTACATCAACGACTTAGATAGTGGGCTTAGCAGTGACATCAGCATGTTTGCTGATGACACATAAGGGGGCTACTCGCGAGGTTTCTCATACCAAAGTGATGTTGGTATGAAGAAATAATTTTGGTCCAAACTTGGTGTGTCGCGAGTACGGTCGAGTACGATCTAAAACTTGAACTTGAGTTGGGAGATTGGGAGGTGTAGCGGTCCAGGAGGTTTGGTTATCCAGAAGGTTGTGTTTTCGGATGCCATGTAGGGCGCCAGAGGTACGATGATTACTTTTCATTTCATCCCGCCGCGCGGAGAGGCAACAGCTTGCTCCCGGCTCCTGCCTCACCCCAGCCGACCCCACGGCCGGAGATTTCCGTGGCGGATTAATTCGCCGTAGGATACTCTGGGTGGATTTACCACTCTTTCATCATTTATACATTTTTTCTACTTCACTGCTTTCTTAAGTAAAATCTTTTTGCGTCGTATTACCCAGTAATGTGAATATATATAAGCACACTCGATGAGTGACGAATCTTCTTGTAAATCAAGGAAGCGTAGCTTTGCTTGTTACGGTTGCATGTATACAGGGCGTGGCGTTCTGTCAGGAGGCCTTGCCTTGCATCCCTCTGTCACCGGGCAGCGCGGTATCTCAACATGTAACGGCAGCATGTTATTTCTCCGTCAGGAGGCCGCCTGACACACCTCAGTTACGGGGAAGCGAGACCAGCTGAGGCAGCGGCCTCTCTCAACTGCCTGTTGTTCTTCGTCAGGTGGCAGCCTGTCCCCCCACAATTCGGTGTAATGCATCTCCCCATGTAGCGACATGATTTGTTCTCCGTCAGGAAGCAGCCTAGCTGCCATTCCTCATCCAAGAGGCAGCTCGGCATATCTCACCATGTAGCGACCCCCATTTTGTTCTCATTATTTATACATATTTCTCACCTTCACTGTCTTTGTACGTATATCTTTTGCGTCTCGTTACACAGTAATTTTGAATTGATTCAGCGCACTCGATGAGATTACTTAATTACTGTACGAATCATAATAGTTTTAAATAAGGTAGCGTAGCTTTGCTGTTAACATTTGGCCTTCCTTGTCTACCTAGTACAAAGTAGCTATAGGTGGCAGGGCATGACAGGTTCGGCTTTCCGTTTTTTCCCCTTTCTAAATGATTAAGTTTTAATTTTCAGTGATTGCATTTGTTTATATATTTACTTCCTCTTATCTGAGGAAATCTTCGTATTGAAGTCGTCATCGGGATAGCTGGTATTTCATAGTAGCCTACTATATAGCCTATAATTAACTTGAGCTTTTCTAGAATGGAAATTCATTCTCACACAAAATGCAACCATGCATATATGGTGGGGCAGCTAGTTGGTGGAAGTAAAAAATCTGCTCTAGCTGACTCTTATCACTTTTAAATTTAGTCTAGACTTTCGGTAGCCGTTCCCATATGCCTATAGTGGGAAACCCGGAACTGTTTAGTACAGTAAGGTTTTATGCTTGAAATGTAATGTACACATCCTAAGGATGCAGAACTGCCGGATGCTAATTTGCATTTGTGACAATTCGCATAATTGACCCTAATTAGCACATTCGTATTATCTTCCTTATTAAGCCGCCTATAGAATTCCTATGGGTGTCTAGACCTAAGTTTAAGTTCTCATGATGTAAAACTGCAAGATGCTACTGTGTATATTTTTTTTTTTCCATAAATTGTCTAATTAGCATATTGATTAGGTATGGGCCCCGAAATTACGATATATTCCCTATTTGACATAGCATATGTTCTAAATCAAAGCAAAAACGTTGTTTGAATTTAATATTCCCAAATCAACATATTTGTTCTTTAACAACAAATTTGCACTGTGCACAATGGAGTTGTCGTGGAAATGGTCTGACTTTAGTCAAAAATGAAAATCGTCTGGTCAACTACAAAGTAGAGATGTCCTTTTTGATCGGTATGATGGTATCAGTGCAAAGGATCATGAGAGGCCAACAGAACCGGGGAAGGATCAATTGCCATACCTTTACTTTGACCTCACCTTTACCTGGACACGCAGCCATCATGAAGAACAAAGATAAACAAGCGGCAGCTCTCCCAACTAAATCGGTACTAAAACTATGAAGTTTAAATAAATTTTGTGGTTTTCCCATCAAAATTAAGAACGTAAAAAAAAAAGAAAAAAATACAAAGGTTAGCAATAAGATGGTGTCTAGTTGAAATATTTAACCTAGGAGGAAAGGCAACTGCCAACCTTTGGAAAAGAACAATGGGGGGAGGAAAACCTAACAACAAGATATGTATTAACAGATGAATGGCTTGGAAGAAGTTGACAGAAATAACCTGCTAGTAAGAGAAGAAAAGTCGGGGTTTTGAAGGGACACAAGGAAAATTGAGAAAAGAAAACATGTACCGTAGATAACAGTATAGTCGCCAGCCGCCAAATATTTCGAAATTTAGCATCGCTAATACGCTACTAATTGTATGTGCACTAAAGATGATACACGTAGTTTTATATCATGACTGTATAAATCTACCCTGTTCAGCGTTGTTTTTATGCTTTGTATCGGCATGTAATACGGTTTCAAATTTTGGGAATTTTTTTTTTTTTTTCGCGCGACGACGACGTCGGGAGGACACTCAGTAAATACTAAACCCTAGATGGCGACCTTATTGTTGGTCCCCTACTCTGTTGATATTTTTGTAATTTGATCATTTATAGCCTATCTCTTATGACACAGATGCAGACACAAAATGACAGACTTTCCAGATAGCCCCTTCTAACTTTCCTGAAATCATGGATGTAGAAATTGTAATTAACCGCCATAACGTCTGTACATAGAAAAAAACCCGTCCTGGCGACTTTAGTGTTATATACGGTAGGAGTAACACAAGTACAGCTTTACCAATAGAAATTAGATGCCTGGAATGGCCTAGAGTGATAGGCAATGTGTGCACAAATTAAGGAATAAATTGATCAAATCATATACACCCACGACCACGAGAATAGCTCAGGGCCCTGTATGTACAAGAGGTATTATAGTATCACATGCACACAAGAGGTCTTTACGATGGGAAGATTACTTTAATGACTAAAAAAGGGAAAATGTGCAGACATCGGAGTTTATGACACTTACGATGGAAGATTAATTCCCCGAGGTAAAAGAGGGTGTGCAAAAAAGGGTTACAGTGCTGAGAGATTACAAGTATTTTGTAGGAAGGTTCTTAATGAAAATGTTGGAAATTCAATTCAAGATGTAGGAAAAGTCCCATGCCCAGATGTCTGTTTTCATTTGGATTTTGAAGGAATATGGGGGACAATGTTGGAAAACTAAAACAGTCTACTACATGCTTACTGACTGACGTAACGGCATAAGACCTCTAGTGTAAGAGAGTAAATTTAGTTCAATATTTAAAGGGAGAAATAAAGCCGACCCGTTTATTTATTAGGACCAGTCCACCGCCCCCTCAGTTCTAGTAGAAAATTTATGCTAGAAAAGCAATAAGGGAACGGATGGGATTGGATACTGAAAAAAAATGAAGTGTGAATTAAAGGCAATGCCTACAGGATACTCCTATCATGCGCGCCCTTCTAAGAATTATTTTTACACTTTCAGCCACAAGGACTGTAATTCCTCACTCAGAACACTACCACAGAGCTACTCCCATAAGTCTATCCACCACTCCTACTGTCTCTCTCTTACTTCATTCTTCATATCTTGACATCTCTCTCGTGGGAGAGCTCTGCCATCCATGCATCAATACAATATAACAAGAAGATTCGTCTCTCATCGAGTGTGCTTATATATATTCAGTAAATGAATTACATTAATCACTCAACATATCAATCTCCTTACGCGTCGTTTCTGAAAAAATTTTATAGGCGGCTTAATAAGGAAGATAATACGAATATGCTAATTAGTTTATGGGGTCAATTTAGGCAAAATTGCATCAACAAATGCAAATTAGCATCCGGCAGTTTCTGCATCCTTAGGATGTGTACTTTACATTTCAAGCATAAAACCTTACTGTACTCAACAGTTCCAGGTTCAATATAGGTGCATATAGAAACGGCTACCGTGCTAGACTAAATTAAAGTGACAAGAGTCATCTATTTAGCATTTTTTTTAACTTCCACCAACTAGCTGCCTCACCATATATGCCATGGTGCATTTTGTGTGAGAATGAATTTTCCATGTCTAGATAAGCTCCAAGTGAATTATAGGCTAAATAGTAGGCTACTATGAAATACCAGCTATACCCGCTAACGAATTCAATACAAAGATTTTCCTCAGATAAGGAGGCAAGCAAATATATAAAAAAATGCAATCACGAAAATTAAAACTTATTCAGTAAGGGGAAAAAAACCGGAAGCCAGAACCTGTCAGAACCCGCCACCTATAGCTACAGTACTAGTAGGTAGAAATGAAGGCCCAAATTTTAAAGCAAAGCTTACGCTACCTTTATTTACAACTATAGGATTAGTACAGTAATTGTATCTCCTCGAGTGCGCTGATATTAAAAATTCACATTACTGTTTGTAAGAGACGCAAAAGAGAACGTAAAAAAGGACAGGAAGGTGAGAAATAATGTATAAATAATGAGAACAAAATGAGGTCGACTACATGGTGAGATATGCCGAGCTGCCTCTTGACTGAGGAATGGCAGCTAGGAGCTTCCTGGACGGAGAACAAATCATGTCGCTACATGGTGAGATGCGTTACAACGATATTGTGGAGGGACAGGCTGCCACCTGACCGAAGAACAAACAGGCAGTTGAGAAGAGGCCGCTGCCTCAGCGTGTCTCGCTTCCTTGTGATTGAGTAAAAGCAAGCTACGCTTCCTTGATTTACAGAAGATTAGTTCTCTCATCGAGTGTGCTTATATATATTCACATTACTGGGTAATAAGACGCAAAAGATATACTTAAGAAAGACAGTGAAGATGATACAAAATGTATAAATGATGAAGATGAGTGGTTAAATCCACCCAGAGTATCCTACGGCGAATTAATCCGCCACGGAAATCTCCGGCCGTGGGGTCGGCTGGGGTGAGGCAGGGAGCAAGCTGTTGCCTCTCCGCGCGGCGGGATGAAATGAAAAGTAATCATCGTACCTCTGGCGCGCTACATGGCATCCGAAAACACAACCCTCTGGATAACCAAACCTCCCAGACCGCTACACCCATTACTGCTTGGTATTCTATGAAATATCCTTTTTATAGCTGAATAGACATACAATCGCATTTTACCCATCACGGCTGGATGGACAAGGGCTTGGGGTTTTATTAAGGAAAAGGGAGCCATTATACCTTCAGTCTGATGCGTGGCGGTTAGTGGCCTACCCGCCGGGCTGGTGAAGCGAGGTGGTCTCGGTCAGGGTCTCGGTGAGGTGCCGCCGTTCACCACTCGGCTCATCACCCCATAACAAACTCATAATAAACTCACCACGAGGGTAGGAGATAGTTTTATGGCCTAATTTCATTTGTATACTTGCGCTGTTCAGTTCTTGAGTCAGAAAATATCATATATACTCAATTTATGAGTATTTTTATGTATATTGCGTGCTCTACGCCACCCCTACCGTGGTCGCTATGTTTTGACAGCTTAACGTCTTTAAGTACGTCATCAATCTGCCCGCAGAATGCCAAAAGTTGCCCAAAACAGCTGTTGGAAGTCGCTAGGTCGTGAAGACCGGAAGTTAGCCTCTCTGAATGTAGCCCCTGACTGGCTGGAACAATATAATTGGCATTGAAGCTTGAAGGTGTAATTTTGTTGCATAAATGAACCGAATCGTATGAATCGTAGTGAGTTTTAGTGAGTTATGAAATACATACTGGCAGCGTCAGTACAGAGACCAAATTAATAAAAATAATGCACATTTCAAAGTAGTCCTATATATTTATTAAATATTACTTGAATGACAGTCAAAGGTTATTCAGATTAGGTCAATTTTTTTTGCAAGGAATGTTACTGCTGTATTGTGACTTTAAAAAATCTCTATGACGATTGTGGTGGTGAAAATAAATTGGGTGAGGTAGGCTATCAATTATGGCAAATATTGTGTGCCATTTACAGCTGTGTGGAGAGCAGCTATGGATGACCCGGATGATCCTGAGATTCCCCCAACCCCAGACACATCACCAAAGGCTTCTAAGAAAATGAGATACACTAAAAAATATACCAAGCACTGGGAGTCACTGCCTGAATGTAAGGGATGGCTGCAGCCAAGTAAGACAAGTGATACTAGAGCTTATTGCAAGGCCTGTGACTGTGAAATTAATGCCAAAAAATCAGAAATAGATAAGCATGCACAAAGGGAGAAATATAAAAGTAATGTTAGGAATGCATCTAAGCAGCCTACGATCACATCATTGCCGTCTGTGAGTGCTCCTCTAAGAGGAAAGCAGGTTAAAGAAGGTGAAATAAGGCTGGCTGCATTTGTTGTGGAACATAATCTACCCTTAAATGTCATGAGACACCTGCCAGAGTTGAGAAGGTCAGTATGTAAAGACTCAGATACAGCAAAAAAAATTGAAAGTAGCAGAACAAAAACCACAGCAGTGATGTGCTTGTGCTTGTGATGTGTAATTGCTTGCCGCATTAGAACACTGATTGTGAGAGGGTATTTAGCAAGATTAACCTTACCAAGACAAAGGTAAGAAACTGACTTCTAACGGGAACCATATACTTGCTTGGTTCTCTTCCAGCAGCGTAGTGTGTAAAGGGAGATTGTGTTACTTTCATCCCTACACATGATATGATAAGTCGATGACAACTGACACACTATCATTATAAGCGCCAGCTGACACAGGGGATTAAAGAATAGAGAAGGAACAGGAATTCCTCTTTTCTTTTGAGGATGATAGCTATTTAGAGTTCTCGAGTTCAGCTTCTTTTGAGTCATTATTTGTGCTACCAAATATAATTTTTTTAATTTCATTTAATTAATTTTGGAGAAAAAATAAATTAACATTGAATTTTGTGTCATGATTGGATATATTATATACTTTAGTGAAAAGAGAATATATTTTTATATGTGGAATGCTGAATTCAATGATGTATATAGTTATCTACTGACTATATTATTTTAGCTAAGGTTGTACGATAATCTATCTGAAAATACGATAATTTTGGTGGCTCGGTACGATAATGTGGGCTACAAAAGTTCACAACCTTGCTCGGCGGTGCAGAAAGATTTTGGCTCTCATCGGGGATCGAACTCGGGTCACCGAGAACGCTACTCGGAGATGCTATCTACTCTGCTACCGCCTCCCCTATAATATATATTGGTATTGTTTTTAATTGATAATTAATTTGTATTGTAATTAATATGTATTGTTGTATTCCTAGGTTGTTTTAAACTCGCAGTCATGCATTTGTGATCTTGTCGTTCTAAACTTCTAGATATTTTCACATCGGGACGTATCATATACCAACATAATCAGGAAGCGTTTTAAATTTAGGGAAAGATTTAAAAATATACAAGATAAAAGTGAGCACTAAGGAGTTGAAAGAACAAATGTGGAAAAAATGTTTATGCCGCTACTTTATTTAGCCGTCATTTTTCGCATACCTTGATATTATTGTTGCAGTTTAATGCCAATTATGATATGGTAGAATTTTGCATTCCAGGAAGGACGTATGGTGGCTGTTTAGTAGTTTTTTTTCTTCAATGTCAAATGGTGGTGTCGGAAAACTAGTTGGGAATAAGGTTGGATAAGCCAGATGGTCGCCGCAATAGGTGCGGGCGTCACTCATCACAATACAGCGGGATGTGGGACTCGCTTTCTTAGGTTATATAACCCTGTCAATCAATCAATCATTGGGGGCATACGCCGGGGGGCGCGTCCCGCCCTTCGCCCACCCTACGACGCCACTCCCGTGGGTCCACCACGCGCGAGTTCCAGCATGCAGGGGTCCTTTCCCTACAAGCTCTCTCGACAAGAAACATCAACTTGCCCCAGCCACGAGCCTTGTGGGCGCCCCCTTGGCCTCCGCCAGCCGGATTGTCTCTTACAGATACAACCCGATGGGAAGGATCGGTTTCAGGGTAGCGTGCAGACAATGCCCATATAGCGAAGTTGGCGCTGGACGGACTATGCAGGTAATAGGCCATCGATTCAATCTCACGGGGCAAATCGCTGACTTGACACGTAATCATCCAGCGATTACCCATGATCTGCGTAAGAACACTTAGTACCAAGGCATTGATTCGTTCTAAGCTCACTATTTAGTGTGCCATGTCTCACAACCATAGAGTAAGATCAGAGGATCACAGAGCGACTTGAAGATCCGGGATCTTGGACCTCCTGCAAAGGTACCGACAACGCCACAATACTCCCGCTGAGCGAGTCCATAACACCGTGGGCTCTATGCCAATCCACCGTTAAAGACTTCTGGGACGTGACCCGCGTCATTGTATGGATGCGCTGTACCAAGGTATGTAAAAACTGTTCCAAGATCTCAATGTCCTTGCCACACGCATTGACAAGACTGTACTGCCTTATCTAGGTAAGTCTAAAATACCTGGACCTGGGTTCTTGAGCCAGGAGGACCTCAAGTCCCAAAGGCTTTGCCCTCGTGCAGTGCCTAGAGAAGCCATCACCGACCTCCAGCTACTCACAGCAAAGATTACTGCCATCATCGGCAAAAACAAGATACATGATCTGGTGTTGCCGACGGATGCTCCACAATCCACTTTGATCTTACAACCTTGCGCAATTACCGAGTCCACATACAAGCGTTGAAAAGTGATTGGGGCAAGGGACGCACCTTGCCTCACTCCTGGATTCACAGGAAAAGAAGCTGGATACACCTGCCCCACACTTCACAGCACTCTCAGTCCCAGAAGAACAGACCAGTTATCAAACCAATAGTCTTTGCAGGATCCCTCGAAGTCGCAGACGATCCAGTGTGACTCACGAACAGTGCACTGAGGTGCAAACGCATTCTTGAGATCAACAGTTAGGCTGCAAGCTCCCCTGTCGAAATCATGTCCGGCGTATCCACGAACTCTGTGGTGGGATTATATTCAGATCATAGTAAGAGACGCAGAATGTAACTTAATAAAAGCAGGAAGGTAGAGAAAAAATGTAACAGAATATGAAACAGTTAAATCCACCGCGAGGAATTACGCCGAATAAATCAGATTACGAAAAGACTACAGACTTATTATTTGGTTCTACAGAGACGACTTAGATAGTGGCTTAGCAGTGACATCAGGCAGTTGCTGATGGACACATAAGGGGGCTACTCGCGATGGTTTCTCATACCAAAGTGATGTGGGTATGAAGAAAATAATTTGTCCCAAACTTGGTGTGTCGCGAGTACGGTCGAGTACGATCTAAAACGTGACACTTGAGTTGGAGATTGGGAGGTTCTGTAGCGGTACAGGAGTTTGGTATCAGAAGGTTGTGTTTCGGATGCCAGTAGGGCCGCAGAGGTACGATGATTACTTTTTATTTCATCCCGCCGCGGCGTGCAGATTGCAACAGCTTGGGCACCCGGCTCTGCGCTCTACCCCACCGACCACGGCCGGAGATTTCCGTGGCGGATTAAGTCGCCGCCTAGGATACTTTGGGTGAGTTACCCAACTCATCTTTTCATAAATGTATACCATTGGTTTTTCTCATCTTCACTGTTCTTTCTTAAGTATATCTTTTGCGTCGTATTACCCCAGTAATGTGAATATATAAGCACACTCGATGAGAGACGAATCTTCTTGTAAATCAAGGGAAGCGTAGCTGTTGCTTGTGTTACGGTTTTGTGAAGTCACTACAGGGCAGTGGTTTTTTTTTGGGCTCACGTTCTGTTCCCGAGAGTGGCCTTGCCTTGCATCCCTCTGTCACCGGGCACAGCGACGGTTATGCTCAAAAATGTAACGGCGCATGGTATTTCTCCCGTTCAGAGGCCGACTGACACACCTCAGTTTACGGGGGAGAAGCGAGACCAGCTGATGGCAGCGGCCTCTGCTCAACTGCCTGTTGTCTTCGTCATGGTGCAGCCTGTCCCTCCACAATATCGGTTGTATGTAATGAATGCTCACCATGTAGCGACATGATTTTGTTCTCCGTCAGGAAGCATGCCTAGCTGCCATTCCTCAGTCAAGAGGCAGCTCGGCATATCTAACCATGTAGCGACTCATTTTGTTCTCATTATTTATACATATTCTTCACCTTCACTGTCTTTGTACGTATATCTTTTGCGTCTTCGTTAACAGTTGTGAATTTTATATCAGCGCACTCGATGAGATACTTAATTACTGTACGAAATCCTTATAGTTGTAACTAAAGGTGAGCGTAGCTTTGCTGGTGAACATTTGGCCTTCCTTTCTACCTAGTACATGTAGTATAGGTGGCAGGGGCATGACAGGTTCTGGCGTTCGTTTGTTTCCCTTTCTAATGAATTAAGTTTTAAGTCATGTGATTGCCACATTTGTTATATATTATACTTCCTCTTATCTGAGGAATCTTCGTATTGAAGTCGTCATCGGATAGTGGTATTATTTAGTAGCCTACTATATAGCCTATAATTAATTGAGCTTATCTAGAAAATTTGAAATTCATTCTCACACAAAATGCACCATGGCATATATGGTGAGCAGCTAGTTGGTGGGACAGTAAAAAAAATTGCTCTAGCTGCTTCTTATCACTTTAAATTTAGTCTAGACTTACGGTATAGCCGTTCCTATATGCCCCTATAGTGAACCTGGAAACTGTGAGTACAGTAAAGGTTTTATGCTTGAAATGTAATGTACACATCTAGGATGCAGAAGACTGCGGATGCGAATTTTGCATGTGTTGAGCAATTCGCATAATTGACCCAATTAGCACAATGCGTATATATCTTCCTTATTAAGCCGACTATAGAATTCCTATGCAAGGGTCTAGACCTATAAGTTTTAAGTCTCAAGTGATGTAAAACTGCAAGATGCACTGTGTATATTTTTATTTTGTCCATAAAATTGTCTTAATTAGCATATGGATAGGTATGTCACGAAATACGAATATATTCCCTATTTAACATAGCATATGTTCAAATCAAGCAAAAATCTGTTTTGAATTAAATATTCTAAATCAACATATTGTTCTTTAAATCAACAAATTAGCACTGTAGCACCAATGGAGTTGTCGTGGAAAATGGTTGACTTGAGTCAATAATGAAAATTCGTCTGGTCAACACAAAGTAGAGATGTTCCTTTTGATCGGTTTATGATGGTATCCCCAGTGCAAAGGATCATGAGAGGCACAGAAGAACCGGGGAAGGATCAATTGCATACCAGTTGACTTTGACCTCACAGTTTAACTGGGACACGCAGCCACAGAAGAACAAAAGATAACAAGCGGCAGCTCTCCCAACTACTACGGTACTAAAATATGAAGTTAAATAAAAAATTTGTCGGTTTCTCGTCATCAAAATTAAGAACGTAAAAAAAAGAAAAAAAATACAAAGGTTAGCAAATAAGATGGTATGTCTAGTTTGAAATATTAACCTAGGAGGAAAAGGCAACTGCCCAAATTTGGAAAAGAACAATGGGAGGAGGAAAATAACAACAAAGATATGTATAACAGATGAATGGCTTGTGGAAGAGTTGACAGAAATAACCTGCTCGTAAGAGAAGAAAAAAAGTCGGGGTATTGAAAGGGACACAAGGAAAAGTTGAGAAAGAAACATGTACCGTAGATAACAGTATAGTCGCCAGCCGCCAGAATAGTACCAATTTATAGCATCGCTAGTACGATACTAATTTGTATGTAGCACTAAAGATGATACACAGATAGTTTCTATCAGACTGTATAATCTACCCTGTTTCAGCGTTGTTTTATGCTTTGTATCTGCATGTATATACGGTTTCACAATTTTTGCCAAAAATTTTTTTTTTTTTCGCGCGGAGCGACGACGTCGGGAGGACATCTAAGTAAATACAAAGCCCAGATGGCGACCTTATGTGTTGGTCGCTACTCTGTTGATATTTTGTAATTTGATCATTTATAAGCCATATCTCTTATGACACAAGATTGCAGACACAAAATGACAGACTTTCCAGATAGCACTTCTAACTTTCCTGAAATCATGATGTTAGAAATGTAAGTATATTAACCGCCACCTACACGTCTGTAATAAAAAAAACAGTCCTGGCGACTGTAGGTGTTATCATTACGGTAGGAGTAACACAAGTACAGCCTTTCCCAATAAGAAAATAGATGCCTGGCATGGCCTAGAAGTGATCAGTGGCAAGGTTGGCATCAAATTAAGGAATAAATTGATCAAATCATATACACCACGACCACGAGAATAGGTCAGGGCCCTGTAGCTACAAGAGGTATTATAGTATCACATGCACACAAGAGGTCTTTACGATGGAGATAATTTGAAATGCGAAAAAAGGGGGAAAAATGTGCCCAGACATCGGAGGTTATATGACACTTTACGATGGAAGATTAATTCGAGGTAAAAAGAGGGTCACCGTGAAAAAAGGGTACAGGTGCTGAGAGAAGATATACAAGTTATTTTGTAGGAGGTTCTTAATGAAAAACGTTGGAGAATTAATTCAAGATGATAGGAAAAAGTCCCATGCCAGATGTGTTTTCATTTGATTGGAAGGAATATGGGGGACAATTGTTGCGAAAACTAAAAACAGTCTACTTACATTGCTTACTGACTGAGCGTAAGCATAAAGTAACTTAGTGTAAGAGAGTAAATTTCGTTTCCATAATTTAAAGGGAGAAATAAAGCGACCCGTTATTATAGACCAGTTCCACCGCCTCAGTCTATTAGAAAATTTATGCTAGAAAGCAATAAGGGACGGATGGATTGGATACCTGAAAAAAATGAAGTGAATTACAGGCAATGCCTACAGGATAATCCTAACATGCGCGCCCTCTAAGGACTTATTTTTACACTTTCAGCACACGACTGTCATTCCTCCACTCAGCACAACTACCACAGGAGCTATCCATCAGTCTATCCACACTCCTCCTGTCTCTCATCTACTGCATTCTTCATATCTTGACATCCTCTCTCGTGCGCGGAGAGCTATTCCATCATGCATCACTACAATATAACAGAAGATCGTCTCTCATCGAGTGTTGATTATATATATTCAGTAATGATTACATTAATCACTAAAACATATCACTCTCC
>JACEEZ010001134.1:5000-16416 GCA_016584305.1 Chionoecetes opilio | reverse complement strand
AAGACAATTTACAAGTTTCGATGCGTTACGGTTACTGAATTAACTTACTTAAACAACAAATTCATCTCTTCCTGCTGATATTGATGATACACCTACAGAACATAATACTTCATACCTTGGCTAAATGGTGAGACTGAGAGAGAGACGAGGTAATATTTAAAACCTTGGGGTCTGCAGGGGTGGTTGGCGTGGCGTCGACGAGGGGACAATACAGACACACAACACAACGCCTATCTTCGTATATCAGGATCTCCTGTTAATTAGAGAGGAATTAGTTCTACAATATTAATATATAGATAACACGTGACTTAAAAGGAAGCTATTATACTTCTCAGGAGTGTATTGTTGTTGATTGAAGTTCTCGTGGAGTGGCGACGAAGGATATCTGTTGTTGTTGATTGTCCCAGGGCGTGGAGATACTGACTGCGCTGGGGTGGCGGTGTAGCGGTCCAGGAGGTTTGGTTATCCAGAAGGTTGTGTTTTCGGATGCCATGTAGGGCGCCAGAGGTACGATGATTACTTTTCATTTCATCCCGCCGCGCGGAGAGGCAACAGCTTGCTCCCGGCTCCTGCCTCACCCCAGCCGACCCCACGGCCGGAGATTTCCGTGGCGGATTAATTCGCCGTAGGATACTCTGGGTGGATTTACCCACTCATCTTCATCATTTATACATTTTTTCTCATCTTCACTGTCTTTCTTAAGTATATCTTTTGCGTCGTATTACCCAGTAATGTGAATATATATAAGCACACTCGATGAGAGACGAATCTTCTTGTAAATCAAGGAAGCGTAGCTTTGCTTGTTACGGTTGCATGTATACAGGGCGCGGCGTTCTGTCAGGAGGCCTTGCCTTGCATCCCTCTGTCACCGGGCAGCGCGGTATCTCAACATGTAACGGCAGCATGTTATTTCTCCGTCAGGAGGCCGCCTGACACACCTCAGTCACCGGGAAGCGAGACCAGCTGAGGCAGCGGCCTCTCTCAACTGCCTGTTGTTCTTCGTCAGGTGGCAGCCTGTCCTTCCACAATATCGGTGTAATGCATCTCACCATGTAGCGACATGATTTGTTCTCCGTCAGGAAGCAGCCTAGCTGCCATTCCTCAGTCAAGAGGCAGCTCGGCATATCTCACCATGTAGCGACCTCATTTTGTTTTCATTATTTATACATTATTTCTCACCTTCACTGTCTTTTTACGTATATCTTTTGCGTCTCGTTACACAGTAATGTGAATTGATATAAGCGCACTCGATGAGATACTTAATTACTGTACGAATCCTATAGTTGTAAATAAAGGTAGCGTAGCTTTGCTGTTAACATTTGGCCTTCCTTGTCTACCTAGTACATGTAGCTATAGGTGGCAGGGCATGACAGGTTCTGGCTTTCCGTTTGTTCCCCTTTCTAAATGAATTAAGTTTTAATTTTCAGTGATTGCATTTGTTTATATATTTACTTCCTCTTATCTGAGGAAATCTTCGTATTGAAGTCGTCATCGGTATAGCTGGTATTTCATAGTAGCCTACTATATAGCCTATAATTAACTTGAGCTTATCTAGAATGGAAATTCATTCTCACACAAAATGCACCATGCATATATGGTGAGCAGCTAGTTGGTGGAAGTAAAAAAATCTGCTCTAGCTGACTCTTATCACTTTAAATTTAGTCTAGACTACGGTAGCCGTTCCTATATGCCCTATAGTGAACCTGGAACTGTTGAGTACAGTAAGGTTTTATGCTTGAAATGTAATGTACACATCCTAAGGATGCAGAAACTGCCGGATGCTAATTTGCATTTGTTAAGCAATTCGCATAATTGACCCTAATTAGCACATTCGTATTATCTTCCTTATTAAGCCGCCTATAGAATTCCTATGGGTGTCTAGACCTAAGTTTTAAGTTCTCAATGATGTAAAACTGCAAGATGCTACTGTGTATATTTTTATTTTGTCCATAAATTTTCTAATTAGCATATTGATTAGGTATGTCACGAAATTACGAATATATTCCCTATTTGACATAGCATATGTTCTAAATCAAAGCAAAAATCTGCTTTGAATTTAATATTCTAAATCAACATATTTGTTCTTTAAATCAACAATTAGCACTGTGCACAATGGAGTTGTCGTGGAAATGGTCTGACTTGAGTCAATAATGAAAAATCGTCTGGTCAACTACAAAGTAGAGATGTCCTTTTTGATCGGTATGATGGTATCAGTGCAAAGGATCATGAGAGGCACAGAAGAACCGGGGAAGGATCAATTGCATACCAGTTGACTTTGACCTCACCTTTACCTGGACACGCAGCCATCATGAAGAACAAAGATAACAAGCGGCAGCTCTCCCAACTACTCGGTACTAAAACTATGAAGTTTAAATAATTTTGTGGTTTCCCATCAAAATTAAGAACGTAAAAAAAAAAGAAAAAATACAAGGTTAGCAATAAGATGGTGTCTAGTTGAAATATTTAACCTAGGAGGAAAGACAACTGCCAACCTTTGGAAAAGAACAATGGGAGAGGAAAACCTAACAACAAGATATGTATTAACAGATGAATGGCTTGGAAGAAGTTGACAGAAATAACCTGCTGGTAAGAGAAGAAAAAGTCGGGGTATTTGAAGGGACACAAGGAAAAGTTGAGAAAAGAAACATGTACCGTAGATAACAGTATAGTCGCCAGCCGCCAAATATTACGAATTATAGCATCGCTACTAATTTGTATGTGCCACTAAAGATAATACACAGTAGTTTATATCATGACTGTATAATCTACCCTGTTTCAGCGTTGTTTTATGCTTTGTATCTGCATGTATATACGGTTTCAAATTTTGCAATTTTTTTTTTTTTCGCGCGACGACGACGTCGGGAGGACACTCAGTAAATACTAAACCCTAGATGGCGACCTTATTGTTGGTCGCTACTCTGTTGATATTTTTGTAATTTGATCATTTATAGCCATATCTCTTATGACACAGATGCAGACACAAAATGACAGACTTTCCAGATAGCCCCTTCTAACTTTCCTGAAATCATGGATGTAGAAATGTAAGTATTAACGCCACTACACGTCTGTACATAGAAAAAAACAGTCCTGGCGACTTTAGTGTTACCTACGGTAGGAGTAACACAAGTACAGCTTTCCCAATAGAAACTTAGATGCCTGGAATGGCCTAGAAGTGATAGTGGCAAAGTGTGCATCAATTTAAGGAATAAATTGATCAATCATATACACCACGACCACGAGAATAGCTCAGGGCCCTGTATGCTACAAGAGGTATTATAGTATCACATGCACACAAGAGGTCTTTACGATGGAAGATTGATTCAATGCTAAAAAAGGGAAAATGTGCCAGACATCGGAGGTCATATGGCACTTTACGATGGAAGATTAATTCGAGGTAAGAGAGGGTGTGAAAAAAGGGTACAGTGCTGAGAGATATAAAAGTTATTTTGTAGGAGGTTCTTAATGAAACTGTTGGAAATTAATTCAAGATGTAGGAATATTTTAGAATTTTAAGCTTTCTAGATATATACTGCACATGATACATGCTGCAGTAATGGAGCTTCGTAACAGTAAAAAAATACAGACAAGGGGACAAATCCTCCAGGGTTGAATACCCCGGGGGCGAGTCATCCGGGACATTTTAGCCGGGGACGAATCACCCTCGCACAGGTACCGACAACGCCAAATACTCCTGCTGAGCGAGTCCATAACACCGTGGCTTATGCCAATCCGCCGTAAGATTTCTTGACATGACCCGCCGTCATTATGTGCTGCGCTACCAAGTATGTAAAACTTTCCAAGATCTCAATGTCCTCGACAGACAATGTCCTCAACATTGTTCTCAATGAACAGACTGTAATATTTCATCTAGTAAGCCTCCAAACTCCTCATCCAACTGATTTGCGTGCTGGTATTGACACTGCCTACCTCCGTATTCTTTCACTCATTTGCCTATCAGCATAGTGTCTGTTGCTTTTTCTCCTATACCCTCATAGACAGATGGGTCCCATGGTGTCTGTTCATCCTTATGTATATAATCTATCTCCTCCTTACGGATTTGCACATCAACGTGGCATCTCATGTCAACTTCCTCCTCCTCCTACTGATTTGCATGTTTGCATCGTGTCTCTGTATACCTTCTTATCCAACCATTTTTGTGTTGGTGTAGTGTTTCTTCATCCTTGGAGACACACTTAACAGGAAGGCTCCCCAGAACGATTTTTTTTTTTTGAGGTAATTGAGTAATCACCAGCAGTCCAATGGTAAATGGGTATTAAGTCTCCACTCAACAATTGTTTTCCTTGTCAGTTGCCAGATATCAGGAAATCACCTTCTAATGCTCATGTTTGATGTAATATCTATTTTTGCTTGCATTTCTAATGTTTCTTTTTCTTCAAAGGATAGTAGTGTTTGAAAGCAGCATGCAGCCTGGTGGTGGAGCAGCAGGGAGCTGTTGAGGTTTCATCTAGTAAAGGAAGAAGGCTCTTTGTGAAGCATCACCAATACGCCGTGTGTCGAGACATAAGCTGAAAGCCCTTACGCCGCGTGCTATTTATTACACACAGACTACAAATGCACATGAACACAATGTGGACATACCTATCACTACATAACACTAGTATGTGGGTCATGTCTTTGCGATATTTCGCTGTTGCCGAGTGACACTGAAGGTATATAATGTAAATAATGTATAAATAATGAGAACAAAATGAGGTCGCTACATGGTGAGATATGCCGAGCTGCCTCTTGACTGAGGAATGGCAGCTAGGCTGCTTCCTGACGGAGAACAAATCATGTCGCTACGTGGTGAGATGCATTACACCGATAATGTGGAGGGACAGGCTGTTACCTGACGAAGAACAACAGGCAGTTGAGAGAGGCCGCTGCCTCAGCTGGTCTCGCTTCCCCGTGACTGAGGTGTGTCAGGCGGCCTCCTGACGGAGAAATAACATGCTGCCGTTACATGTTGAGATACCGCGCTGCCCGGTGACAGAGGGTTGCAAGGCAAGGCCTCCTGACAGAACGCCACGCCCTGTATACATGCAACCGTAACAAGCAAAGCTACGCTTCCTTGATTTACAAGAAGATTCGTCTCTCATCGAGTGTGCTTATATATATTCACATTACTGGGTAATACGACGCAAAAGATATACTTAAGAAAGACAGTGAAGATGAGAAAAAATGTATAAATGATGAAGATGAGTGGGTAAATCCACCCAGAGTATCCTACGGCGAATTAATCCGCCACGGAAATCTCCGGCCGTGGGGTCGGCTGGGGTGAGGCAGGAGCCGGGAGCAAGCTGTTGCCTCTCCGCGCGGCGGGATGAAATGAAAAGTAATCATCGTACCTCTGGCGCTCTACATGGCATCCGAAAACACAACCTTCTGGATAACCAAACCTCCTGGACCGCTACAGCGGCGTCTCACGGCTGGGAGGAGGATACCTTCAGCTGGCTTGCGGTGAGGAGGCTCGCTGGGATGGTAGAGGTGGGATGTCGTGACAAGGATTTTCTTTCTTGCTTTTATTGTTCTTCTTGCTTGTTTTCTTGTTTGTTTTCTTGCTTGTTTTCTTGTTTGTTTTCTTGCTTGTTTTCTTGCTTGTTTTCTTGCTTGTTTTCTTGCTTGTTTTCTTGCTTGTTTTCTTGCTTGTTTTCTTGCTTGTTTTCTTGCTTGTTTTCTTGCTTGTTTTCTTGCTTGTTTTCTTGTTTGTTTTCTTGCTCGTTTTCTTGCTCGTTTTCTTGCTTGTTTTCTTGCTTGTTTTCTTGCTTGTTTTCTTGCTTGTTTTCTTGCTTGTTTTCTTGCTTGTTTTCTTGCTTGTTTTCTTGCTTGTTTTCTTGTTTGTTTTCTTGCTTGTTTTCTTGCATGTTTTCTTGCATGTTTTCTTGTTTGTTATCTTGCTTGTTTTCTTGCTTGTGCTTCTTGTTCTTCTTTTGTTTCTTGTTTCTTCTACTGCGTGCGGGTTTCTTTCTTCTTAGTGCGTTTCTTCTTAAGATGTGAGTGAAACAATTTGCGTGAGAGGAGGAGAGTGAAACGACTGACGGGAGACGGTGAGAGCGAGTGAGGTTGGTGCGAGGTATCTTGCGGCGTCGGGGGTGGTTGCGATGGTTAGGCTTATCGCTGGCGAGTGGCGTCGGCTCACGGCTGGGAGGAGGATACCTTCAGCTGGCTGCGCGGGGTTTTCCTATGTGGTATGCGTGTGGCGGCTGCAGGCTTTTTTTTTTTTTTTTTTTTCTTCTATTTCTTCTTGTTGCTTTCCAGTCTCTTCGGAGTTTGCGTGTAAGTTCAGATCCTTTTCGCTAACCACCACTGTTACTGCTGATACCGCTGTTAGTGCGGGTTTTGTTGTTGCGCCGGTAGTCATGCACTCTGGTCATGCATGGGTTGGAATAATCAGTCGGTTATCTTTCTTGGTTTTAATAAAGGATAACAACTGTAACTTTCATTCACTTGTAGTGTTCAGGAACTCTCTTTTTCTCTCGTGTTCACTCGCGTGTAGAATGTTCAAGTTCTCACTCTGTGTCTCGTGTTCACTCGTCTCTCGTGTTCACTGGTAATGTTGGTCTTTGCCCACGGTGTCGTGTGTGGGACTCTACGCACGGTCACGTGTGTGTCTGACGTGGACCAAAAGTTCTCTGCCTCAAAAATGACTCTTTTTCACATCTAGCCTATGACCATGACGTCACATCGCGTCACAACTTGGAGGACCTATCATAGACAAGACATGTACTGTTCTCACTTTTTCTTCAGCCAATCATGAAAGCCAAAGAACTGCTGAAACTACATTTTTGTAATCTAAACCTGAATCTTTTGTGATGACAAGCAGGAAGAATTATCGGTTTCAGAGCTACTCCGGCGTTACATTTTCTCTCTCTCTCTCTCTCTCGCTAATAAATCATTCTAGCTTACTTGTTTCTATCCTTATTCAGACTAAAACACCTATTACAATAAAGACACTTAAAGACACTAATAGACACTTTAAAAGTCTATTGATCTTGCGTCCACCCTCAACACAGCACATGACGCGGAAGCCAAATCCACTTTCGTCGAGTACTACGCCATGATCGACCCCGGTAAAAATTTAGTTTGACTGTTGCAAGATTCTCAGATAAGTTTTTTTTTTTTTTTTCTTGATATGTGATGCTTTCCCTAATAGAGATAGTTTTTCCTGTGCAAACCTAAAAGTATTTTTTGCAATTCGAATAAGTGATGAAAAATTTATAATAATACACTTTTTAGACATTTTGACGGGAAAAAAACCGTGGCCACCGAGATGATAAGGCCTGGTGGATCGCCCGTGACGTCACACCATAAGGATACAACCCTCTCCGCTCCCCGTACAAGTTTACCTACCTAATATAATTTTTATCAGTATAAAAGATATACTGTTATCTTCGGAAATGTTTGTTCTATGATATTATCAAATAAAAAACCGTAAAACACACAAAGAAAATGCCATTATGAGACTTTCAAGAAATATGCATTAACTTAAACTCTTCGCCATTTAATATTTTGCTCGCAAACATTTTACATGGAGACTATCAATAGAAGCGGAGTTTAATTAGCTTTCCACTGATATATTTCGTTTAGTGAAAATGAATTAGCGGCATGCATAAATTAGCGTTAACTAGATATAAAAAATCATGAAATCGGGTAATTTCCATCAATCATAATTTCATCAATAATTCATTCATATTTTTTTTTTTTTATCAGATAAATAACATCATGAAATCGGGTAAATTACCCGATTTCATGATGTTATTTATTAGTTAACGCTAATTTATGCATGGTTTTAATTCATATATCAGAAAAGGAAATATATCAATGGAAAGCTAATTAAATTCCGCTTCTATTGAGATTCTCCATGTAAAAAGTTTTTGCACAAAATATTAAATGGCGAAAAGTTTAAGTTCATGCATATTTCTTGAAAGTCTCATAATGGCATTTTTTTAGTGTGTTTTACGGTTTTTTATTTGATAATATTATAGAACAAACATTTCCGAAGATAACAGTATATATTTTATACTGATAAACATATCTTAGGTAGGAAATTACCGATTTCATGATTTTTTATATTTAGTTAACGCTAATTTATGCATGCCGCTAATTCATTTATCACTAAACGAAATATATCAATGGAAAGCTAATTAAACTCTGCTTCTATTGATAGTCTCCATGTAAAATGTTTGCGAGCAAAATATTAAATAGCGAAGAGTTTAAGTTAATGCATATTTCTTGAAAGTCTCACAATGGCATTTTCTTTGTGTGTTTTACGGTTTTTTTTATTTGATAATATTATAGAACAAACATTTCCGAAGATAACAGTATATCTTTTATACTGATAAACATTATATTAGGTAGGTAAACTTGTACGGGAGCGGAGAGGGTTGTATCCTTATGGTGTGACGTCACGGGCGATCCACCAGGCCTTGTCTCTCGGTGGTCTCGAAAAAAACACGCTGCAGTTGTTAAGCATCAAATAATAACCTAATCAAACCATTAGAAACCATAGAAATAGGGACTGGCAACTAAGCGGGCTTTGTGTTACCCATTTTTGTTGTGCCCTTGGCCAGTTCCTTGTGATGTAAAAAAAAAAAAAAAAAAAAAAAAAAAAAAATTAAAACTAACCTACTCTAACGTTCTAACCTAACCCTCAAAACTAACCTAACCTAACCATGATTTTTGTTTGTTTGCACATTTCATTGTTACTTTCACACTCGTTCTGACCTGTAGAAACAAAAGAAAGGTAAAAAATACTTGAATCCAGACCTAGTCATGTTCTAATTAGCCTCGACGACAACTGCGGCAGACGGATGACTACGGCGGGTGTAGTACCGTGGATGACGTTTGCGTGGGTGAAAGACGTGTTATAGAGACGGATGAATGTTATGCGTATGGCAGGGGCTGAAAATGACGTGAATATAATGAAGAGTGATAATGTGACAACCAGAATTTAGAGATTTTGTGGAACTGATCAGTGGCGGCTCGTGATAAAATAAAATGGAGGGACAGCAAGCTTCACACAACAGTAGGATACATTAATTTTACCAAACTCAGGTATGCGTTTGTAGTGGAGGTTTACGGCCCATTTCAAGGCATGGTAGTAGTGGTGGTGGTGGTAGAAGGGATGGTGGGGGTGGGAGTAGAAGGGATGGCTGAGGTGATGGTAGAATTACAGTATTACTTGAAAATAAAGTCGGTACCGCTTGATATCAGTCTTTTCATTTAAAGTCAGCTGGGATAAGTTGATGTTTTGCAAATACTTCACTCGATTTCCCATAGTCATAGGGTAATTAAAGAAAAACACTATTAGCTGCCTTGACCGCAGCTCACTGTGTTCGCAAGTGGCGCGGCAGCGGCGCAGACATGAATCGTACAGCAAATATGAAAGTAACTTAAATTTTGGTCTGGTTTTACGTAATGAAAATTCACTTAGTAACGTATTGAAAATAATTAAATAACATATAATGACTTTTTATTGTCATATATTTGTTAGTAGTGAATTAATTCTGTTGTTTCTAAGGGAATCATACACCTGGCAGTGAATGTCCGGGGGTGCTGCAGCTCTGCAGCCCTATGCCACTAGCCGCCACTGGAGCTGATATTGCGTGGGAGTGATATTGGATTGATTGATTGATTTAATGCCAAAAAGGTGGAAATGTGCCAGACATCAGAGGTCACATGGCACTATGGCAAAGCATAAAAAAGTGAAGAGGTTATAGAGAAAGAGTGAAACGGTGAGGGGAGTGCACATGATTGGATTATGATTTCTTATTACTCGGAAAATATTAATGAATTCTTGTATTGAGCAGTAATGTATTAAGTGTAGGAATATGATTGGAATAGAGATTATGTTCTCGATGCCCAGGTGGTGATGATTGCGCAGTGTATACCAAGGTTACAGCGCAGTGTTTGTGCGTGCGGGGAATACATGATAGTGTGTAGCAACTGCATCCCGTGCGTGGTGACCAGGGCATGTAGTACGGTACGGTACGGTACGAAATTACGGTACGGTACGGTTATTTAAGGGCTAAAAGTACGGTTCGATATTACGGTCGATATATTTCTTCAAGTTCGGTACGGTACGAAATTCGATTTTTATTTCCGTACTTATATCAAAACCATTTTCGTACCCAGCAGTATGGGCGCCGCCAACTGCCGCCGCCATTGGGCGGTGGATGGGCGGATAGGGAATGAATGAGCGAGATTTGACCCCATTAATTAACACGTACCACCGTATGACCTCATTAGCCAGGAGAAGTTCTCCCAAGCTATCGGGGACGGCTGGGTGTGAACGTGGAATGGGGATTATCCCTCAGCCTCCTGACCTCCTCGGCAGGTCAAGGAGAATGTCAGGTGGCGTGGGCGTCGGCCCCATTACTCACAAAACCCACTTGCATCTAAAAACACTTGTGTGTGTGGTGTGTGGGGTGTGTGTGTGTGTTGGTTGTGTGTGTGTGTGTTGTTTGTTTGTGTTTGTGTGCATGTGCGTGCGTGTCTGTTTGTTTGTGTTTGTGTGGTTGTGCGTGTCTGTTGTGGTGTGTGTGTGTGTGTGTGCGTGCGTGTCGTTGTTTGTGTGTATGTGCGTGTCTGTTTGTGTGTGTGTGTGTCTGTTTTTTGTGTGCGTGCGTGCGTTATGTTTGTTTGTTTGTTTGTGTGTGCGTGCGTGTCTGTTTGTGTGTGCCTGCGTGCGTGTCTGTTTGTTTGTTTGTGTGTGGTGCGTGTCTGTTTGTTTGTGTGTGGGGTGCGTGCGTGCGTGCGTGTCTTGTGTTTGTGTTGTGTGTGTGTGTGTGTGTGGTGTGGTGGTGTGTGTGTGGTGTGTGTGTGTGTGTGTGTGTGTGTGGCGTGTCTGTTTTTTTTGTGTGTGTGGCGTCTTTTTTTTTTTTTTTTTTGTGCTGTCTGTTTGTTTGTGATTGTTTGTGCGCGTGTTTGTTTGTGCGTGCGTGTGTTTGTGTGTGTCTTTTTGTTGTGTTTGTGTGCGTGCGTGTCTGTTTGTTTGTTTGTGTGTGTGCGTGCGTGCATGTCTTTTTTTTGTGTGTGTGACTGTGTGTGTGCGTGTCTGTTTGTTTGTTTGTGTGTGTGCGTGTCTGTTTATTTTGTTTTGTGTGTGTGTGCGTGTCTGTTTGTTTGTTTGTTTGTTTGTGTGTGTGTGTGTGTGCGTGTCTGTTTGTTTGTTTGAGTCCGTGCGTGTCTGTTTGTTTGTGTGTGTGAGTGGCATGTCTGTTTTGTTTTTGTGTGTGTGCGTGCGTGTCTGTTTGTTTGTTTGGGGTCCGTGCGCTTTTTGTTTGTGTGTGTGAGTGCATGTCTGTTTGTTTTTGTGTGTGTGCGTGAGTGCTGTTTGTTTGTTTGAGTCCGTGCGTGTCTGTTTGTTTGTGTGTGTGCGTGCGTGTCTGCTGTTTGTTGAGTCCGTGCGTGTCTG
>JACEEZ010001134.1:0-2500 GCA_016584305.1 Chionoecetes opilio | reverse complement strand
CACCCATTACCCATCACCCCCCACCTATTCCCTCACCCATCACCCATCACCCCCAACCCATCACCCCCCACCCATTCACTCACCCATCACCCCACACCCATTACCCATCACCCCACCCATTCACTCACCCATTACCCATCACCGATCGCTTTTGTTTTTTGGATCGCATCGCTTTCGCATCGCTTTTGAGGGCTATTGGGGGCCTTCGGCCCACCAATAGCCCTAAAAGGTGGACTTGAATTGGAATTGGAAATTAATAATTAAATGCACTTGGAAAAAAATGCCTTCTGTTAACGGTGTGGTCTTCTCCATTTGATATTCTCTTTTTTACCTCTCCAAAAGGTCTTTTGGTGTCTCCTCTGTCATGCACTCCTCATTTCCTCTGTTTTTCTCCACCTCTCTCATGCCCCTCCCTCAGAAAAAGGATGTCATCAGCATACGCTAAGTAACATCTAACCAAATATCTTTTTTTTTTAACAATAATTTAAATTATGTTGGCCCAGCAGAGCTTATCTTATTTCAGTGAGAAAAAATATATAATAATAAATTTAAAAAAAAATGAAAAGGTATTTGAGATCCGGGCTATTCAAAAAAAAAAAAATTCGGGGCTACAGCCCCCCAAAGCCCAGGCCTAACTACCCCTGAAAAATCAGTAACAACAAAATCCTGCAATTTTGTAGACAGTTTCCCTTTCCTTGGGGATCTTTCACATTCTACACTCTGAAGTAAACAAAACCCGAGCTGCTAAGTTTCTCTCACTTCATCCCACAAAGCATCAAAAGAGGCTTGGTCTGACCGCATTTCTTCAAGGTGGGCTCTTACAGTTTCATTAATTTTTACAGCTTTTACCATGTCAAGATTGGGTGATTGTAGCAAATTTGATAACTGATTTATCCTACCAAGAATATGTGTCATAATGGCTAGCTTCATAGCAAACCCAGCATCCCATTTGACCTAAAGTCCTTTTGCATCTATAGCCCTGTCAGCATTGCAGTCATTTGATAAACCTTCTAGAACACGCAGAACGGCATTCAGTCTCTCTTTCATTACTTTGCAAGTATCATACCTGCAAGCCCATCTGATATCTGAAAGTCGTTGTAGCTCTCTAGTTGCTCATTGGAATACATTTCCTTTTGCACATCCAACCATTTTGCATGGGCATAAGATCCACTGATGATACATACAGTTTTTTCCAATAATAGAAGAACTGTGCAGTCAAGGGGGACACGTACCAATTAAGTACCAACACAAGACATTATAGAAAATTTGTAAGGGTACTGGTGTAATTATTTAGTTATGTTCGTTGCTATTAAAATGATAAAATAGAAAGTATATGAATTTAACTCACTCAGAGGCATGTTTCTTTTTTTCAGCAGAGGAAAAATATTTATTGTATTTGAGTCGAGGGTAAGCCCATCAGTAAAATTATTTATAATACTCCATGCATGCTCCCTCAGTCCTATTTATGGAACCCCGGCTCCCACACCACACAGCAGCCGTGGGCCCGTGGGCGGGCACCTGGCGGGCACCGCTCTCGTGGGGGGGCACGTGCCCACCCAGGTCCACCCGTAGCTACGCCACTGGCATCAAGGAGTTAACAAGCACATCAATAAAAGTTGCTGCAATGCTTTGATAACACGCACGTTCGTTTCAAAATGTTATGCATGGACACGTGACGGACACTGATGCAACAACATAAAGTAATGAATAAAACATATATGGGAGACGAAACAAGCTAAGTGCACACAGGTGACTCCCACCATTACTCGCTCGGACAAAAAAAGTTTACGAGTAAGTTACGGAAACACAGACGGGAAGACAAAGGAAGCACTCACCTGTAGGATCATGGGCAGCCACTTGGGTCAGGTCAGGTCAGAGCCCCGACGTTTTTCCTCACTCGCACTCGGCACCAACGCGACGACAGCCTCACCGGGGCCCAGGGAAGCACTCGATAGGTTTCAGGCGGGGGGAGCGAACATTCACCTTCGACGACAGCGGCGCCCCCACTGACGCCACGCCGCGGTGCCTCCCCTGGCTGGTTTCCCGCTGAAGACTGAAGTTGATCTTGCGGGGAAGATCGAGCGTGTTGGCGACGAAGAGCCTCTCAGTCAAGGGATCATTCAACACAACACACAGAAGGGGGATTCACCAGCACGAACGCCACCCAGCTACCAAGATCCTCTAAGCGGCATTGTTATTGGGTTGTCTGGTAAAGTTTCTCAATCCTCTATAAACTCCATAGCAGTGTTGTAGGTCTCGAGGGCTGGTCTTGGTCTCGAGACCCTCTCGAGACCAGTTTGATGTGGTCTTGGTCTTGGTCTTGGTTTCGTTTGATGTGGTCTTGGTTCCTTGATCTTGGTTTTGAAGCTTCTGGTCTCGGAGTTTGGCTCGAGACCAGACTGCTGGTCTCGACCAGGGCCGGATCCTCACTTACCAAATTTAAAATTTACCATAATGTTCTCTTAAGTTTAAAAGTTGGTTTTTACGGAAATGCATATGC
>JACEEZ010001133.1:0-20000 GCA_016584305.1 Chionoecetes opilio | reverse complement strand
CAGAAAAAAAATAGTTTCGTTCACCCAAGGAAGTTCGGTGTTCATCTGGAAATTTACCTACATTTGTTTTTCTGATGTTGAGGATGTAATAGTAACTCATTATTTGTATACAATTATTTATAATTATATAAATCATAAAGTATCGTCAGTAGCTTAGATTATGTCTAAATTATGTCTGCTAAGGAGCCATCTATGGCTCTGCAGACTAGGCCATATAAGTAAAAGATAGATAGATAGATAGATATAGTCAAACCTCGATTTAACGGACTAAACGGGGGGGGAGGAGTGGTCCGTTAAAGCCGATTGTCCGTTATAGCGAAGGTATTTTCCCAAGGGTGGAAAAACATGAAAAAAACGGAAAAATTGTGAAATAAATGAGAAATAATCCCAAACACAACCAGACTGTGTAGCTAGTCAAGCTCAAGCTCTAGTGAAAGGTAAACAAATGGAATAAATAGAATTATGGAAGGGTGTGGCAGTCCCTAGCATTATGTATGGCCTGGAAACAATGGTGTGGTCTAGGAAGGAGTTGGACAGATTGGAAGTAACACAGAACAAAGCAGGCAGAATAGCATTAGGAGCCAATAGGTATGTGGCAGTGGAAGCGATTAGAGGAGACATGGGATGGAGCACGTTCAGAGAGAGGATAGCAAAGGCAGGACTGAGGTACAGAGCTAGACTGCAACGAATGGATGACAACAAATGGGCAAGCAAGGTTTGGGACTGGAATATCTATGGGAAGTGGATGAAAGACTCAGTAAAAGTGGAAAGATGGACAGGTGAACTGGGAATGTTTGTGACAGGAGTGATGAGACATGGGAGTATGGCTGTATGCAAAAAGGAAATAAATAGGAGTGGAAGAGAAAGGGAAAGAAGAATGGCTGAGGGGAATGAGTGAGAAATCAACACTGGAATTGTACAGGAGAAAGGACCAGCCACGGTATGAAAGGTTCTATGATGGTGGCTATGGAGGGGACCTACTCTTCAGAGCCAGGACAAAGTCGCTGGAGGTAAATAGTCGTATGTACGGATGGAAGAATGGTGGCAGCAAGGTGTGTGTGATGTGTGTGACAGGAGTGGATGAAACCGTGGAGCACTTGATGCTGGAATGTGAACGGTATGAGTATGCTAGAACACAGATGTTGGAGGTAGTGGTAGGAGAGGTCGGAGTGGAAGAATGGCGAGAGATGAGAGACAGGAGAGTGGAGATGGAGTACCTGCTGGGGTTGTGTGCTGAGTGGAGGAGTGACAGTCGTGTGATTGAGTGTAAAAGAATTCTTGGAGAACTCTTGGAGAGCACGTAGGAGAGAGCATGAGAGGCAGGGGGCCCCTCAGTGATGGGGGACCCCGTATGAATGTGATGCAGAGAGAGGAAGGAGGGGAAAAAGAAATCCCTATTTTTGCTTCTCTCCCAACGATTACTGTTTTGGGAGAACCCCGGGAAAAAAAGGCTTCACTGAAAAGCTTGCTGGGGACCCCCAAAATCAAAGATCAAGAAAAGGGATAAAAGGGGGGAATCTCGAAAGATTTACAAAAACCGTAAGTATTACCTACGGGGTTTTTTACCTCGTCGCCCTTAGGGTGATGCCAAATTTTTCCCCCTTTGGGCTAGGGGGGGACCGCCAGGCTAAGGGGGGTCGCCACCCCCTTAGCTCCCAAAGGGGGATTTGAGATTTGAAGCGACAGACGTCAAAAAACAAAAAAACAACAAGTTTATCATATTTTGCAGGGTTTTTTGGGGCATTATAGAGCCATTTCTGTTTGCCTGTTTAAAATTTTGATGTTTTTTATTGCGCCCAGGACTCCATAGTATATAAATATTAACAACAATACCTAAAATTGAATAATTCATATTAGGGAAAACCCTAATATACCTATTAAATATATCTATCGGGGGGACTTCTTGAAATAAAAACGGGGGGTCATCGCAAAATTTTGGCCGCTATAATGATGCGGTGGTGGTGGTGTCAAATTTAACGAAAACCCCACGCACACACACACACTGAAACAGTTTTTGGGCATTTGAAGTGTCTTTTAAATTTTTTATCGGGCTCCCTGACAGCTGCGGGAAAAGGTGATTGGCTAGAAAAGGGCCGCCTGGAGGCGCTGCATGTGGGGGTCAGCGGGAATTTTTTCCCCACACACACCCCTAAAATATCCCTAAAATTCCCCCCTGGGGCCCAAAACCGAACCTAGGGAAAAGGGGACGGTTTGGGAAACGACCCCATAAAACCTCAGCCCCCCCTGGTAAGGTTGTTTTACCCAATACCTCATAAGTTGTCCCTTACCAGGATTTTTCAGCACCCCTCCCCAGAGTCGGGCGTGGCTTCCCCAAAATTTTTGTTTTTATCATAAATGCCCAAGCCATTTTTATATATTTAAGGGTTTTGTGAAGTGCATTTAAAAATACACGTGTCACATTTAGGCCCAGGTAGTTTTGCGTGCCCCTTTAGAAAAGGGGGTGATTTAGGGTTTTTGGAGGTGACGGGGCGACGTAGCAGGGGCCCACCCCCAAAAACACAAATAGTCACTATTGTAAACATCACACCTTCACCCTAAATCACTAGCAAAACAGGCTCCTTCCTTTATATCTTAATGTTAAATACATCAAAACCCTTTAAAAAAGCCAAGAAATTCCCAAAAGAAAAATGAAAAATAATAAAAATAATGTTGAGTTGAAAATTCGAGCGGCGAAAAGCGGCAAAATATGAAAAAAAAATTTAAAAAAAAAAAGCATGCAAATGGAGTCCTTTTACATCGGGGTTTGATTTACATATATTATAATTTTAAAATATAATAATTATATATATATATATATATAAAATTATATATATATATATTTTATATACATTTAAAACCTCATAAAAAGGACTCCTTTTGCGTGACTTTTTTTTTTTTTTTGGGCATTTTAACCGCTTTCGCCCCCGGGGAATTTGGTCAACTCAAAATTATTGTATTTTTTTGTAAATTTTTTTTTGGGAAAATGTTTGGGTTTTTAAAGGAGTTTTGATGTATCAAAATTAAAGATATAAAAGGGAAAGGGAGCCTGTTTTGGGCTAGTGTTTTATGGTAAAAGGTGTGTAGGGGTTTACAATAGTGATTTTAGTTTTATGGCGGGGCCCGCTGCTAGTCCCCTGCCCCTTCAACACCCTAAATCACCCTTATCTAGGTGAACCCGTGCTACACTGACCAAAATGGGGTGACAGGGTGTATAAAAACTGCACTTCAAAACCCATATAATATATATAAAAATGAGCATTAGTCCATGATAAAGAAAATATCTTTGGAAGCCAGGGCTTAATCTGGCCGTAGTAATTTTTTTTACCTTTAAATAGAGTTTGAGCTTGACTACTCCCAGTTAGGGTTTGGTTTTTAAGGGATTATTTCCTTTTATTTGACGTGAGGAGCGGACCAAATTCAGCTGTAGTCCCATTCACTTTTTTACCCCCCAAAACATAGCTACACTTTTTTGGGTAGGTTTGTGATTTTTTTCACATTTTTTTTCGTTTTTTTCATATTTTTTTCCCAAACCCTTTGGGAAAAAATACCCCGTTTATAAGGGAAAATTCGGCTTTAAGGGACCACTCCTCCCCCCTTTAGTCCGTTATATAGAGGTTTGACTTTTAATATATTTTCTTTATATATAAAATATATATTTTATAAAAATATAAAATATATATATATATAATATATATATTAATATATATATATATAATATTTTATATATAATTTTATTAGTAAATGGACCAAAATTTTTCCATTCGCAATTGCAAAATTTTCGCATTTTTTTTTCAATTTTCGCATTCGCACCCCCCAACGTAGTTGTTTGCGAAACTTTGCCCCCATCAAAAATTTTTAAAAAAAAGGGAAAAAAATAAAAGTGAACACAAATTAACAACAAACCTATAAATAAATTTAAAGTTTAGCCGAGCGTTAGTTTCAAGACTGGGGGGGAAAGGCATAGTGGTGGTCCCAAAGGCTAAGGTAGCCAAGGTCCTGAACACTACCTAGATAAAAGTAAAAGGGGCCAGGACAAAATTTTTTTTCTGTTTTTGATTTTTGGTGGCGTTAAATGTTAAATTGTACCCTCCATGAAATTTAGGACAGTTAGAAGGGGTATCTGGGATTTTGTGATTTTGTGCTTCACTGTGTCAAGTAGGGCTTAATGAACAAATGACAAAAATATCGGGAAAGTGGTACTAAAAAATAAAGTCGCCGTCTTAAATGTTTATTTTCTGAGTGCCCTTACCGCTGTCTCTTTCCCCAAAAAAAAAAGCGTTAGGAAATTTTCCCCAAAAACCCTCTTTTTGGGAGCTACAAAATTAAAACAACACTGAAAAAGGGTAGATTATCAGTCATGAAAATAAACTATGGGGGTTTTCATCTTCAGTGGCACATAAAAAACATTTTTAAAGCTATAATTCGTAATAATGGCGCCGGGGGACATGTTGCAGGTGGGGGACTTTTTAATGTTTTTCTACGGAACTCCATTTTTCCACCCGTCACCCGAGTGGGAGCCCCCCCACCCCTCAAGGGCCCCTGTTACTGAACTCAACTATAGCCTTTTGCCCCCACACTGCAGTAAAAAAAGCATCTTTTCTGTCACCCACGAGCACAAAACAACTTGCTTTTCAAAAAGAACAGTGTTGCAGCAGCCCACTGCGTTTAAAGACGCCCGGACAACAGTGTGGTTTTTGGGGTTTTTCCAGATTCTCCAGTGATATTTCCCCCCCGTGTAAAATTTTTCAATAATAATTTTTCATGCAAAGAAAATTATCATTTTATAGTATTATGTAAGATGGCTCCTCGTCCCCCCAAACGCCCCAAAATAAAAAAATTTAATGGAATTTACATTAGACATTAAAATTTTTTTTTTCTGAACTCTTTCAAACATACACAAAAATTTCACCACTTTTATGTTAAAACAATTGTGTACTAAATTGAAAAGTTTTGTAATATTCACAATTTCCCCCCTTCGCGGGAAAATCAAAAAACCCAAAAATTTGCTTCGCATTTTGTGAAAATCAAAACCCAAAAATTCGCATTCGCATTCGTGAATATCAAAAAAAAATATTCGCATTCCATTCTGAATATCAAAAACCAAAAATTCGCATTCGCATTCGCGAATAAAGGAAAATGAAATTCGGTCCCCTCACCCCCCAAAATAATATATATATATTTTATATAATATATAATTAATATATATATATACACATATATATATATATTTATATATATTATATATATATATATATATTATTAAAATACCAATATAATATAATATTATATTAAAATATATATAATATTTATAAAATAACACATATTAAATATTTTATATATATAAATATATAATACACATAAATATATTAAAATATATATATATATATTATATATATATATTTATACACATAATATAAATATAATATATAATATAAAATATATACATAAAATTTTATTTTTAATATATATATATATAGATATATATAAAATATTATTTATATAATATAGATTATTATATATTTATATATATATATATATACCCATTAAATATATATAATTTTATATCACAAAATTTTATATATATTATAATATATATATATATATACAATTATATATAATATATATATATATTATATATATAAACACTATATAAAAATATATATATACACATATATATATATATTATATATATATATATATAAAATATATATATATATATATATATTACAAAATTTTATATAATAATATATATATTTTTAAAAATTATATTATAATATACATTTTATAAAATATATTATAATATATATATATATTATTGATAATAATTTTATATATATATATATATATAATATAAAATGTGTATATATATATTATATAAAAAATATATATATTTATTAATATATATATATGTAACTTTATACAATGGCAATATTAAAACAACAATTAAAAAAATAGAGATCCCCTCCCCAGGACCTCCAAGCGACTCAGCAAAGATTACCCGCTCAGGGCAAAAAAAAAAAATCCGGATCTTGTTGTGGGGGAACAAAACAATGGCTTATACTACTAGCCTATGTTCACCTTCAAACACAAACAGAGAGATGACAGAAAGCTGCAAAAATTGATCCTTCTGCGTTTCTCCCCTAAATTTTTTTCATATTTTTTCCCAAATTTGGGGGCCCGATGGGTTTACCTTTTTTGATCCCCTTTGTTTTTGGGGCCGCCATTCCCCCAAAAGCTGTCAAATTTAAAACTAAAAATACCTAAATCTATGGAATAAGGGGAAACCACTCAGGAAGCCCAAAAAAGCTGCTCCAAAGGTCCCGCTCAAAAATCAGCTGATCGGCGATTTCGCTCCAACCCTTTCCGCATTAGTTACAAGCATCTTTTATACACAGTCCCCCCCCATGAAAAAGACAATACTACTAAACCTATTATAAATTTTATTTTATATCATCATTATTTTATTATTATTATTATTATTATTTTATTTTATTATTTTTATCATTTTAATATTTTTTTTTTTTTTGCACTACATCCTCCCCCTCAACGCGCCGCCTGGGCGATTCCCCCGCCCCTCAGGCCTAGGCCCCTGCCACTGTCCTCAGGCCAGGACTGCCTTGTCCCCCCGGCCCAGGACTGCCCTGTCGCCCAGCCTAGGACTGCCACTGGTCCAGCCTGGGACTGCCACTGCAGGCCCCGGGGCAGTCTTAATCTTGGGACCACGAATGGCCCCAAACATTTAGTGGATCTATATGGGTTTGTCGGGGCACATTCATATTGCTTAAAAACCCCTTTTTTCTAGATTGAGTCATTTAGAAGAAAAACCTAAAGGGATTTCACCCTATTGATGCCTGTTCCCCAACAACCCCAGGAAACCAAAGATGTAACAATGTTTGATTTTATTGTAAGAAAATGAACCCAACTTGGGCCCCAAAAGTTTCAATTATCCCTTTTAACAAGCTGTGCACAGTGAACAAGCTGTGCACAGTCGGAATCATTCTGAGTCCAAAAAAAAGGATGTTTCCTTATTCAGCCCAAAACATGCGAAACATCTTGCTGATTTGTTGCACTCATCTGTAAAGACTGACCCAGATTTTGCGTTAAACCCAAAAAAGGGTTTTGCCCTTGCCGTTGTACCTTTGAGCAGGATTGACGAATATCTGGAGCGCTAGCACGAGTTGCCAAAAGAACTTCGGTTTAAAAAACGGTTTAAGATACAGAAAAACCCCTTCATTTCGACAGGGGCCCCAGACATAACTACGTCACGGTTTTTTTTACAGGGGTTTGCTTTGGGGGGAAAGGCGGGGTCGCCGCGGGGGCCCTACAGGGAAAACTACGGCGATGGAGTTTTTAGAGTTTTTTTGCGCAAAATTTGATTTTCCCGGTGCTAATTACTGTGCTCTTTTCGCTGACAACCTATAGGGGGCAGCCCTGAGGTAATGGCTGATGTGCAGGGGTTTTTCAAAACCAAGAAAAATTCAAAACAGACCCCTCGTCAAAAGGAAAAGAAAAGGTAGGTACGTATATTCCCACCACTTGCTTATTCTTAATGAGACTCTGCTGTGACTTTTTCCGGGTTTGAAGCCTTTGCACATAAACCATCACCTCAGGTCTTCTCAAATGTTGTCAGCGGCACGGAAATGAGCACCGGGGAATATCTTTTTCGCCCAAACAATCGAAGTTTTATCGTCGTAGTCTTTTCTTTGTAGGTTGTACTTGATTCAGCCTACTCCCCCGTAAAACTCCCCCCAGACAACCGACCTCGCCGCGAACAACCGACCTCCCCCTAAAAACAGCTCGACCCACAAAAAAAGAAAGGGAAACCCACATCGCGCAGGCGGAAAAGCATTTACTATTTTTGTTACTGTTTCCCATGTCGCATACATATACTTTTTCCCATAGTGTGACAAATATATATATATTAATATATATTATTATATATAATATATAAAATATATTTTATATATCATATCACATTGTCCAAAACCAAAGTATTTTAACCAAACATAGTGAAAAATATAATTAATAAAGGGGAAAAAATTTTTAGTGTTTGCCCAGACTCTCCCACTTCCCCAAACAAGTTTGGGACTGGGGGAAATCGGGTTTTCGGGTAGGACTTTTGGGGATGCGTGGAAACCAAATTCAAGAGTTTTTTTGGGGGGTTGGGGTAAAATTCCCTAGATATAGGGTAATTTCCTTATATCTGAGAAATTTCCAAACCCAAAAATTAAAAGACCCTGCGGCTTGACCCCCGTAATAAATAGCGCCAGGGAAATACGGTTCAAAACTCAAAAAAAAATATACCATGTGTAGGCAAACTCCTATTTTTTTTGAAAGCCCGCTAACGAAATAATCCCGCGAGGGGGCATACCCCCTCGCCCCCCCTTCTTTTTTTTCTTTCCGAGGTGTGGTGGGTTAAAATACTGCACGTGCCAATAATGAAAATATCCATTCGGGAGGGCTAAAACAAGGGCCCTTGTATGCTTTAAACTGCAGTAGAACCCCTTACTAATGGCAAGAATGGGAAATACTTTTGGTAAGGGTGCAGTAAAACCTATCTAGCTATTTAAAATTTAACCCAAAACACCCATCAAACCCCCAAAATGGCTTACGGGACCCCCGGGATGCTTATTAAAAAAACCTAGCCATCAAACCTCAGCCCCGGGGATTTTTCGGCAAGGGCATGACAGGCCCTTGACTTTTTCAAAAAACATTGCTAAAAAATTTTAAATTTGTTTGATATTAATATTATTATTTTTCATTTACCATTTTAAAAGAAAAAAAAACAAACTTTGGGCCCAAGGCTGCTTTAATGACGGGAAGATTGCAGCAAAGATCATTTGAAAGATCTTTGGGGTTGGGGAAGACCATAGCCACTGTACCTGGATGCGCACGGAATAGGGGCCTGTCCCCAAAAGGGGGCTGAAGTCGGAGGACCGCTGGGATTCATATATACTGGGATTCGGATTTTAATATATATACGGATCTATAGACGGGGTTTTATCAGTATATATATATCTGTAATCTTCATAAAGTTTGTTTATAATTTTACTAAAAAAAAAACAGAAAAACACGCTAAAAAATGCCATCAGAATAAAAGAATATGCTAAACTTAATTTTCATTTTAACTCTTCGCCTTTTAAAAAACTTTGCAAGTCAACTTTTATAATGAAGAGTATAAATAAAAGCGCTTTTTTATTTTTTTCCTTTGCATTTTTCGTTATCTGATAAATTAATTAAAACCATGCATAAATTGCTTTAACTAAATAAATAAAATCACATCGGGAAATTTTCCCGTTTGAGATTTTATTTATTAAGTCAACGCAAAAATTTTTTACACGGTACAATTCATTTATCAGAAAACAAAATATAAGAAATAAAAAAGATCAGTGAAGTATAAATTTCTCTTGCAGATGGTTTCCCCCTTCTAAGAAACGCATGTAATTTCTTAGTGGTTTTCCGAGTGTTTGTTTGGCGGGGCCCCTGGAGCCCCTGGGTTTTGTGGATGAGGCCCGGGTACCTGGGGGTTGGGGACCCCACCTACATCCACCTTTCATCCCCATACGGGAAAATTGTGTACCCCTCCTTTTAAAGCCCCTATTCACTCCTTACAACCACCTGTCTACTAGTCCCTTTTCAAGCATTAACCCACCCTATTGGTGAACCTTTTTTCCCCCTTTTTTTTTTTTATTACGTTTTTTCCGTTTGAATCTTTTTGTTCGTGCTCACCCTGATTACAAGCGAAAACAACTTTTCCTACATACGAAATTTTCCAGTTCTCCTTTTGGGGCACCCCCCCCAAACTAACGGCCTTTCTTTCAAGACCCCCATGATGTAAAAGAGTCCTTTAAAAATAACATCCCGCTCCTAACCAGTCGGTGATAATCAAGAAAAAAAAATCTTTTTAGGCTTTGATCTACGATGACACAAGGAATTTTGGATAGAGTTGACGGTACGGGAAACCCCCTTTTTTCCCGGGAAATTCCTGAACCTTTTTATAATTTTTTACTATTATTAGCATTAAAAATAAAAGGGTACAATCACACTACCCCTTTAAGGGCCCTCCTAAAAGCCATTTTGTTCTAACCTTTTCAATGAATCCTTTTTTCTCCCAGAAACCTTAGCATTTCACCCCTCAGTCCTCTTCATTTGGCAGGGTCCCAATCACCAAATGTTGGGAACCCATGAGTGGGGACATTTACAACACAGGCGTTTAACCTACAAATACGTGGTGTTAGTGTCACCTCTACAAGAGTGGTGTCGGGTAATAACACGGGTAAAAATAGAACCTTTTCCCACCCTTATTGGGGTTTATTTTCTCCGGGCCTTTTAAAAAACCCTTTCAGATACCTGTCAACGTAATTATACGTGGGGGGGGTTTTAGCCTCCCAATAAAAAAACTACTGCCCCAAACTTCAATAAAAACCTCCCAAAACCTGGTAAATACTAGCCCTTTTTCCTCCCCTTTAGGTCTCGAAAGGGAGGTTATTGGTGGGGTTGGGTTAGGTTATAGTGGGTTGGGTTTGGGTTTTAGTAATTTTTTTTTTTTTTTTTACCTCTCCCCCACTTTATATTACTTTTTTTAAGGTATCAAAAGGGATCTGTGAAGGTCTGGAGGAAAAAAAAAAAACTAATAATGGCGGGAAGGACCTAAATTTTACTCAAAATTTTAGAGAATAGTTGTTTTTGTCCCTGGAGTGTTACCTAGGGGGGGTTTGGGGGGGCCTCTTCCCCATTTTAAAAATACGTTTTTGGGGAATATGAAAGGCTCTGTGAAGGTCGGATACAAAAACCCCACTAAAAAAGGGGGAAAAAGGACTCTAGTTTTTACCAAACACACAATTTAAAACCCCGCCCAGTAATATTCCCAATGAAAAACATTACTGAATACTATTTTTTTTTAGATTTTAACTAAAAAATGCCCCAAAATTTACCTATGGTATTCCCACAGGGAGGTGGGTAGGGGACAAAAATCAAGGACGCGGGACTTTTTCTTATCCACGGGGGGGGGAAGGTTTTGTTTTGTTCTTTTTTTAGGGCGCGAGGACCCAGGGGAACACTATGACCCCTGTGAGTCCATGAGCATTACAGGGTGGTATTTGCCCGCCCCCTCCTCAGGAAGGACGGGTGAGGGGGATGAGGGGGGGGCGTTGTGATGGTGGGGGACGGCGGCCACAGGGGGTCGGTCAAAGGTGGTGAGTTCGGGCGATGAGGTGACCACGTAGAAGTTGCGGGGGGAGGGGAAAGCGAGGACACGCAGCGAAGTGCTCAATGGACTCCGGGGGACGTTGCTGCACCAGGGGCGTGGGGGTCGGGCGTCGGGCGCCCCTTTGTTTGGTGGGGGTAAACAGAAGAATGACTGATATGATCCCGACTCGGACTTTTTTTTGCGGAGATGCTGCCCCCCACACTGTTTCTCGTTAAATTTCGTCGAAAAAAGAACGACACCCCAAAAACATTACTCAGCAAAAGTTACATAAAATACATATTCCCTGAAGTTCATTTGCTTGACCGGAGTTTTTTCCATAAAAAAACGATTTAAAAATTGAGTTTTAAAGTATTCTATGTTTTTTTCCTTTTTTTTTTCAGTGCTAAAAAATAAAATGAAAACTACATTTTTTTTTAAAGAACTGTTTTCAGTTGTTGTTTGAAGGGTAATTCTGAACTCCCGATAAAGACAGGACATTTACGGTAAATGATGATCATTCGGCTAAAGGGCAGTGGATGTGACAGCGCGAGAGACGGGCTTGAGCTGAGTTTATAGAAAACCCCCATTCGTTGGCAAGAGCAGCTAATACAGGCTCTGCAACTTTTCACTTTTTTGATTTCTTTCAGCAACTGTATGTGTTTTTCACAGCATCCACGGCACGGCGGTGGGCACGCGGGCTGTCTCAAACAATTAACAATCACGTAAGCACGATTTCCCAAGCGACAAGTGAAAACCCTTGGTCCCTTGCGAGTGATGCAACAAGGGCCATAGTGCTGGGACGGGATAAAAGAGGCTCTTGATGACATTTGAGAGAAAAACAAGGCTGTGGGCGAAATGAAGTAGTTTATGGAAAAAAATGGATCAATTTTGAGACAGCAAATTTGCTTTTATTTGGAAAAATTTTAGAAAGGTTTCAGCAACAAAGCACATTGTACAAGATCCAGCATGGTTCTCAGTGCTGCTAAAAGGGACTCAAGTCTCTGAAAACTTTTTGTAACAAAAACAGAAAAAAAAAGAAATTGAAGCAGCTGGAACCAACTGGCTGGAAAAAAGAGTAGGGTGGGTTTGCCATAGTGTGGGAAATGTGTGTCTTAAACCCTGGATTTTGGGGAAGCGAGATGCCCCAAAGGGGTCCGAAGGCAAAGTTTCGTACAAACGGCTTCATTCCAGTTATTTTACCAGTTTGTCCAAACTCTGAATGACAGAATAGCTCTTATCATATTTTTGTGACGTTTGGATTCCTCATTTGCCCGGGAAATAGAATGCTGACGAGATCAGTTCAGCAGAGCCAGTCTTTTGAGTTTTTACACAAATGACCCCGAGTCCAGCCAGTCTCCAAATGAAATACCATTTGTGAAATTTTTAAACTCACCTAAAAACAAGGGGAAATACCCATGGCAAAAAAAACTCTACTTCACAAAAAATCTACTTGCTGTGGCTTGAGGCAGCTTTTTTGCCATGTTGCAAACTGTTTTAAATGTATGAGTATTATGGTGACCCAAATGTAGTGGTGGCAGATCGTTTCCAAGATAAAAAAAAAATAAGACTAAGAACTACAAATAAGACCAAAACAAAGATCGGTGGGGCCTCAGGGGGGGCATAATACCCCGCAAAATGAGCCACTCCTCAAAGGCATTTTCAACGTAATGAAAAAAGTTGCCATCAAAGTACGAAACCCGCATGGTTCATAAATAATTGATCTACTGAAAAAATTTGGTAAAACTTCTTTTTTGTTGCGGAATATAAATTTTCAAAACTGCCGTATTGACTCAAAAAATTTTTTTTTTTTTTTTTTTAAATATTTTTTTATGCCGTTTAAAAAAAATGGTGAGTTCAGTTAAAAGGTTGTATGACGGGGGGGGAGCAAATAAAAAGTGCTCCGCAGTGCTCATGCAGGGGCTTAAAATCCAGTCTTTTAAAATATATATATATATAAAATATAATTACTTATTTCTCTTTTATTAGATTGCTTGTAATCTGGGGGTGTATGTGAATGAACACTAGGCCTAAGTATTTTTTTAACTCTTTCCCTCTCTACCTATTTTTAAATTTGCTTTAACAGTAATCTTAAAAACATTGGGAAGCACAAACCAAAACAAAATTTTCCTGCTCTGTTTCTCCTTTATCTCTGAAACCAGTCTATGCATTAATATTTTTTTGCCAAACAGACGCCTCAAATTCACAAAAATGCTTAATTTTTTTGGGAAAATAGGGCCCCCCCCAAATGCTGTGCCCCGGGCCCCCACAGCTCTTATCCGCCCCTGGGGTTTTGGCAGGGGGGGGTTTATCTCCCTACTGTACAATGTGACACGGATGATCTCGGCGCCAACCTTTGTGATACAGTACGGCTGCCACATACATGATGGGTGCATAACTCACTGAGTATGCTGAGATGGGTACTGCTCGCACCCATGCGGGTGCGTTGCAGGACCTTATCAGTGTTCAGGTGTATGCTGCCAAAATGACTTGTCTACAAAACCACTAAGACGAGGCATGGTAGTATCACCGGCAGCACCAGGTGAAATTTCCTCCAACAGCATGGCTGGGGGGTCTGCCCTCATTTTGTGGGGAGATTCCCTACTTGGGCCTGTTAATCCACACATATGTGAGAATATCATCAAGCAGACCACCAAGCTTCTTTGTCGTGGGACAAGGCCCTGGCTTCTTTTTTACTCACAGAAGAAATTTTCCTACTGTAGCAGAAAGGTGGGTGGGGGTTTTTCAGGATCACTGTACTCATATACTCAACCGCTGTGGTCGCGGTTCAAAGGGGCCATCTGAACTGCTTAAGGTCTTCACAATGCATCCTTAAGAGGCAGGGCCGGCATAAAAAAAAGATAATATTGTTAAGCGTACTTGCAGACAAAAATTTTCTGATCTTACCCTTAATATTTAAAAAATGCTTAAGAATTTAAAACCAAAAAAAGCTTTTTCCATTAAGTATGCTTAAAAGGGACCAAAGTTAAATGTCCTTCTGGGCATGTCAATCTTTTCCCAGCCTCAAGTCTTCACTAGGCCAAAATGGACGCACAAAAAAAAGGGAAAAATTTCCCTCCCAAGGTCAAAAATGTCAGCCCAAAAAACGTTTTTGGATTGAGGGGATCTGACCTTTTTAAAAAGGAAAAGGGTGGATCGCGAAGGAATAAAAGCGTTTCGGGAAAATATCAGTTTCGGGGAATATGCAGTTTTTGGGAAAATTCAGTTTCGGGGAAATATGCATTGCGGTAAAATATGCAGTTTTTGGGAAAATAGCCGTTACGGGAAAATATGCAGTTTCGGGAAAATATATTTGGGGGTTAAAGCAGTTTCAGGGAAATATATTTCGGGGAAAAAAGCCTTCCGGGAAATATGCCTTCCGGGAAAAAATGCATTTCGGGAAAATTGGTTTCGGGGAAAAAAATCATTTTGGGAAAAAAATGCAGTTGCGGGGAAAAAATTTTAGTTTATGACTTGCAAGATTTTAAAGGAAAATTGAGTTTTTTTTGCTTAATATGTGAAAGCTTTCCCTAATGGGGTAGTTTTTTTTTACTGTACAAAATTAAAAAAAGTGAGTGTTTTGAATTCGAAGAAATGATGACAAATTTTTACTAATAAATTTTTTAGACTTTTGACGGAAAAAAACTCCATTTTTAAAAAAAATCAAAAATTAAACCCAATCAAACCATCAAACTAATGATATAACTTTTTGCTAACCAACCAACCCAAACTAAAATAAAAATTAGCCTTTTTTTTTCCGACAGAGTAATACAGGTTAGAAAATTCCCTTTGGTGAGAACGAAACGTTTTTTGATTTTAAAACACCATCATAATCGTTTTAAACTGCACAATACCCTCACAAATCATTATATTACCCATTTTTACTTTTCGTTATTGGGGGCAAAACCACTGGTTTTTTTTAGGTAGAGTTTTTCTTACCCAAAATTTTTTTTGGGGTAAATTTATTTAATCGGGTAAAAAAATTCCCAGAGTCGTATCCTCCCCCTTTTTTTTTTTTTTTTTCCCCCACCTTCACAGATCCCCCACTCCTCTAAAACGTAATTATTTAAGTGGGGGAGAGATCCCCCAAACCCGCCTAAACAACCCCCCCTTGGGAAATAAAAAAAAAAAGTTAATCGTATAACCTAGCCAACCATAACCTCTTAGCGAGCACCCCCCCCAAAAAAAAAATACTAACCTAACCTCAAAAAAACTTAACCTAACCCTGGGAAAATTTCGTCCCTTTTCCGCCTTAGATCTGCATGGAGATTATTTTCAAGGGGAGGGTTTGGTTATAGTGAGGTTAGGTTTGTACTATTTTTTTAATTGTATTCCACCAGAATTGTTATGAGGGTTTGAAGTGCTCTTTTCCATGTATTTTTTGTATAAAATGATAGTCACATTAAAAAAAACGTGGGTGGTACAATTACAACTCGCCATGTGTTGTATTAAACAGCAGTTTTTACCCTTGTAAAATTTAACGAGAGATTTTTACAAGAATAAAAGGTCATTCCCCTACCTATCAAATTTTATATTTTTTAAAGTATTTTCAACCCCTTTTAAACATCCCATAAGATTTTAAACCCGGGTATTTTTACGTCTCCACATAATCACACCCCTTAAAAAAATCCTTTTCCCCTTCCCCGCCCGCATTTCCCCAAGGGTCCCAGGGTTGTTTTGGGGGATGGATAAATGCAAAAGAGGCTTTTTACAATTTTAATGTTTTCCTCATTCTTAAACATCAAAATGTTGAAACGAGCACGCTCCCTCTCGTTTACTCTTTTTTTAACTAACCTAACCGTTTCTGGTGAAGTAACATTTTAGGGTTTTGGTACATTTTTTAGCTTTTTAGTCTCAAATCGAAATTATACCCACCATTTAGTGTGTCCAAAATGTTTTATCTAAAAAACAGCTACATGTCCAATTTTTTTGCCCCCTTTGTATTCCCGTATACATTCCTGCCTTATCCTTGATACAGAACCCAAAGGGCAAATTATCTACAAATCACCGTGTATTATTGGTATCTATTGAAATCCACTATTTTGCATAGAAAAGTTTTTGGGGGTAACATATTACACTTGTTTAGAGGCAATATATAGCCACCAGGGGCCAGAGGGGAAGCTAAATTTGATGAATGCCGTTGGGCAGGGTATGAAATGACCCCACTAATGGGGGCCTTTAAAAACTTTTCAGTCCGCCCTAACGGGATCAAGGATATTGAAAGATATATAACAGCCTTGCACGGATGGGTGCCAAAATAAACAAAGTGGCCCCCCTGCATTTTCCCTCCCAAACAAAAAACATAATTTGCCCTTGAAATCCATTTTTGGTCCAATCTTTCATCACAAAATTCAATTACCTTCCATTTTACGTTTAAATAGACTGCAACCCCATTACGGTAACATGACAATTTTTATCATTAAAAAGGTCCCTCTTTTGGCACACCTGTTTTCATACTTTTATGATTGACTTAAGTTTTTCCTTTAAATTCTGTACTTAGCGAGCCTGAGCATAACTGGAAGGTACACTTAAACCCGTTTGCTCAGTAAAATACTCCAGCACAGGAACTAAGTGTAAATCCCCTTTCATTAAGTATTTTTTATTATGTCGGCCCTGAAAAAGTAAAATCGGGCCGTAGGGGAAAGTAAGGATCGGGACTCATTAAAATATAAAAAAGGGTTTTTAAGGACAGTAAATATAATACGTAGAGCCAAAAATTTGGGTCAGCTTTGCGTGGGGCCCTTGTTCTTAACATTTCCAAATTCAGTAATATGTTACTATTGTTCTAAAAGATTGAAACATATTTTTTTTTTTCGTAGGGCCCTTAATATCGGCGACTTTTTATGAAAAACTCCTTAGAAAAGTAGGTTTTCAACAAAACTATGCAATCATATATCAGTGCACGAAAAAAAAAAACATGTTCTTTTAAATACTAATCGGCAACTCGTCACCCAAATTCCCAAGAGCCAAAACACAGCCGGACTGTCACCCCAACACGTTCAGGAAACCAAGGGGGGCCGGTTTTCTTATATCCCAGATTACAGACATATTTAAGAGTAAGTTGAGAGATTTACCCTTAAATACATTTTTTATGGCATAGTATGAGATAAGAGTATTTTATTGGGAAAAAATAGGTGAACGTAATCATTGCCCGGGTTTTCGGAAATGTTGTTTTTTTTCTTAAAGTTGTTAAAAAAGACCTTCTGCGCATGCGCGAGAACCGGAGGCAGACCAAAAAACCCGCCGCGAAAAATATCAAATCTTTTTAGTTGTCTTTTTTTTGGCATGGGTTTTTTCAAAACTTTGACAATCTATTACTTGAAGTGCCCCATAGAGGGCAGGCCCCTTTAACTTACCGTAACCTGTTTCATGGCACAGCAAAAGGGGTTGGGCCAGGTAAAAAGGCAAACAAATCAGGTCAGGGTTTAGGAAATATCCGTAGGGTTTTTCAGCAGGCATTTGCTAGCTTTTGCTTTCTTATCGGTGCACGCAACCACTCTCAGCAAATTACAAGTGCTTAAGAGTTGCCTGTAATATCTTTCATGGCAGCAGCAAAGGTGTGAAACAGGTGAAATAGGACAGACAAATCAGGTCAGTATGGAGGGCTTTAGAATACGTACGTGTGTTTTTTATTTGACATAATTTGTAGCCTCTGCTTGGTTTGTCAATGTATGTAATCACTCTCATTGAAGAAATAGTGACTCCATGATGCCTGTATCATATTGAGGACACATATGAAGCTTGAAAACAATTCAAGTAAGTAAAAAGGTTTATGGAGCTGTCGCCGATAGGTACTCTCGCCGAAACACCAACCCAGAACTCTAGCCGACGTGGTCATTTTCCACGACAGCTTCCACTGGTAATAGATGAATAGAAGGAATAAAGGCTATTTCATTATTGGACACCACATATTTTGCTTGTCCCAAAACACTAAAACTGCAGCATGCCATTAGTAACCTAACCTGAGCTAGCTGGTACCCCCCAGACCCCCCCTCAGCTCCTTCACTAACCTAACCTGGACATTGGTGACTGGCCAACATAACATAACCTAACTATTCAGGCTATTGCTGGTATTTAATCTCTCAAGTGTAGAAACACAAGTAAAAGCCTATTAAGAGTATATATTGGGTACTGTAATAGCATGCTCAATAACTGGAACTGTCACCAAAAATAGAAACACTCGCCGACGAGGAAAATTGGAACACTCGCCGACTTCTGAGAGAATTCCTATCGGCGACAGTTCCAGATACCAATGGATTGATACTGCATATAAATATTCTCCTGATATTAAAAAATGATGAAAAAAATACATGTAGGAACTTCCCACATGGATTGTATTGAAGGGCATATTCATTTGCCTGGCTCAACACTTAGTTTTAGGAGCTATGGGGGAGCCAAACTTCCCACATGGATTTTTTTAATATAATACTTATTCGTACTTATTCAAAAGTTGAATCTGCACGAATCCGCGACTAAGTAATAAGTTGCTAACTTCACACTGGTGTCAAACAGTATGGTTCTTATGGTAGGCTACCTAGAACTGTCGCCAATACCAACTATCGCCGCAGTTAACTATCTTATCAAGTATAAGTATTATCTTTTGTCTGGATATCCACCTGTGCATCCAAGTACTTTCATAAATAATAAGTGTCTCAGAGTAGCCTGTAACATGTTTCAGGGCAGCTGTAAAGCTGTAAAACATGCAAAACAAAGAATATACTTGGGTAGGTGGTCACTTACGATTAGGTTAAACTTTTTCTCTTTAATTTGCATGTTTTACAGCATTACTGCTGCCCTGAACATGTTACAGGCTACTGAGACACTTATTATTTTAAGAGTAGTTAGATGCACTGGTAGCCAGACAAAGGATACTAATTATACTAGATAAGAACCAACAGTACTCCTGTTCCAACAACCTGACTGAATCAGACTTATTCACTTTTACCTTTTTGCGTGCTTTTGAGTAAACTATTATTACTTGTAACTATTCTCATGGAAAGCTAGTGCCTCAATGTTGCCTGTAACATGTATCAGGGCAGCAGTTAAGCTGTAAAACCAGTGAAATCAGAGAGATGAATGGAGGGGTCTCCAGGATTTCACGCGTCAACAACATTTAGCACAAGTCACGCGAAATATTGTTCTACGTAGATTTTCCGCGTCAACAACATTTAGCACAATAAGTCACGCGAAATATTGTTCTACGTAGGATTTTGCGCGTCAACAACATTTAGCACAACAACCGCCATATTAGCCTTTCATAGTCATATTCTCCCTGAAATATATTGCCTATGGCCGGTAAATGGAATATTTTGACAGTGTTTTTCGCTACGTGCTCCCGCTGAATACTACAGAGACGTACCCAGGGTATACCTTGATGCGCTGATCCCAGGTTTGAGTCCCGCGTGTCCGAGAGTAGCTTGGTTACGGACCCCCATGTACCTCCGCCCGTACCTGCAGTCGCGGCGGTACGGGGCTCACGCCAGTAAAAATGGACGAGAACTGCGCGGTCATTTTCTGAGCCACAATTTACATTTGGTATTATTTTACGATGGCACCAAACTTCCCTACACAATTGGGAGCATGGCTTTTGTTTACCTTATTGTATTCTAAGAGACATTTTCTCTTTGAGCTTTCCGTCGCAAAATCAATAGTTTCGGAGATATAGAACATTTTAGGTGGGGGGAGGAGTATGTCTCCTTGTTTACAAAATGCCTCCCCCTTCCTCTTCTTGACCTGTATCGCTTTGTTTGGTATTTAAACTGTATGCTTTTTAGTTTGGTATTAAAACTGTTATTTAGTAATTGTAAGGGGGGCC
>JACEEZ010001132.1:0-17181 GCA_016584305.1 Chionoecetes opilio | reverse complement strand
GTTTTTGGGACCTGGGGTAGCCCGAGTTGCGTCCGCTACGGTCTTAAATGTATGTTTGGGCACGCTAGAGACGAGTCGAATGGCGGCCTGGTGTGTTGTGTCTCTCTGAGCTCGCACGTTGAGGCGCTGAAAGTCGACCGTGCGACGGGGCCTTCCGTCCTTTTTTGGCACTACCACCACTTCTGGGCCACCACTCCGTGGGCTCGCCTGCGGGCACCGCCTCGATGATGCCCTTGTCACATCGTCGTCCAGCTGTCGTCGTACCTCGTCAAAGAAGTGGAGCGGGACTGAGGCTGGGACGTGGACTGAGTGGGGGCGTGTGTCGGGCCGTAGGTGGACGTGGTGAGGCGGACCGCTCATCTCTGGTAGCGGCGTGCGTCCCATGGCAAACACAGTGCGCCCGAACTGCTCCAAGAACCATTTCTCGAGGCGATCGACGTTCTCCTCTACAAGTTCGTGAGGTGGCGATTCCGGGCGACGTGGGTCTTGTGGGGTGTCTGATGGCTCCACAGCACACACACTGGTGGGCAAGGGGGCGCGGGAAGGTGTGATGGACCAGGCGAAGGGCCTTGCTCGCCTTGAGCGATAGGTAGAGTTGCTGCACGCCTTCGGCTATGTAGATGCACTCTGTGGTGGAGACAGTCCCCACGGAGACCTGACATGTGATGGTTCCCAGGAGGCGCATGCTGCCCCCGGCAACGTGGGTGACTGCCGTGGGTGTAGCCTGGAGCTGACGTTGGGATATGCCGAGGTCCCCCAACAGTAGGCGACCCCCGCCACAGACACTTGCGCCTCAGTGTCCGCCACTGGGCGGAAATTCGTGGTTGGACCGTTCCACCCACGGGACCAAGTTGAGCTGGGCCGACTATAGACTAATTAATTAAATTTCCGAACATTCATTGTTAACAGAGTGCCAGTTTGATCTTAGACCCAAATTTTTTACTGAACTTGGCAATCAAAATCTGTGTCGGAACATTTACAAAGGAGTAGATGCTAAAACGTTTCATGTAACCGTATTTCGTGACGTATCCAAGGCTTTTGACACTATTTCAAAATTACCAATTATAAAATACATATTATTACAAAAAAAACTATTATGGAGTGCGTAGACAGCCCATAAATGGTTCCAGACCGATCTGAGTCACAGGAGACAATCCACAGTCTACAACAATTCCCTTCATCCATGAGACAAATAATGTGTGAGTCCTCGGGAATCAATTTTAGGTCATATACTGTTCTTACTGTTTATCAACGACTAAACACGCTGCAGCAATATACTAATTCCTTCTTTATGTTAATGGAAACAAAGGGAATATTTAAAGGGGCCGAAATCTGAAAAACATAGCTGACACTTTAAAATTCTAAACCCCATACACGAAATCAAAATGGAAAAAAATTTAAAAAAGGTTAACACTAAACATAAAAAACCTTTTAAAATATTGTAAGGGTGTTTTTAACCCCAACATGATCAACCAAAACTAATAGTTACCAAGTTCGAAAATTTTTGACGAAAAATCAAAAAATAGATGAAATAAAAACCAAACTTTCCGGGCCAAAAAGTATTTTAAATATAAGTTTCCCGGGAAAATTGGGTAGTTTTTGAGACTTTGGAGCAAATATATTTAGCAATAAAATATCCTCAGTTTTTTATATTGTGGGGGCTCTATGGGTGGACAAAAAAAAACCCAAATAGACCCCTTTTTTCATTATCCCAAAAAAAAAAAATTAAAACTATCTTTTTTTTGTAGCCATTACCCCTCAACAAACCCAAACTTTTCAAAAGGGAACTTTAAGAAAATAAGGAAGCTAAAAGGGGCCTTTAAGCCCCTACACGAGGTAGTTTCCTATTATTTAAACCACTCCCTATATCCACCCTCTTTCCCCACCATAAATTTAAACCAAACTCCTTTTAAAAGCCCCCAAATAGACTCCGCATTGCCCCACCTGACGATTTAAAGCCCATTCCAATCTTTTCCACCACCCTATTTGTAAACCTTTCCCCCCAATTTTTTTTTTTTAAATCTACCTTTTCAAGCTTGAATCCTTTAAACTTGTTCAAACCCTTTCTTACTACCGTAAACCTTTTTCCTCCATCGCCTATATTGTACCCCCTTTATCCACTTAAAAACTTCTACCCGACCCGCCCATTCCCCTCTACCCCCTCTCGAGGGGAGTGAAATTTAATAGTTTCAATCTCTTCTCAAAACTAAAGGAAACGCACCCCCATAATCTTTTGGGGGGTCATCCTTTTCTGCCTGTTTTTTAACCCAAGGCAATTCCTTTTTCTGTAAAAACAAACCCAAAAAACTAAACCCGCAAAACCCTAGGTGAGGTCTGACTAGACCAAAAAAACCCTTTAGAAAACCCCACACTTCTACTTTTAACACTCCTGATAATAAATCCTCACCCTGGGGCTCGATTTCTAACCTAAATACTTTGATTCCTAGGACGGAGGCCCTGAGCTTCCCGACTTCCAGATCTTTCTCACCCTCGGGATCTCTGTTTTTTCCCACCCGATACAGGGCGTAGGGGTGAAACCTTTTTAAACCGGGTTTTTTTCCTACCAACATTAATTACGCTACACTTATAAATATTAATTCCACTGCCATCTATCCCCACTCAAAATAAATTATCAAAGTTTTCCTTGCAAAATATTTACATCAGACGGTGATTTAAAAATCCAAACCTACCTTAGTATCATCCGCAAACTTGCTATATCACTACTAACCCCAAACTATCCAAGCCCTTTGGGATTAAATCAAAAATAGTATGGACCCAAACGACCCTTGGGGAACCCCCAAACTCTTTTACCTGCCCCCCATTCAATTTAAAACCCTTTAAATTTTTGTAACCCTTTTTGCCTTTTACTTACCAAGTTTTAAATTTCCAACGAAGAAATTTCCCCCATCTATTCCATGCCCTTAAACCTTTAAATTTAAGAGTCTACCGTGTGGCCCCTTGTTTGCCTTGCCTTCGACAAGGGGGTAAAGGGGATTTTTTGGGGTATTTTCATTTTTAAAGGGTGAGCAGAAACAGGAAATTTCGGGTTTTGATAGTGGTTTTTTTTTAAAACTTTGGGAAAAAAGGGGGGCCGGTAAGGTGACTCCCCGGGGGGGGGGAATGATGATTTGCTCCCTGCCGGGGTTTTGGAGGAAATTGGTGATTTTTGAATTTGCTGGACGAAGGTCTTTTTTCAAGTGCTCTCCTCTAAAAAAACCCTTTTTTTAAAAGGGGCCCGGGTACTCAACCTGCCCCTACTGCCCCTAAAACACCTGACCACCTGACGACCCTTGAACATTTTGGCGGGGGCTAGGTCGAGTTTAAAGGTTTAGCGTTTCCCCCTGGTTTGGGTTCGGGTTTTTGCCTAGGGAGGGGGATTACCCCAGGTTTTTGGGGGACCCAACATAAAGTAAAACAAAACACAGAACACAGAACCCCAAGAAAGGGTTTGGGAACCCATATTTTTGAACACCAAAATAATAATAATACTAATACACATATCCTGGTGACGCTACCCGAGATTTTCCCCCTCTCGCCCAAAAGGGAAAATAATCAATAAAAACTGAACAAAGGGATGGGACACAATAGAAATGGACACAAAACATACCTATCTATATATATTAATAAAAAAATAGGGGGAAGGACCGGGAAAAGGATACGTACTCGTAAAATATAATGGGGAAAACAAAATCGGGGAAAGGGGTCCCCGGAAATGGTACAAAAATAACATAAGATTACGAAAAAAAAATTGAGCATAAAATCCTATGTACAAATTACATCAAAAGGGTAAGGGAAAAAAGAAGAAACGGGAAGGGAGTTACTTCTCAAAAACTACGGAGGAAAAAACGGAGGTTTGAGGATTGGGGACTGGTGAAGGAGAAAGTAAAGTGGGCGGGTTTGGGCCCGGGGATTGGGGAGGTGAGATTCACAGGAACGTTTTTTAAGGGCCCCCTCACATTTTTGGCCTTTAAAAAACTTTTTTTAAAATCAAGGTGGGCAACTTTCCTAGTCCCGTCATTTAAGTAAAGAAACCCTGAACCTTTTTCCCCCTTTTTTTCCTGAGCTATAAACCCGGGAAAGGGGCCCAAACTTAGGGCCCTAATTTGGAGGGGTTTTGATTGAACAAGGGAATACACAATTCCCCCCTTTACGTCAAGGGGTAAATGGGGAACCCTAAATTTTTTGGGTGATATGGGACATATCACTTTAGAGAGAGCAAGTATTTTTTGGATATTTTTGGTGTATTTGTTGGAACGGGGTGAACCTTAGCCCTTGACAAATTTCCTCATATTTTGTAAAATGGGCCCCCTTAAAGGGTTTGGACAAAAAAATCTAAGGAAGCCCATTTGTCCTGACAACAAAAATGTAATTTGGTATCTCAATACAGACTTTTTTGAGGGTTTAATTGGAGAACCCCATCACCTGAGGAGCATAGGTGTCCCAAAGGGGGGCCCCAGGGGTCAGGAATAATGGAGCGTAAAGTGTTGGGGGGGTTTTTACGGTTGCAACGTTTTCTCCAAAACCTTTTTAGCAACGGGGGCGGAACAAGAACTTACATTTCCCTGATATTGAACTTTTTTCCCCCAAAAGGGAATCAAGAACTTGATAACAAACTCAGGCCGTTATCGAAAAAACAAAACCCTTTGGGGGTAGTGAAAGGAAAAAAGGGACATGACAAAAATGCCGTGCCACTGTTTGTGCTGTTTTTGTTAGGCAGTAAAAAGAAATAAGGGAAAAAACGGGGAAAAATTTGATAAACAAAACCCATTAAATTTTGGGTTTTTCCCCATTTTCCAGTAAGAGGAGTTTTCAACAAATCAATGCCTAGAACTTCCCAGGGTGCGGAAGGCCCCCGGATAACTGAAAAGGGGAAATGACATGTATATAAACCTTTATTTTCTTGCACACCTATGACTTTACTTCAATGTAGCCCATTGATACCCCTTTCCCTAAATGGGGGAAGCCAAAAAATTTAAGTCTAGCTTGTGAAAGTGTTTTTTTCCCTTTGGGCCAGGATTGAAGCTTTTTGGTGTGTAAATGAATTATTTTAAAAGGACAATTTGGACAGGGATTTTGGGGGAAAATGAAAATTTTTGGGGGAAATGGACAAAACGGTTCATGCTTGCCTTTAATTTGTGGTTTTTTTTGGGTAACAGCAACTGTTCCTGAAGGAGGTAATGTGAAAGAAAAGGGAAAACCCTTAGGAATGTCAAGTCATCACCTGTTTTAAAGGGTAATAGATGTTTTTTTGACCATGGGGGGGTCATTGCGTTGACAGTGTAAGATCATCGTGGGGAAGCGTGTAAAATTGTGGATGTTTGCGGGGGTGACAGGACATTAAGTGCACAGTTGGGCGAGAAAGAAAATCACCCGGGAAACCCGTTAGCTTTGCCTGAATGTCGCAAACTCAGGCATGAAATCTTAAATTTTTGTAAGAAACCCATCGAGCCAGGGCGTCCTACTGGCCCTTGGGGCCTTAAAAGAGGTAAAGAAAGGGTTTTTTTATGACCCCGTAAGGACCTTAAATAGGAAAAGCCATGAAGAGGTAACAAAAACTTCTTTAAAAGGCCCAAATAAACTGAAAGGGGTTTTCAAATCTTTTGTCCTGCGTATTTTCCTTCCCTCCCTTTTTTTAAGAAAACCCGGGGCCCTACGCAAATGGGGCGTTGTTTCCATCGGGGTTCTTGCATGAGTACTGCACCGAAAACCATTGTAAGACCAGTGTATCTAGCGTCAGTTTTTGAAAAATAAAAATTTTTAAGTGAAAGTCGGGTACGAAAGAACAGGCGCAAAAATTTGGAGGGGTGCTTAAGAGAACGAAAGGGGTTTTTCCCCTGACGGGCGGGACCATTGGAAGGGCACATTTTTTTCCTTGAAGAGTGAAGTGAGGGGAGAAGCCAGGGGCGGCAAACCTTTGAAAAAAATCTGGGGTAATGGAGCAAACCCCCTATGAAACTACGGACTTAAATCTGCATTGACTGGAGTAAAAATAATTATTTTACAGCGCTGACTTTTTTGTCATTTGACGTTTGAAACCATCAGCGTTAATAGATCCCCCAAAAAAGGTAGTTTTTTTTGCGTAGGAACGCGCTTTGGAGATTTTTTTAAGTTTAAACCCTTGCGTCCTGAAGACAAAGTAAAAAAACTTTTTTGAGTTTTCGGGAAAGGATTTTCCCGGGGACTAAATTTAGGAAAAAACCGATAAAGTTTTCCCAAAGGTATGAAAAAAGTGTATTACCCATTAAACCCCTGAATAGGGTTTGTTTCAAGCTTTGGGGAAAGGGTCGGGGGTGATCCAAAAAGGACCCATAGGCATACACAGTACTGGTAATGTCCTGAGGGGGGTAGAAAAGCAGTGTATTCAGGGCTTTCTGCCCCAATTTCGACTTGCCAAAAGGGCCGGAGAAACAAATCCAAGGGGGAAAAAACGTTTTTTATGATCACAAAAAATTCTGAAAAAAATATCCTCGAGGACGGGCCCATGGGATAACCGAGAAGGAACATTCATTTTGTTAAGAGTTTTCCTGAAATCGACAAACGGACCCAAATTCGCCTGAGCTCTTTGGAACCGGGAAAACTTTGGGGCTATTGAAGGGGACTGCTCAATTTCTTAAAATGATTCCATCATTTGGGATTTTTTGGAGACCAAGCGATCGACAATGGCATTCCCTTTCTGTGGGGGAGCGATAGCTGGGATGTAGGCAGGTTGGGGGTTTTTTCATAAACTTAATCTTATGGGGTGAAAGATGGTTTTTTTTTACCTAGTGGGGCTCACCGGGGGAGACACAATTTCTCCTGAAATCGGTCAAGAGTTGGAAAAAAGCTCATCCTGTGAATCTGGGTGGTCCCTTGGGGTTTTCACATGAGGGTTGAAAAGGGCAGACAAAATTTTAAGGGCCTGAACTGAAAAAGGGTTTTAAATGGAAATCGTGGACTCTTGTGGACATTCGGGCGACACGAACGTCAGCTGGGGAGACCCTAAAAAAAGTAAAAAAAGTCGTGTAAACCCCCAAATGAAAAGTGCCCGGAACTGTGGGGGGACGTTTTAACCCCATAAAGGTTTGATCTGCCCTGATTTTTTTAGTCCCGCATAGGGGGCTGCAGAAAAGCTAGAGTAAATGAGTGACCGTCCCCCAGGGAAGACCCCAAAAAATCGGGGCGTTGAAAAGCCCCCTTTTAAAACCCGAAAAAGTCTACCCAAAGGGGGGCAGGTGGTGGGGAAAGCTCAAAAGTTGGCGAGATTTACAGCGTGACAGTGCTTAGGGTTGGTTTTTCTAAACCTTGTTAAAATGAGACTTCTTTTAGTGGAGTGGTTTTTTTTAGACGTAAAGCGTTGTGGCTACATACGCGAAAGAAGGTCTTAAAGTTTTTCGTTTTTTAGCGAGAAAGGGGACCACGGAACGACGACATGGTCCTGGAAAGGTGGGAAAGTTTGGTTTTGGCCCTTGCAAGGGAGAACTAGGGAAAGGGGAACACCCTTTTATCAGAGATTTGTCATTTGAAATGCATGTGGAAAACAAGAGCTTTGAAGGAAAACGGGGGGGGGAGTCGGCCCTGCAGTGGAGGGACCAATGTCCCGTGGGGAACGAGTCCCCGGAAAAGCTCTAGATTTTTTTTCAAAGACCTTTTGGAATGAAAAATTTTCCCGCTAAAAGATTCCATGTAAGCGTGGGTATTGGTTCCCCCATCTGTTTTTTGGGTTTTGAGCAAAGGGCGGCCAATGAGGGGGCGTCAGCTTTGGGAAAGGTTTTTGCCGTCTGCCGATGTAATTCCCCGGCTTACAGGTGGCAAGTCCAAAAGGAAAATAGGTATGTGTTTTAAAAATAAAATTTACCTAGAGTAGTGAGTGCGGTTCCCTCGATTCCACAAAGTTGCAGGTTTAGAAGGTTCTAAAAGAAATTAATTTTTCGGGTGACGCACAGCCCCGATTTTCAAAGCACCCCTTTTTGTCCCTTATATTTACCCAAGAACCTGTATCCAAAAAACAAAGGGGAAATAAATGCTGGTTTTTTTCGCTTGTAAAAACATTGGTCCCCCCCCCAAATGTATTAAAAATGGTTTTACAAAGGGAGTGAAGGTTTTATCTTGGGGTGATTTGGTTCGTGTTTCTTGAGGGGTCCGTCCCCGTGGTTTTCCTTGAGGATTATACGGGTTTGAATGGGGGGGAGATTGGGGGTTTCCCTTTCCACGACCGTCCCGAGGTGTCGTGGGTTTCTGTGAATATCGAGGAGCGTTTGTTTTCCCACGCCCACATTCAGAAGTGTTCCCTGACCACTTTTACCATGGTGGGGGTCACAAAAGCCCTGGAACATACTGCTGGTTTGGAAAAAGACGTTTCGTGTGAAGCAACGCTCATGGGTTTTTGGGGCCCTTTTTTTTGCAAATAAAAAGCAATATGAGGGAGGTGAGTGATTAGCACGGGGCGGGCGTGAAAGTTTAAATGAGCGTTTGTCTTTTTCGATTGGTTTTAGGGTGAAAGAGTGTTTGAGTTGAAAAGGGGGACGGGAAAATGCTTCTTTGGGTTTGGGGGGTTGGGGGGTGTTGGTGTTTGTAGATACAGCACAACAAGAAGAAAATTTTCATTGTTTGAAAAACCCCAGTGACGAAAAGTCCCCCAAAAAATTTTGGGAAATTAAAAGCATCAAGGGGTTTTGTTTTGGGCAAAGTGAAAGTGAAAATACAGACGCCTGTTTAGCTGTGGAAGGGTGATGAGGAACATATAAGTGTAGTATCCAAAAAGGTTACCGACAGCTTGTAACCCTTTTTCCCATCTTTTTCAAAAACCCAAATTTCCCAAAATTCTCTTCCCTTTTTAAATCTAACTTGACGTTAGAAGATTGTTGAAAAAGGGCCCCAAAATAACTGGGAGGGGGGGTTCCCCTTTCCTTTTTGGGGTGTCTGCAAGTCTAAAAGGGGGAGCAAGGGTACCGGATTTCTGACTGCCACTGAAAAATTTTTGAATGTGGTTTAAAAATTCCCTCTATTTCCTTTAAATTTTGAAAATAAATTTACTTTTGCAGGTATTGTCCCCCGCAAGGCGTTTGACAAGTCACAGCGGGAAATTTACTTACAAAATTTTTATTGCTCGGGGCAGTGAAAGTTTTCGACGCGCGAAACTCATCGTCCCAAAATCTTTGAGGGAAAATTTGTTCAGGAATATTGTTGCCTGGAATTTGGGGGGGGGAAAGGGAAACCCCCCTGTAAACCCGATTTACTGAAGTTTTGGCGCTGTGGGGGGCATGATTGCCCCCGGGGAAATTTTTTGAAGAAAAAAAGGAAAAAAAATATCGGAAATACACAACATTTTTGGCAAATTTAAAGATAATAATAATAAGAATGTAAAACCTAGATAAGGGGTAAAGAATTTGGGAAAAAACGCGAGAGACCAAAGAAAAAAGTGAAAAAAACACAGTGTAAGTTTGGAGAGTGGTTTTGTGTATCAATTATGGAACAAAAAGCATATGTGATGTGGAGTGTCAGTTTAAACACTTTTTGTAAACCAAAAAAAAAAAGAAAAGGACTAAAAAAAGAGCCCCTTTAAAGCTCACAATGTACAAATACCGTAAATCAGTGGAAACCCCCTAAATTTCCCAAAGGGGGAGGGGTATCAGACCCCGGGGGACACTGTGAGGCGGCGCTTTAACAGTTCCCCCACAGCCCTTGCGGGTATGACAGGTCAGGATCCTAGGGAGGGCAAGTTCTTATCACACACAATCATAAAAAGAAAAAAAAAAATAACAAGGTGGGGAAAAACAAAGAGATGGCCCCTACCAAAAAAAATTTAAAACCGAAAATGATTACACAAAATAGGGTTTTTGAAAAACAAAATGGGGAAAAAAAATAATAATGTTTTTGGTGTACTTAACAATGTTTTTTGGGGAGGTGGAACAGGTGGGAAAACGGGGGGGGGGGGAAGGGTCACAGGTGGAGGCGGTGGAGGCGGTGGATGTAGACTGTGGGTGTGGAAGATACAGCGTGGATGAAACAGGAAAAAAAAGATTGGGGGGAGGGGGCCCCTCGTGGGCGGGGGCCCCGGGGTTTTTAGGGAAAGACCAAAGGGCGGCCAGGCGTTGTCTTTGGGGGCTTGGAGTGGGTTTTTGTGGAGAGCTGGGGGTCACGTGGTTTCGTTGGAGTGGGAAGGGCCCCGGTGGTGGGTGTGGTGGAAAGGGGGGGTAGCTTGAAGGAAGATCAGGCACCAGAGTCCCCACGTGGGGGGAAAGTGGACGAAAAGGCGGGGTCTTTTTTAGTGTGGAATTGTGGACAATGTGGAGTAAAGGGGGAAACGACGTTGAATTACGCGGCCCTGGAAGTCCCGGGGGGGGGGTAAAGGGGGAAAGGGGATGTGGCGGCGGGGGCGGGGAAGTCCGGGCGGGGGTAGTTTGGGGGCGATGTGGCGGCGGGGGGCGGGAAGTCCGGGCGGCGTAAGGGGGAGGCGATGTGGCCCCCGGGGGGGGGTCAAAAAGGGGATTTTTAACCCGGGTTTCCCTTTTCCCCTGGGTATCACCATGTGTAAAAATGGGCCCTTTTTGGTTTTGTCCCCTTTTAGGGTGACAAAACAGGTAACTCTGCTTTTTATAGTGGCTTTTTTTAACTTTTGGGGGGAAAAAAGGGGAAAAGGTAAGGTTTAAATCGCCGACTGGTGGGGTTGCTCCTGGGGCCCTGGTTTGGGGGGTGGGGACGGGGGGGGCTTTTGGGGAAATTTCCTGGGGCGAAAGGGCCCGTGTTCAAATGGAAATTTCTCCCCTCCCGAAACCCCCTTTTTAAAAAAGGGTTTTTCGATACCAAGACCTGAAAAGCCTACTTTACCTGAAAACCTGACCAAACCCGAGCCCCAACATTTGGCGGGCTGAGGTCGAGTTTTTTAAAAGGGTTAGCGTATTGCCTGGGAAATTTGAAATTTGCGTATTGCCTAGGGAGTGGTTACAAGGTGTTCCAGGAACCCCCAAAATCCGTATACAGAACACAGAACACAGAACCCAAAAACGGGTTTAAAAACATAGTTTAACACCAATAATTTACTAATTTTTTTTCTAAAACTACAAAGGGGCCCCCAAGGTTTTTTAGTGTAAAACCAAAATTTTTAGAAAATTTTGACATTATAAATTTATAAACCTACAAATGTGGGATTAAAATTTTTTTTTTTCACAAATTATAGTTTAAAAGGGTTTTCAGTTCAAAACTCACAATATCCCAATTTCTAACCCTGGGAAAAAAGAGCTCAAAATTCCCCTTTTTCCGAACTAGCCATCCTCACCCAAAGTGTCCTGTACATGGGGCACATCCCTTTAAACCCGCTCCCAAGGGGCAATAAGGAAACTTTTCACACTCGCAATACCTTCAAAGTTAAAAACTGAAAAAAAAAACTGCTTTATAAAGAAATTTGGGTTTTGTATAAAGTGGGCCCAAATTTTAGTTTTTCATTACGTTTCATAAAATATATTAATATATATATATATTTTTTATATATAATATATATATTTTATTATATATAAAATATTTTTAAAATATATATAATATATATTATATGTGTATATATATATATATATTTAAAAAATAAAATATATATACTATATATTTTATATAATATAATATATTTTATATTTTAAAATATAAAATAAAATATTATAAATATATATATATATATATAAAATATTAATATATATGTATTATATATGTAAGTAAAGTTTAAAGTGTTTTTTGTAGGTGCATTATGTGGTATTATCAATATTTAAAAAAAGCGAAAATGTGTGTGGGTTTTCTGTGTGTTTTGTGTTTTGTTTTGTGTGTGTGTGTGTGTGTGTGTGTTTTGTGTGGTATAGGTTCCGCCCCCCGTGGCGGAATCCCATCATATACCACATTTTTGGAACCAGGTTGATCAGGGGAAGGTTTTAAGCCCACTTATGAGATGATCCGATTTTTTTTTTTTTTTTTTTAGCAGCCTATTAGCGATAATTGTGAAAAAAAAGTGGGTGCGAGAATTCGGGGAAACTGGAACCCAAAATGCCAGGGGTCGCTGGCAGTTTTAACTCACTTTTTTGATAATAATTTGGTCTACTGGAAAACAAAAATATGGGCTTATTCCACTGCACTTAAAACACACAAGTATAATTTTAAGAACGATTTTCTTCTATATGTATATTGTATAGAAGCTGATTTGTTAAACATGTATTTAACCAAATAACCAAGTAGGGTATAGTTGAGGAGGCGAGGTAAATTTTACTCTATGATATTATACAGTCAATAACGTATGTTTAGAAGTTATCTATACCTAGGTAGTCATATTTCCTGTTATTATTGTGTATCAATCAGATAGAAAGCCTGGAAGCGCAATGAGTCGACGCGTGAAGTCGTAATGTTTTTATTCAATCTCCCCGCCACAATCTCCCCGCCACCACTCCCCACCGCGGCGTGTCGCCTCCACAATTATAACCTATATTGTCGCAGCAACCAAGCCGATTTCGGCATTCTTTATTCTTCGTTTTCCAAGGCATTGCTTATTGTATTTTGACAAGCGTTTGCCAGACGCAGCAGTACTGTCTTAGAAAACAGTGTGAACATCGCCCAAATTTACATGCCACAATATACATGTAAAAAATATATTAAGCTTTGCTACTCGAGGCGAGTAATTTGCATTAAATTGCTATTATAGAACGTTCCATCGTAATGCATGCCATCCATATAATTAGTAGAACAACAGAAGAACTATATTTTTTGGTATTCAGATGCGGTGCATCAATCTTTATCGCGAAATTAATTTATGAAAAATATTAGTCGCGGAGCCAAAACACAGTAGACCAACCTTTGAGTTAAAACTGCCAGCGACCACTGGCATTTCAGGAGTTTCAGATCATTGGAATTCGAGAGAACTGGAACCCAAAATGCCAGGGGTCGCTGGCAGTTTTAACTCACTTTTTTGATAATAAGTTGGTCTACTGGAAAACAAAATATGGGCTTATTCCACTGCTATTAAAACACAAAAGTATAATATTAAGAACGATTTTCTTCTATATGTATATTGTATAGAAGCCTGATTCTGTAAAACATTGTATATAACCAAATAACCAAGCAGGTTATAGTTGAGGAGGCGAGGTAAATGCTACTCTATGATATTATATAGTCAATAACGAATGTTTAGAAGTTATCTATACCGAGGCAGTCATATTTTCCTGTTATTATTGTGTATCAATCAGACAGAAAGCCTGGAAGTGCAATGAGTCGACGCGTGAAGTAGCAATGTTTTGATTCAATCTCCCCGCCACAATCTCCCCGCCCACCACTCCCCGCCGCGGCACGTCGCCTCCATAATTATAACCTACATTGTCGCAGCAACAAGCCGATTTCGGCATTCTTTATTCTTCGTTTTTCCAAGGCATTGCTTATTGTATTTTGACAAGCGTTTGCCAGACACAGCAGTACTGTCTTAGAAAACAGTTTTGAACATCGCTCAAATTTTACATGCCACAATATACATGTAAAAAATATATTAAGCTTTGCTACTCGAGGCGAGTAATTGCATTAAATTGCTATTATAGAACGTTCCATCGTAATGCATGTCATCCATATAATTAAGTAGAACAACAGAAGAACTATATTTTTGGTATTCAGATGCGGTGCATCAATGTTTATCGCGAGATTAATTTATGAAAAATATTAGTCGCGGAGCCAAAAAAACAGTAGACCAGCCTTGAGTTAAAACTGCCAGCGACCACTGGCATTTCTCGAGTTTCAGATCATTTGGGAAATTTAGGAAGCCTTGATGTAGGGTGATGGGGAATGGGTGAGTGAATGGGTGGGGTGATGGGTAATGGGTGTGGGGTGATGGGTGAGTGAATGGGTGGGGGGTGATGGGTGATGGGCGAGGGAATAGATATGGGTGATGGGAATGGGTGAGTGAATGGGTGTGTGGTGATGGGTAATGGGTGAGTGAATGGGTGGGGGGTGATGGGTAATGGGTGAGTGAATGGGTGGGGGGTGATGGGTAATGGGTGAGTGAATGGGTTGGGGGTGATGTGAATGGGTTTGGGGGTTAATACATACATTTCTACATCCATGATTTCAGGAAAGTTAGAAGGGGCTATCTGGAGAGTCTGTGTTTGGTGGGCCTTTGGCCCACCAAACACAGGTGGTGGGCCGAAGGCCCACCAATAGCCCTCCGCAGGAGCTAGCCAAAAAGTCCGCCCGGAGGGCGGCTTTGCGGCTAGTAAGAACATAAGAACATAAGAAAATAAGGAAGCTACAAGAGGCCGCGAGGCCTACATGTGGTAGTTCCTGTCACCTAACACTACCTACATCCACCTTTCATCCCCATCCATGAACCTATCCAGCTCCCCTTTAAAGCTCCCAATGACTCAGCACTAACTACCTATCTACTGAGACCATTCCTTCATTCACAGTGGCGTCACCGCGGGGGGGCTAAGGGGGACTTAGCCCCCCCAAGTCAAGGACTCAGCCCCCCAAAAATTGCGCTAGTACCCTGCTACCCAAAAAAATAAAAAAGGAATATTTATCAATTTCCATGCCAGAGCAAACCTTTTTTTTCAACTTATATAAAAAAATTTGGTTTTGAGTTTCATTTAAATGTAAAATATTTTTGTAACAAACTTGAAATTACTAAAATTCTATTATAAGATTTTCTATAGAACCCCCTTACCTCTTCCAAACCAAGTGACCCTGATTGGGTTATTAAATGACAAAATAGTTACCGTTCACTCGGATTTCATAGATAGTTTTTTCATGACTTCAATCATTTACGCAGCTTCGCTTGAATCGTTTAGTGGTACAGTTCAGCAAAGGAAAAGGGCTGTAAATTTTTTAAGGTAAAGGAAGATTCTTTTCTTGAGAAAAGTCATTCATAAATTTTGCAGATCACGAATATCTTTTGCCTATTTCAAAGATTTTCAGGTGTAGAAAGCTAATACAAGACAGTGACTGCGCTGTTTTTTAATTGACATAAAAACAGGAAATAGAAATGGCATTGACCCTTTTGTAGGCCTCGAGTCTCGCCCCAAGGTTATGTTTCAATATTTTGTGGGAACATAAAGTCCCCAAACATTAGATTCAGAATGTATTTTATATTCGTAAATTTTTATTTCAGTTATCCAAAAATAATTAAAATCAACCTAAAGCAATGGCCTGTATTTTCATTTCAAGATAAAACCCTTTATGAGAAACAAACTAAAAGATACTTTGTGCAATTTCCCTTTGGTTTTTTATGGGAGAAAAAAATGGAATTTATTATTTTTTTTAAAAAAGAATAAAAAAATTTTTCAAATTAAAAAATTTAATTTAATATGGTATGATGCATGGTAAAACTCTATTTTATGTGTATGTAATTAAAGTTTTAAAGTAATCGCCAGCCCTTTTCATCTTTCCGATTTGAGTATTAGAGATAGCCTTTATTGAGTGTATCAACAATATGTTGTCACTTTTTGACCCAGTCACCCGTTTTTGAATAATTGCAATCAAAATCTGTAAATTCCCCCAGCTTTGAAAACCCCCTGGGAAAAAGGCGCGATGCGCCACGGTCGGGGAGTAGCAAAAGGGAGGGACTCTTCCCCAGCTCTGTGGTGTGTGTAGTAGGTTTTTGTTGGGGGAGGTGTTTGGTTTGTGGGTGTAGTAGTGTTTGGTGTGTGGGTGTGTGTGTGTGTTGGGGGGGCGTAGTAGTGTTTGTGTGTGTGTGTGTGCGTATAGTGTTTGTGTGTGTGGTTTGGGGGTAGTAGTGTTTGTGTGGGGTGTGTGTGTGGTGGTGGTGTGGGTTTTAGTGTCTTGTGGTGTGTAGAGTGTTTTTGGGGTGTGTAGTACGTTTGGGTTTTAGTGTGTTTGTGTGTGTGTGGGTAGTAGTGTTGTGTGTGTGTAGTAGTGTTTGTTGTGTGGGTTTGTAGTGTTTGTGTGTTGTTGTGGTATGTTTGGTGTGGGAGTAGGTTTGGTGTGTGTGTAGTAGTAGTGTTTGTGTGTGGTGTGTTATATGTTTTTGTTGGTTAGTGTGTTTTTTGTGTGGTTTTGGGTTTTTGTTTTGGTTCGTAGTGTTTGGTGGGTGTGTGTTGTGTGTTGTTTTGTGTGTGGGTGTAGTAATGTTTGTGTGTGTGTATATGTTTTTGGGTTTTTGGGGTAGTATTGTTTTGGTTGTGGGGGTGTGTGCTTTGTAGTGTGTGTGTGTGTATATGTTGTTGTGTGGTAGTAGTGTTTGGTGTGTGTAGTAGGTTTGTGGTGTGTAGGTTTGTGTGTGGTGTGTAGTAGTGTTTGTGTGTTGTTAGTAGTGTTTGGTGTGGTGTAGTAGGTTTTGGTGTGTGTGTTTTAGTAGTTTTGGTGTGTGTGTGTGTGGTTTTGTATGTTTTTGTGTTTAGTAGGTTTGGGTGGTAGTAGTGTTTGGTGTGTGGTAGAAGTGTTTTTGGGGTGTAGTAGTGTTTAACCTCAGCAGGCCCGAAAAAACCCGTTTATCCACCTGTACCCCGGTCAAACTTAGGGTTGGGCTCCCATCAAATCTGGTTTGTTTCCCCCTATACGCGAGCAGCGTCATTTTGTTTGGTCTCAGATAAGCCGACTCTGATCTATCAAAGCGACAGATTCACTGTCTGACACCGAAGTACAATCGCCCATCATAAATTTGCGACAGGTCTCACAGAGGCAGACGAGTGTTTTAATTGGGGCGCCTTTTGTGACTCATAATAACAGCAAGCCCCGTGGAGGGGAAAAAAAAAAATTCGGCATTTTTACAAAAAGTGTTTTTCGAAATAAAGGCCCGGAAAACAATTATTTTTTGGGGGATTTGGGTTTTTAATATACATTCAACAAATTAGGCAAAAAAAAAATTGGGGGTTTGTGGACGATACTTTAAATTTCCCCTTTCTTCTTTTTTTGGGCCTCAAAATTACCCCGGAACTGATAATTTTTAAAATTACCCCCGACCCCCCCCCGCGGATAGGCTCGCTGCGCTCGCCCCCACCCCCCCCCGAGGCTAAAAACCCCCCCCAAATTTTTTTTCCTGGTGACGCCATGTCATTTACCACCCTATTTTTGGGAACCCGTTTTCCCCATTTTCCTTTTTAAATCTACGCTTTTTCCCGCTTGAATCCGTTATTTTTGTTTACCCGGTTAAAAAACCGTAAAAATTTTCCTACCTTCCTTTTTTAAATCCTTATCCCCTTAAAAACTTCTATCGGGTTCGGGGCCCTTTTTTTCCCC
>JACEEZ010001131.1:12500-17500 GCA_016584305.1 Chionoecetes opilio | reverse complement strand
CTTGGGGTTTTATGGATTCTAAAAATTTTAGTGTCACTAGAGAAGTTTCCCTTTAAATAGGTTTACAAAAAGTCTTTCCCATAGAAAAAGGGTGTTTTCTAGTAAATGTGAGTGTGAGGGTTTGGGCCAGTTTGGCAAAAGGGTGAAGAGATGGTCGACCGGGTCCCTTGCAAGACACCTTTTTTAGTCCAGTCAAACTATGCGGGAATAGGGGCCGAACCGAAAAAAAATTGCTTCAAAGTTTTTTTTTTTTAAAATAGTTCCCTAAAAGCCCCCTTTCCCCTCATAAAAAATTTTACCTCAAAGTTAGCCCCCTAAGGGCCCAAATTTTGCATAAATTCAAGAGGGGGCCATGCCCCATTTTTTCAAGGTACAGAAAAATTTTTTCGGTGGTTTTGGGGCCCCAAAAATTTGTTTTGGCCAACAATGGGAATGTGTTTATCAATCTATCAAAAAGGCAATTTCCCCGTCTGATATGACTCACTATGAGTAGTTTACGTCATGTCTTTGACGTAGCCCCGTTTTTTATTTGAAAAAAAAATAAAAGTGGCCTATGCCCTAGCCCCCTCAAAACAGGCTCTTATGGGGGACAATAAAAACCCGGGGGGGTTTGAAAAGAGGCCGGGGTAGGAAGAGAAGCAGCGGACACGCTGGCTTTTTTTCAATGCCCGCCTTTTCTGACATAATGAATCGTGCAGGAACTTACAGGTGAAAACAAAACAGTCCTAGTGATAAGCAAAGGACCTTTTTTTTAAAGGAAGGAACGCGATCTTTAAAGACACTTACAAGATCTTCCGTCCCTCAATGGACAAAAAACCCTTCGGTCAGAAGAAGGGCAGGGCCAAAAGCGTACCCATTTGGCGGGACTCCCAAGTGCCTCGTGAAAACCCACATGAAGAAAGGAAAGTGGGGAAAAAGCAAATCGGGGACAAAATGGGGGGAAAAAAAAGCATTTGTTTTTTGCCCTTCAAAAGGGAAAGGGAAACAAATAAAAAAGAATGGGACTAAAACAGTGGTTGTGGTGGCAAAAAAATTTAAAAATTGCCCCCTTAAAGCTTCCTTTCAGAGGTTTGCTTTTTTCTAGCTAAAAAACAGTGCCCTTAGTTTTGGACGATCTATTGAAATATGAACTTTCTGCGAAACCGAAAAGCATTTTTTGAAAACCCGGGTTTTCTCCCCCAAGCAAAAAAGCCAAAAACTGGCTGATGCGCAAACCGTCCACTTCATAAAATAAAGGCCAGCAGACGCGGACGAAAACCAGTTTTACAAGGCCTCGATGGATGTTTCTCTTTTAAATAGTTTTCCCTAAAAAAAGGGGGAAACGTTTGACTCTATAAGTTTCTCCCGTACGTCAAGTAGGGAAACCTTTTGAAAAACCAATTGTCTTTTTTTCAAAGGGATTAAAACCCGGGACAGTCCAAAAAATTTTTGGGATTTCATCCCCGGGCGATAAAAAGGGTGCGGGGGGGTTTGGCCCACAGGGGGTTCTTCACTGCAGCATGGCGCTAAAGCGAAAAAGGAACATTTTTTTTGGGAAACGCCAAAAATAAGCAAAAAATTAAAAAAAATTTCCTGTCTAAAAAAACCCCAAACCCCGGGGTATAAAAACATTCCTAAAAAGGGTTGACGGGGGATTTTTTGATTGATTGACTGGGGTGAAGTGCGAAAAAATTGGTGTAACATGTTTTGGGAGAAGACACCGACCTTTGGTGTTACTTTTCCCCCCATGCTAAAAGGGGACAGGATGATTGAATTTCGATGGGAAACAAAGCATGAAACCAGAAAAAAAACACAAAATTAGAGAGTGGCAGTTTCAATGCTTTGCAGACTTTTTGGGGGTGAAAACTTTGCTCCCTGTTCCCCATCACCGGCCCATTGGGGGTTTGACACAACTTGAGTTTTGTAGGGATTGGAAAGGGGAAAACCTCTAAAAAGGGCGATGCCCAAAAACTTGGGGTTTTGAAAAAGCAGCTGGAGAAAGGGGGTTTTTGGATTGTTCCACTGTGGGGAGATAAAAAAACCTGGGGGGAAAAGGGTCCTAGTAAAATTTATAGGGAGGCAAAACACAGGCCCTTTAAAGATTCACTGGGGAAAAAGGAATTTTCAAGGACAAAGATGAGGTGTCCCTTCCCAGGTAGAATACAAAATTTTTCCACCCACACTGGACCCGGACAGTCCCACATATATCGACCCTTTTACCAAGCAAATGTTGGATGAAAAGGATGAGGACTGTGCTTTGAGGGCAGTAGTTTGGGGGATGGCAGGTTTCCAGGGCAAATTTATGCTAGAAAAAAGGGACTGTCGGGCCGCCCCGACAATATTTCTCAAGTGAAAGGGCCATGAAAAGGGGGACGGGTCCACAAAAAAAAGATCAGCTGCAGAAAGAAAGGGCCCTTTGAAATGTAAAAAATCCCTGTAGGAATGTCGGGGTGAGCCTGTTCCAATAGCACAGCTTTTGGACTTTGACTGGGGAACGACACGGACTTGTAACCCCCGGGTAAGTAGTGCAGCGGGTTTTTTTGCAAAAAAGGGTAGGTAGTATTTGGTCCCAAAGAGTTTTTCTAGGGGCTAAAGGGAAAAAAGCCAAAAACCCAAAAACCAAAATTTACAGGGAATTACAAAAACAAGGTACAAAATGTCTATTTTAATAAAAAACAGGGACAATACGTCATGACATGACGTAATACTACCATAGTGACCCTCATATCCTGACGGAATTTAGCCCTTTTTTGATAGATTGGGTATCACATTCCTATCTGTTGGCAAAAACTTTGGGGCCCCAAAACCCCCCAGAAAAAAAATTTTTCTGTACATTGAATTCTGACAGGGCGGGGCCCCTCTTGAATTTTTGGGAAATTTTGGGCCCCTTTGGGGGGGGTTTAAATTTTAGATAACTTTCCCATATGGGTTTTTTTCGTGGGGGGCCAATGAACCCGTAAAGACAAAAAAAAACCCTTTTGAAACAAATTTTTTTCTAGGTATTTTATAATTTGACTTTCTATTATGTTCAAGGGAACCCAAAGGGGTTAAAAAACCCCTTGCCGGGGGGGGGCCGATGTGTTTTAGCTTTTTTTTGTCACCCTGAACAAATTTGGGCTGTCTGACTGTCCTAAGCTTTTTAAAATTTTTTTTTTTTAAAAAGCAATTTTAGGGCGACACTTTTTTCTCTTTTAAAAAAATCAATATATTCCCTTATTTTTGAACTACCCCCAACTCTCAGCACCCAAATATTAAGTTTTACATATGAAGTTTTAAAACCATTATCACTACCCTTTTTTGGTATCCTAAATTTCCCCTAAAAAAATTATTTTCCACCCCTCACATAGAAAACCCACTTTCACAGGTTTTGGAAACTCAAATGTTTCCCTTTATCCCCAAAACCCTTTTTAAAAAACAAAACTATTTAAAAACCCTTTCTACATAATTCTAAAAAGTTTCTCTTCCAAAATTTGGTTTTTCCCTTTGAAAAATGAAATCAAATCCCTTTCTATTTTTTTTTTTCAAAATAAGGGGGTTTCCCCTCAAATTTTGAAAAAACAATCGTTTAAAATTTTTAAAAGAAAATTTCAACCCCAAAATCCCCCCAACCAACCCCCAAACCCACATTAGACACACATTTATTAAACTTCCCTTTTATGGCCCTCCCCAGTTATATAAAATTTGAAAAAACCCCAATGATTTATAAAAAATTTTTTCCCCTTCCCAATCAAATTTTTATTTATATTTTCTAATTTCCCTTTACCCTTAAAAAACACATTTCCAAAAATTAAAAAAACGCAATACCCAAAGCTCTTTTCCTAATATAAAATTTTCGAATTCAAATGTTTTAGCTGTAAAGCTAGAAAACATCGGGGGGCGACAAAGGAAACCCAACCCTTAGGTTTTTCTAACATAAAAAGGGGTCTCTCACGTACTGGGCGGACCCATCTCTTCACCTCGCAAACGCAATCCCCTCACACTACATATTAGATCACCCTTTTTCTATGAATGACTTTAGTATCCTATCAAAAAGGAAAAATTTTCCCAGTGACACTAAATTATTAGAATCCCCTACCCCATCAAAACTTGTCCCCGGGTCTTTAAAAACCAAATCACTTCATACCAATTTTATATACTTTAAATTTATTTTCACCGTTCGGGTTGTCCACTCTCGTTTTCCCTCGGGCCCCATTTCGACCGGAAAAAGTACCTGTAAACTATTGTTTCCCTTAATCCTCTGCCAAAACCCAGAAACATACACCCAAGGGTTTTGGGAAAGTTAAAAAAAAGTGTTTTTATTTTTTTGATAATATAGGATTTTTTTATTGTTTTAAAAAAAAAATTTTTTTAGGGTGTTTGCCTTTTAGAAGATAGTATATTAAATTTTTTAAACTATTTTTGGGCCCGATGATGCCAAGTGTCTTTTGGGGAAAAGGGGCACGCGCATAACCAACCCCCAAAAATGACGAGGGGGTTTTGTTTACCCCGAAAAGTCAAAAAATAAATATTTATATATATATTTTTTTAAAAATATAATTATATATATATATAATTTTATATATATATATATAATATATTATATATATATAATTATATATAAATATATATATTTTTTATATGTTTTAAAATTTATATATAATTATTATATATAAAATATATACATAAAAATATAAATGAAAGGTGTCGTCTGTTCTGTCTTCTGTTGTCTGTCTTTTCCCGTCGTCTGTCCGCGATAGGGGCCCCCCCCCCGTGGTGGAAAACCCATCATATGTCCCAGTTTTTGGGGCCAGCTCCCATCAGGGGGGTGGGGTTTTTTGCCCACTTATGGGGATGATCCGATCATTTTTTCCCTTTTTTTTTTTTAGCAGCCTATTAGCAAAAAATTGTGAAAAAAAAAGGGGTTGCGAGAATTTTCGGAAACCTTGATGTAGGGTGTGGGTAATGGGGAGGGAATGGGTGGGTGATGGGTAATGGGTGTGGGTGATGGGTGAGTGAAAAAGGGGGGGGGTGATGGGTTGGGG
>JACEEZ010001131.1:0-10000 GCA_016584305.1 Chionoecetes opilio | reverse complement strand
ATTTCTGCTGTGGAATAGTCTTTCAGACTAAACAGCGTCAAATTCATTACTCACTCATTATTTTTGGCATGATTACTGAAACATACACAGGGATGCAGAAACAATATGACACAACCAAAATGACGTGTTTGAATCCGCGTTCTACATTTAATTAAGAGGAAAACGATGGGGGAATTCTTTTCTCTTTGCCCAAATTGGACCTTAAACATAAAAAAAAAATTAATTAAAAAAGCTAGATGTAGCTAAAATTTTGTCGGACTGCCGCGAGAGGAAAAGAAACCGGTTTTGGCAGACGCAATATGGGAACTGATTTCCCCCGTACAATCGGTCCCAGTCTTCAGATCCCATATCTTAAGGGTGGGCCTACTTAAAACCTCCCGGGCAAAAAGGCCCAAACATTTGATGAATCTGTGCCCGATACCGCAGATAGTCAAAAAAGATATGGAAAACAGCTTTGTCTTTGATGGATTAAAAGGGGCCCATCCTTAAAAGAGCGACCGCCGACGCCGAGCGGGGGGCTTTTTTGGTGTTAAGGTTTACTGCCCCCAAAATGGTGTTCAAATTAAAAAAAAAGGTTTTTCCTACTAATCAAGAAAACAAACTTTTGTTCATCAACTTGGGGGAAGAGTTGGGGAAGGGTTTTAAAGACCATGATCGGGAAATTTCACGTATGATTGTGAAGCGCTCTAGAACTGGCACGACAGGGAAAAACCTTTTGAGCAGATAAAACCTACCTATTGGCCTTCTATTTTTATCATGCCAATAGAGTTTAGGGTTAAAATATCTACTTCAGCCCAAACCAAAGGCTAGTGCAAAAAGTGTTGAAAGTCGGGAACTCAAAGGAGAGGAATTTTTGGGGAGATGTGGTTTGTTCCAACATTTTTTCACCATGCACTACTGGGTTTTGATTGTACACCGGGTTTTCATGGAAGGGGGAAGGGCGCGTCCCTTCAAAAGGTTGAACAAAGAAACTCCTCAAAGGGCGAAGTTTTTGGAAAAGGATAACATTTCAGAAGAGGTTTTTGAAGCTGGGGGGGAAGGTTTTAGTGTGCCTGTAAAATGGTAATGATGGGGAAAACATAATCATCCCCGGGACTGAGGCGTTTTAGGAAAAGGTTGAAAAAAGCTCAAAGTATGTTGGGGAAAAATCTTCCCACCAAAAAGAGCACTACGAATTCCACACCCTTGGGTTTTACTTAAAATTCGGAAGGAAGGGGTAGAAACCACTAAAACCCTGAGAGTGGGGATGGAAATTTTAGATGGTAAATAAAAACCAATCATGACTGATTGCCACTGGCCCTGAAAATTTTTTGGGCTATAATTATGTAACTGTATTTCAGGGGTATACGGGGCAATGCAGTTGCAGGAAACATGGCATCACTTTAAAAAAATTGGTGGTGTTTGCAAAGGCCTCCACTCACCAACTCACCCAGCCAGATTTTGATGATGATAAAATTACCTGTGACATTTTGACAAGAAATGTTTTTTGGGTCCGTTCATGAACTTGTTCTGTGGGGGTTTATGAAAGAGCCTTCCCCCACCCTCGCCCAACTGACCTTTCCCTTTATTGTAAGTTGTATTTTTTGGCCTATTTTTTTATAAAATGTCGGAAATTTAATGTGAAAATTGTTGCCTTGAAAAAGGCTCTTAGTCTGTTTTTGTCCCCTTTTTATATTCATATTTGTATAAGAAAAAAAAAAAGCATGAAAAAAATGGCAGGGCTAGTCATTTTCTGGTGTTAGTTTTATTGTTAAACAAAAGCTCCCTATCATTAAATTTAAAACACCAAGAAAATGTCAAGCGGTTGGGGGGGGCCCCCCTGTGTGGGTTTTCATAAAAAAATTTTTTTTATTCTAATTTTATGGGTTTTTAAATTTTTTTGCAAAAAGACTACGTCCCAAATTTTGATAAAAATGTATGGAAGGGGCATACTATCATGCATTGGTTAAAAAAAAACCTGCTTAATTATTATGGATAAGGGGAAAAAAAACCGTTGTGCGGCGGGTCGGAGATTTTCCCCCGTTGGATTTCAGATGGCGGCCGTTTACCCCTTTTGGAAGGTTTAAATTTGGAAACTTTTTTTTTTCCCAAAAGGGGGTTTTGCCCAAAATCCAAGTTAAAAACCTTTTTTAGCAATTTTTTGAGGTTAGCCCATTTTGACTAGACTATACGGAGAGTCTGTGTTTGATGGGCCAAGGCCCCCAAAAGCCCTCCAGGGGTGCCAAAAAAACCCCCGGGAGGGGGCTTTTCGCTATAAATATATATATATATTTTATATATATATTATAAATATATAATATTAACATAAAAAATATATTTTATTATAATAATATATATAATATATTATATATAAATATATAATATAATATATATATTTTTTTTTTTTTTTTAAATTTTTAAAAATCACTATCTATTATTATCTTCTTTATAATAAATATATATTTATTTTAAATTTATATTATATATATATATTTTAATATATATATATAAATTTATCATATATTATTATAATAAAGTATATATATATACAACATAAACTAAATAACAACATACATTCTACATCATATTTAAATCATACATACATACATACATACATACGTACATACAAAATAATACATAAAAAAATACATACTGCATGCATGCGCAAATACATCAGACATACTATATAATATTATAATTTTATATTTTTATATATATTATAAAATATATATATATATATATATATATATATAATAAAATATATTATTTTATATATATATATATATATATAATATAAATATATATTATATACTAATAATTTAATATATATATTATTATATATATATATATATATATTATATATATAATATATATATATATATATAATAGATAATAAAAATATTATATATTATTAATAATTTTATATATAATATATAAAATATATATATTTAATTGTAATATAAAAAATATTTATATTATATATTTATATTAAAATTTTATAATATTATTTTTATATATTATAATATTTTTTATATAATATATTATATAAAATATATTTATAATATATAATATTTTTAAATAATTATATATTATTATATATTAATTTTATAATATATATAAATATTTTTAATTTATTTAAAATAATATATATATATATATAATATATTATATATATATTTATATATTTATATATAAAAATATATAAAATATATATTTTTTATAATTATATATATATATAAAAAAAAATATATATATATTATATTAAATAGTATTATAATATATTATTTAATTATATTAATTTTTATATATATAAAAAAAAAAATACTTTAATATTTATTTTTATATATATAATTTATAAATTTTATATATATCTATATATTATAATTATATATAAATTTATTAAAATATACAATATATATATATATATTTATAAAAAAATTTTTATTATATTAATATATAATATAAATAATATACTATATATATTATATATATTATATTTTAAATTATATATAAATAATTATTAAAAATATAAATATATATAATTATTATAAAATTTTTATTATATAATATTTTATAAATTATAATAATTATATATATAAAAAATATAAAAATAATAATATATAATTATAATAATTTTATATAATTTTATATATATATATATAAAAATATATATTAAAAAAAAATAAAAAAAACTTCCCAAAGAAAATAATAAAATATTAACCGAAGGGCCCCCAAAACTTAACCACTTTCCCAAAAGCAAGTCCAACTTGTAAACCCAAAGTTTTTTCTTGATAATGAAAAAAGAGGGAAACTCTTTTGGAAAAAATTTAAAAATATTTTTTATATTAAAACAAAAACCTTTGGATAAAATTTTTTATTAATATATTAAAAATTTATAAAATATTATAATTAATCTTATATAAAATTATTATAAATAAAATATTTTTAAAATTATTATAATTATTATATATTTATATATATTATATATATATATAATTATATATTATATATAATATAAATATTAAATATATATAATATTAATTTTTTGCGAAAAGGGGTTGTCTGTGTGGTTGTGTGTGGTATGTGTGTGGGGGTGTGTGTGTGGTATAGGTTCCCCCCCCGTTGCGGAATCCCCAATCATTGGACATTTTTTGAACCAGGTTACCAGGGAAGGTTTTAACCAATTATGGGATGATCCGATCACTTTTTTTCTTCTTTTTTTTAGGAGCTTATTAGCGAGAATTGTGAAAAAAAAGTGGGTTGCGAGAATGGAGGAAACCTTGATGTAGGGTGATGGGTAATGGGTGAGTGAATGGGTAATGGGTGTAGGGTGATGGGTGAGTGAATGGGTGTGGGGTGATGGGTGATGGGTGAGGGAATAGATGGGGGGTGATGGGTAATGGGTGAGTGAATGGGTGTGTGGTGATGGGTAATGGGTGATTGAATGGGTGGGGGGTGATGGGTAATGGGTGAGTGAATGGTTGGGGGGTGATGGGTAATGGGTGAGTGAATGGGTTGGGGGTGATGTGAATGGGTTGGCGTTAATACATACATTTCTGCATCAATGATTTCAGGAATGTTAGAAGGGGCTATCTGGAGAGTCTGTGTTTGGTGGGCCGAAGGCCCACCAATAGCCCTCCGCAGGAGCTAGCCAAAAAGTACGCCCGGAGGGCGGCTTTGCTGCTAGTATATATATATATATATACATATATATATATATATATATATATACGGCACGACCTCGGAAACAATATATTTAGGCCAGAAGTAGAGCTAATAGAGTATTAGGATTCATTACCAGAAGTGTTAAAAGTAGAAGTGCAGAAGTTATTCTAAAGCCTTATCTGGCTCTAGTCAGGCCTCACCTAGACTATGCGGTTCAGTTTTGGTCTCCATATTACAGGATGAATATAGCCTTGTTAGAAACAGTGCAGAGAAGGATGACCAAAATGATACAAGGGATACGTAACTTTAGTTATGCGAGGAGATTGAAGTTATTAATTACACTCACTCGAGAGACGCAGAGTAAGAGGCGATCTAATAGAAGTTTTTAAGTGGATAAAGGGATTTAATAAAGGAGAGGTAGGAAAAGTTCTTACGGCTTTTAACCCGGGTAGAACAAGAAGTAACGGATTCAAGCTGGAAAAGCGTAGATTTAGAAAGGAAATAGGGAAAAACTGGTTCACAAATAGGGTGGTGAATGAATGGAATGGTCTCAGTAGACAGGTAGTTAGTGCGGAGTCATTAGGGAGCTTTAAAGAGGAGCTGGATAGGTTCATGGATGGGGATGAAAGGTGGATATAGGTAGTAACACTACCTATGACAGGAACTACCACGTGTGGGCCTCACGGCCTCTTATAGCTTCCTTATTTTCTTATGTTCTTATGTAATCGTTACAGAAAAACCTTGAGGTCTTCAAGAAATCAACTAAGACCACCTTATTTGACATATCGGCTTGTAAATGCCCTGATTTGATCAAATGCAGCTGCCCTCCTGAACGACGAGTACCACTGAAAGAGCAACAGTTTTTACTCGACAAAAGAAGTGATCGCAAAATGGCAATAGGAACTTTGATGTTGAAACAACAAATAAAAACGAGATGACTCTTACAAGAAGATTAGCGATATTGAAACAAGAAGGAATAGCAGAACATCAAGAGCCGTCGACTATAGTAAACGACAAGAAACTTCTCAAGAACAACCTTCTTCGTCAACCTCTAGTGAATCCGAGGATACAACTATAGAATCATCGTCATCGTATGAGCTAACACCGAGAGATAAACAAGACATGAAGAAAAAAACAGGAATGAATCTCCAGGTACTTGCTGAAGCTTGTGATCGTACGGGCGTCTCAGACAGAGCTGCTTCATTTATTGCTTCTTCGTTGTTAGAGGATTTTGGCTGGATACGAGAAGATGATATCAGTTCAGTGATTGATCGAAATAAGATAAGAAGAGCCAAAAAAATTGTTCGTTCTGAGCATCAGCACAATGACAAGATCACGCTATCATTACAGGGCATTTTCTTTGACGGACGTAAAGATAAAACAAAGACACAAGAAATAGACAATGTGAAGCATAGAAGGACTGTGGTAGAAGAGCATATAGTTTTAGTTCAAGAACCAGAATCCAGGACATGGGGCATTTCACTCCTGCATCAGGTTCTGCCACTGCAATAGCATCAGGCATCATCAACTTTCTAGAGACTAACAATATTAGCACGGACGACATTGTGGCTATCGGCTGTGATGGTACTGCAGTGAACACGGGTCGAAAGGGTGGAGCCATTCGTATGATTGAAATGAAACTACAAAGGCCAGTTCAGTGGATCATATGCCTATTACACGGTAATGAATTATCACTGCGACACCTCATTCAAGACTTGGACGGCAAAGCAACTGGACCAATGGGCTTTACTGGGCCAGTTGGAAAACAACTGAACGACTGCGAAAAACTTTCAATTACAGAATTCGATGCCATTCCATCTTCCGACATTGGCATAGATGATACCGATTTGAGCACTGACCAAAAATATTTGTTAGGCATCTACAGAGCAGTGTCGAGCGGTAGCTGCTCTTCAGCTCTTGCGGCTCGAAATCCAGGTAAGATGGCGCATTCCAGGTGGCTGACAACAGCAAATAGATTTCTGCGCCTCTATGTTTCAACCAGTGAACCCTCCAGCACCTTCAACGAAATTGTGCGATTCATTATGACAGTTTACGCACCAATTTGGTTTAAGATAAAGAAAAACTCCAGTTTCACTGAGGGCGCAAAACATTTTTTTCGAAATGATGCGTCTCTCTCAGACCATGCCTCAAAGATCTAAGACAATCGCCAACAAAGTCCTCCGTAGAAATTCTTTCTTTGCTCACCTAGAAAATATTTTGATCTCCACGCTACATGACGATGATACATATATATATATAAATATATATATATATATATATATATATATATATATATATATATATATATATATATATATATATATATATATATATATATATATATATATATATATATATATATATATATATATATATATATATATATATATATATATATATATATATATATATATATATATATATATATATATATATATATATATATATAATATATATATATATATATATATATTTATATATTTATATATATATATATATATATATATATATATATATATATATATATATATATATATATATATATATATATATATATATATATATTAAGTAAAAATATTAAGTAATCGGAGTCATGAAAAAATAGTTACTTAGAAATAAAAAGTGCTTAGATTTTTATAAAATATATTATTGCACTTGAATCATATATATTACAATAATTTATCAGCATGACGCTCAAAATTGCTAATATAATGTCTTGGAGTAATGAACTGTCACAACTGAACTGAAGATGCAGTAGAACACGATAAAATATACGTCTCATCATGAAAAAAATATCCTCTTCGTATTCATCTGGGCTGCTGCCTTCTGAGGTATCCAAGACAGCCTGATATGTGACCTCGAACAGCAGTCTTGATTTCACGGCATCCATCTTCTCAGGGTTAAGAAGGCAGACTTCAGGCAGCTTGAAAAGGGGATGGATTGCTGTGGCCATCAAAAAGTCCATATGATCAAATAGGGAGAGGAACCTGGCCTTGAAATCCTTGGGTCTCATATCACTGAAGGTTCTCAAGGAGGTACTCCAACAAAGGCCGGGGATATTTGAATGGTTTAAGCCTTCAATGCCCGAGGGCTGTCCCAGCGTACAGATAGGGTAGGAATCAGGACTCCCATGTAGGCTTCTCTCTCCAATTGGAGTTTATCGAGGCTGGTCACCACTGGCTTAATCACACGTTAGGTACTCATTGATAATATCCTTATCAACCTGGTTGAACTTGGCTATGTCATTTTGCATGCATATCACGTTGATCTGAGCCAGCTTGGTATCGAGTACCTCACTGACGACCTCCAAGGAGTCATAGAGGGAGTTCCAGCGGGTGACGTTTGGGGTCCTCAGCTACCTGCCCACCTCCCTCTTGATGTTGGCTGCGGTGGCTGCTTTCGGTTCTGTTTGTGCCACAGAGCCTGGACTTTCTCTTTCACCTAAGAATATACACAAAATATATTATTTGAAAAAATACGTTTATGATATACATATATAAAATATTTTTATAATTTAAATTTAGAAATTGACTTAGTACTCTACAGACAAGTTGTTGGCAAATGGCCAACTTGGCCAACCAATGATCTTCCTCCTTATGCTGAAGATGAACCCCAGTACATCGTTCATAGCAGTAAACAGCCGGGCCTCAGCCACTGCACTGGTGGAGGGCGTTGTTTTGCCATAGTGATCAAGGAACGGCACAGAACAGAAAGCACAAAATTGTTTGCGCGGTACAGTACGAGCGCTGGCGGTTAACTCGCACCTCAGCCTAGCGATAAGGCAGGATGAAGGCTGTCGCCCCACCATCGCTACGGTACTAATTCACTCACAACAGACTCCTTGCAAAAAATATTTGGCTCTACAGCAGAGCCATAATCACTGTATGCAAATAACACCGTCACCAGCACACGCAGCATACACTTACACACCTTTGTGTATGCTCGCTATGTCTTTATCACTGGTTTATGGCCCTTTGATCACCCTCTCCTTGCTCATACGAATTTATGTATCTATCATAAGCGGAAAAGTGTTATTTCATGGTTATTTCATAATCTCGGGTAGGAGCACAAAATAATAGAAGACATGACTGAGTCGGCGAGGAACGTGTGATGTCACAGATCAGCCCGCAACCAACGCAAGCCAAATCATGTTTCTAGTATCTGCTGACCTTGGGTCTCACTTAACAAAGTTTACAGTAACATCTAAAAATTTTCAATGATATTACTACATCACACAGATAATGTTTATATGAATTTAAAAAAAACGAAAACATAATTGAACAGCAAAGCAGGAAGAAGGGCTGGGAGGTCGCGTACTTCCTCTGAGAATGCTCGCTGATAACTACGGCCTTGGTTGACTTGACTGGTCACTGGTGGGCAAGCAGCGTTTCCTGGACGGTGTGCGTAGCCGCGCAGGAATCGTGTTCAAATTTGGGAATTTGCGGACATATTTGCGTTTGCGGAACTACTTCCGCAAACGCAAATCCGCAAACATTTACACTTCCGCAAATCTGCAGACGAGTTCGGACTTCCGCTATTTTTTTTTATTTTTTTTTTATAACATTTGTGCCTATAGCGCCTGTAGGCAGTGGTGACCCAGGGCTCGGAAGGTAGGCTCTGGAGGTTCACTTGAGGGCTGTGATGGTTGGCCCTCGCCTGTGGTGGCGCAGACAGGATTCTTATACTGACGCCTGTGATTAGAGGCTCATGCCGCCCCCCTGTGTCCTCCGATGCACTCGCAATCGAAGGTAAAGTTGATGGGCCGGGCATGTGGGTAATTTTAGGCCACTCGACGGTGCAGAAAGGTTTTGGGTTTCTTCGGGGATCGAACTCGGGTCACCGAGAACGCCAGTCGGAGACGCTAACCACTCGGCTACCGCCTCCCCAAATTTGCGGAAGGTCGAGCGAAACGGTTTAACCTTCTATTCCCTTACCCTTGGGTCAGAGGGCAGACGTGTGCTAATTGGCTTCGGGGTCTTGGGGGTGTTTTGGTGGAATATACCAGTGGTACGGTTACGGCGAGCATATCCAGAGATAGGTAAGTGTATGCTATGTGTGCTAGTGACAGTGTAATTTACTTACAGTGGCTATGGCTCTGCTGTAGAGCTAAATATTACTTGCAAGGAGTGTGCTGTGAATGAATTAATCCACCCTCGACGGTGCGCGTAGCCGCCCAGGAATCCTATTCAAACTCGCCACGGCTACTTGGGAATCCTCGGACATATTTGTTTTTGTGGAAGTACCTTTACAAACGCAAGTCCACAACTTTTCAGTCTTCCGCACATCTGCAAACGAATTCGGCCTTCCGCAATTGCGGAAGTTACGGTTTCCGGAAGTAATTGCGGAAGTGCCCACC